>OU343218.1:169374074-169482475 GCA_910596185.1 Chrysanthemum makinoi
TATTAGCTTGTCAATATGGTGTCATATGCCCTGTGCAGGGCATTAAGCCTGCACAGGGCTTGAGCAGTCTTTGCAGACTGTGTACATAGCTATATAGCTCCACTATGGTCTGATATTTGGTTTATAAGCTCTCACCCAGGTCTTCTTTGAGGTGCCTTTATCTTTTCATCATTTCCGCTTATTCAGTGGCTTATTCTAAGTCCAAAGTAGCACCTGAAACCTGTTTTAGCTCTAAAGCTCAAACATCAAATCTGAGCAATCTGCCAATTCATAGTTTGTAGCTTGTTGTTATTTGTTCATTTTAGTTCTCTTAGCTTATTATAGCTTGTGTATCATTTGGTAGCCTTTGGATTCCTTTGCTTATCAAGTGCTTATTTCAATAAGCACTTCCTCATCAGTTTCAATATCTTGCACACAAGCCCCTGTTTTTCCATTTTCTTATATTCCTAATATTATTTTAGACTTTTCCTGCAATTTTCAGATTTTTCCTAGCTTGTTTGCTATTTTTCTTGATTTTAATTGGTTTTTAAGCATTTTTAAATAGCTTTAAATACAAAAAATTAAGAAAAGGTTCATAAAATTTTTTCATTTTTCTTAAGTTTAGATAAATATAAAAAGCCAAAAAAATATTTTTCTAGATTTTTCTTAGTTAAATTTGTATTTTTAAATAATTTAATTAGTTTTTAATAGTTTTTAATTCCTAGAAAATAGAAAAATAATCAGAAAAATACAAAAATAGTTTTGAAAATTCTCTTTTGATATTTTAGATTTTTCTAAGTCTTAATTTATTTTTCTAGCTTTATTTCACATTTTCTTGTATTTTAGGTAATTATTAAATAGTTAAAAATAGTTTTTAATTTATTATAATTAGGTACTAGTTATAAAAAGTTTTCCTTTCTAAAATTTTATTTTATCATTAGGTTTGTAAAAATGTATTTTTCATATTTTAGGCCTTTTATTCTTAGATATCACTTTTTATTTTGACGTCTCGCGTAATTTTATTTTAAAACGTAAGTTTTAAGTTTTAAGTTTTAAACGTTCATCAATTTTAAAAATAGTTATAGCGTTTATTTAAGATGTTTGTATCTTTTAACTTTCTTTCTTTAATTTACATTTTAGCCCTTTAATTTATGTCCTTTTCTGTAGTTGTATAATTCACAATCTCCTTTTTTCCGTTCAAATTCTCGATCACTTCACGTTTGATAATCCATTGCCTAGCTGCTGACATAAACGCCCGGGGAAACACTATACCCTCAGATCTTCATGAGTTCGTGCTTAGGCAGTTTAAGCTTGTTAACGTCTGCCATTCACAAGTGGCGGCTTGAGTGATTTAGCTTGACTGTTTGGCACGCATCACCCACTCTCCCAAACAAGTTCAGAAACCAGAATCATCATTTAGGCCTTCGAAAAAGAAGAAGACGCCTCAAACTGACGTCGTATCATGGCTAAGATGAAACAGAGGATTTGAATGGTTTGCCTAATCTGGTTACAACACTCCCTACCCTGAAGATGGTCAAATTTGGTAGACGGTTCTACATTGGAACATGCAAAAATTCTGCAAGAAAAGTTCCATGTGAAGAAAATGACGAAATCAGAGCTGAAGCGAATCAAAAATGAAGTATTTCAACTTCTAAAAGACAGCTCTGAAATTGCCCTCGAGGTCGAATATCACCTTGAAAACATTGCTCGAGCTATGTCTATTAACATGGATTGGCTCACCCGGAGCCAAACATTGATTCACACAGGGACAACCCTCCATACTACACCGATTGGACCAAACCTCTACCAACACTTGGACAAACCGCTGAACCAAGGATTCCTTTCAGATACTTCTTCAACAAAGAACCTGTTTTCTTCTACACGGTGATGATGATTCAAGAAAATATGCTACGTCATTGACACTTCCATTCCCAGCAGCTGTCTACTCAAACGCATAGCCATTGAGGAACGTGCCAATCACTTGTTCTCCAACACAGTGGAGGCATACGCCCAAGATGCATTGTATGGGATTCATCACTGGCCTGAACGCCGACGAATCTACTATAGAAGCTTCAGGTTCAAAGTCTCAACATGCCGTGCATAGTTCTAAAGTTATCGTTGCCATCATACACGTTGAACTTTCGTCAAGTGGACTACACATCCCTAAAGAAGATCGTAGTCAAACAACAAGATGAACGGGACTATGCTTTCTCTGAAGTTGACTTTGAGAATTTTTTTTTTGTCTCTCAATGACATCGAAGACATGTACCTTTCCAAGGTACAGGGTCGCATGAGACAATTCTCAACTGCAGTACAACGTGAATTTATCAAGTCACTCTCATCTTCCAAGACGATTGTCATCAAGGAACGTGTAGAAGATCTCCAGCTGGCTGTTGAATCTTATCAGACGCTTGTCAACTTCACTCCTCCAAAGCTTGATCTTCCCGATATAACCACTATCTCAATATACACTCATCAGCAAACTTTCGGCGTTGTTTACCGTAGTGAACTTCAAGAAAGGCTTTAATTGGCGTTAGCGAACTCCACAAGTTCGGGATCATACTTTGAAGCCTGGTTAGGGATGGATGGCATACAGTTTGAAGGATATACGCAGAAATGGGGTCTCCTAAGCGCTGGAATTCTCAGGAAAAAGGAGGAAAAAATGTGTTAGACGTCATCACTAATTGATACCGGTTGTTTCGAAGGGATCAGTTCAGAAGATAAGGTTATGTCGTGGTCGACCCGGAGAAACATAACCGGATTTCAAAGCCCTGTGCACACTCCTGGGAACATCACTGCACTTCCTGGTACCCCTTGACTTGTTTTCTTCATGATGAGTGTCTAAATACTCATCATTTTTGTATCAATTAAACTGCAAAAACATCTGAAAACACTCAGAAACGCATCAAAATGATAAAAATATCACAAACAAGTGTTTTATGTGTTTTAAATGCAAAAATATCAAAATCTGGTGAAAAACGTATCAAATTTGCATAATTGGCAGTTTTAGTCCCCCAAGTTTCAAAAGTTGTAAAAAACAGTCCCTGGTAAATCTAAATAAAGAGAAATGTTATTCAAGGTCCCTGAAATATTTTAATTTGTCAAAAATGGTCCTTGAATAAATCTTTTGTAAAATGGCAGAAAAGGTCCCTGAACTTTGAAATTTGGCAAGTTTAGTCCCTGGAAAATTTGAAATTGTCAAAACAAGTCCTTGTACTTTTGAAGGTTGTCAGTTTTAGTCCTTGTAACAACTTTTGAATAATGGCAGGATTAGTCCTTCAAGAATTGGATAATTACATTTTAGTCCTTGTTATATTAAACTAAGACTTGACCCTTCCACATATACCCCCTGCCAGAAAAGACCTTTTGGACCCCCTTCCCATTTTGACCCCCTGGTCAAACCAACCAGTCAAAATATCCATTTCCCTCCCTTATCCTCTTCACCTTCCACCACCTGCCTGATTCTTCTGCAAACACCCATCCCATCCACCTTTTTCACCTTATCCCAACACCTCAATCCACTCATCATCAACCCTACAAACCCACCCCCCTAGTTGCTAAGTCAGAAACCCCAGAAGTCAAATATCACCATTTCCCGCCAAATCCATCAAATGGTCAAAATGCTCCACACTCTCCCATTGGCTCTAAAATGTGGTGGGATCTGCTCTAAAGGACACGTGGAGAGCTTTTGGGTATAAAAGAAGGATGAAAAGCAAGGGGAAGACAAGTAGTGTAATTTTTAGTTTAAAAATGTCGATTTAATTATGTTTTAAATTCCAGTCTTTGTTTAAGCTTTTAAGCTTTGAAATTAGTCATCTCAGTGTAATATAAAGCTTTTTAAGTAATAAATTTCAAATTCCAAGTACGAATTTATATTTTGCAAATTTTCAAGTTCCTGTATATGTATGAATGTTAGTTGTAGTGGATGTTATAAGCTACTAAGCCTGTATAAGCTCACATACAAGCTTTTTTATGCTCACTTTAGCTTAATGTTTACTCAGAAAGTTGTTATTCAGTTTGTACTTTTAAAAATACTCAGAGTCAACAAAAGTCAAACTGGAGCAATGGAAATGGTCAATGGTGGATACAGTGATGGTATTGGGTTGAAATAGACTAGGTGAGTGTAGAATTAGTTTTGGTGTTGGCCTGCAATAGCTGGACACATGTGAGTACTTGTTTCAATTTTACATTTTTCATCAGTTTCCATTTTGTTTTGCTTGTATTTGCAATTGTAGTGTAACCTGTTCAATCCTGTTTCATTAGCTGTGTTTAGGTATTGTAAGATCAGTTTAATCATTAATTCAAGTTTGTTTAGTGTTTAGCTTAGTTTGATTGCAAATCAGTTGGAATCAAAGGGTGTTTGGATTAATGGTTTGTGTGAGTTTTAGCTTTGGTCTATGCTTGATACCTGTCTATACAATCTTAAAATAAGTTTCTTGAATCACTTTAGTCAATCATTTGGTCATCAGAACAACCAAAGTCAAAAGATCTTAGCAACCTGTCTTAATGACATATCTGATAAGGAGTTGAGAAATCAAATGATTGTTTCATGTGTAGAAATTAGTAGCATAGCCTAATATAGTTCCATTTCATCATAAATTATCAATATCAGTCCTTAAATCAAGTCCAAAACTCAAGAAAGTCAACTTTTCAGTTTTACTAAGAAAGTCAAAATGGCAAAATGTCAATTTTGGCCAACTGAGAGTAAATTTTCACAAGCTCATTTCTGAGCCTTTTTCAATAAATCTTGTTGTTTTAGAAAGTGCTTCTGGTCTACTTTATCATGGTCATTTTTGCCAAATTTTCTAAATTTTCTTTAAGCCCCAATTCAGCTGTTCAATATGAGGTCAGTTGCCCTGTGCAGGGCATCAAGCCTGCACAGGGCTTTTGCAGATCTTGCAGTTCTTGCCATAAGCTCATTTGAGCTTGGCAAGGACTGAGCTTTGGTTTGCATAATCTTACCCAGGTCTTCTCCAAGTTCCAAGTTCTGTTTTCCTGTTTCTAGCTAATTTAGGTGCTTATATTCTAGCTTAAAGTAGACAACCCAAATCTGTTTTTAGCTTATGAGCTCACATATCAAATCTGTTCATTTTGCTATTCCAGAGGTATTAGCTTGTTGATATCTGTTGCATTTAGGTTATTTTAGCTTATAGTAGCTCCTTTCTCAGTTTGGTACCTTGTGGTGTGGTTTTGGCTTATCTAAGTGCTTATTTATAAGCACTTGGCACATCAGTTGCATATTCTTCCAAACAAGCACTTGTTTTTCCAATTTTCCTAGCTTCCTAAATATGTTTTAGACTTTTCCTGAAATTTTCAGATTTTTCTAAGTTAATTTGCTATTTTTCCTATTTTAAATGAGTTTTTTAAGCATTTTTAATTAGTATTTAATATAAAAAATTAGAAAAAGGTTCTAAAAAATAAGTTTTCATTTTTATTAAGTTAAGACAAATATAAAAAGCCAAAAAAGTATTTTCCAGATTTTCTTAGTTAAATTTGTATTTTTAAATATTTTAAGTAATTTTTAATAGTTTAAAATTCCTAGAAAATAGAAAAATAATCATAAAAATACAAAAATAGTTTTGAAAATTCTAGTTTGTTATTTTAGATTTTTCTAAGTCTTAATTTTATTTTTCTAGATTTATTTCCTAATTTCTTGTATTTTAGGTAATTATTAAATAGTTAAAAATAGTTTTTAATTAATAATAATTAATTAATAATTATAAAAATAATTTTCTTTTTCTATAAATTTTCTTTTATCATTAGGATTGTAAAAATTTATTTTTCATATTTTTAGGATTTATATTGTGTAAGTTTCACTTTTATTTTACGTTTACGTAATTTTATTTTTTTAACGTAGTTAAAATTTTAAACGTTCATCACTTTAAATATAGTGATAGCATTTATTTAATAGATTTTATCTTTTTAATCTCCTTTAATTTGCATTTAAGCCCCTGTAGTTTATGGGCTTTCTCTTTAGGTATAGATCAACCACTATCCTTTCCCGTTCAAATCTCTCGATCACTGCACGTTTGACTATTCTCCACGCACGCTCGTTGGACTAACGACCTGGGGAAACACTATACTCTCCTGATCTTCATTGAGCTGGTGTGTGAGCTGTTTTAAGTTCCTTACGGCTGGTCATTCACAAGTGATCAGCTCGCGTGAGAAAACTTGACGGTTTCGCACCAATCAAATTTTGGCGCCGCTGCCGGGGAGCAGTGCTAATAGTCTTACGTTTAGCAGATTAGTGATTTGAATATTCACTCTTTGTCTATACCATCTTTTAAAAATCAAAAAACCCAAAAATATTTTCATTCTTTGTTTTTATGGCATGTTTTTCAAAACACCAAAATATTCCTCTTTACCCTCTTACCCTTTTGATTCTTCATTTCTTACCCTCTATAACCCTTTGATTCTTCTATGTCTTATCCTCACCCTCTTGGTTGTCAATGGTGTGGTGGTCCTTATAATTGTGGCAATTGCCCATTGTAGCATGGTGGAATCAAGAAACGGGTCTGTCTATAACCAAGATCCCTATTCCTACCATAACACGACTGATTTATTCCCTCAGCTACCACCTGTGAGACTCAGTAGCATTTTTACTGTTGTGAGTACTGGTGTTGGTTTCACATTCCAGTTCTGATTGTCAATCAGAAACACCTTGTCTATGAGCAGGTTCCTGATAACAATTATGACTACAACACATACCACTCACAGCCACATCAGTTGTACTGTTGTGAGTATTGTGGAGGTCCACACTCTAGCTCGGATTGTCAAACAGGGAATCCATTTTCCTTGTAAAATTACGACTCTTCGTTTCAAGACCAACCTCCACAATACCAAATGATTCAAGCAACTCCTCATGAAACTACGACAGACCTTCTACTGAAGAGTCTTGAGTTATTAAAAGAACTTAAAGAGGAGTCGGCTATGTCGTCCCAAAATAATCCAAAATCCATGGAAGAATTGTTAGCTGAGGAAAGGGCTGCTAAATTAGATTCCCAGATTGCCATTGAAAACACTGTTAGGGAATCAATTAGACTACAAAAGCATTCATTCAAACTAGCTCTCGATTCCGTTTCATTCCTGATGATGATGATGATGATGATGTTACCCTTGATATTAATGAATTATGTACAGATTCATCAAATTCATCAGTTGAAATTCCTTCCGTGGAAAATCAAGGAGAAAAGACTATGATGAATTACTAGCAAAAGAACAAATGTTAAGTATAAAACATATGTATGCTAGTCCTTCTAAACTCCCTCAGTCTGTTGTTATCACACCCGAAGCTCCCACTCACTCTCTAAACATGGGGGATGAGCATCTTGACACTGTTCCTGAAAGGAATCGGACGAATTCATAAAGTCTAGTGTTGAGAACCTTGTCCCAATCCCAAGAGAGTCACAGGGAATTCTTGATCATGTGTGTGATATCCATCCTCCTCTTGTCTTCTAAAATGATCATATTGAGATGTCTCCGATTCTATTGATGACGATTCGTTATCTGTTGAGACATCATTATATGGAAGAATTACCTTCGGAGCTTGTAGCTTAGAAGAAGAGATGATGAAGTTATGACACTGAAATCAAAGATGAATCACTTCGTGCAACATTACGAAGTCAGTCTTCTCATTTCTAAAATCGAGGCTTTCCATAAAACCTATTTCATCTCCATCCCATTAAGATAGTGACATTCTTTCCGATGATTCTATTCCGAAATGGAAGCCTTCTGTTTGATAATAGGGAGAGAAGATTAGTGGCAGTACCACTTTTCATTCTCATAATTCTCTCCCCGATTATAAATCATTTACATTGGGAGTTCACTAGTAACCCACTGATACCAATTCTGAATATGATTCATTTACCTTCGAGGAGTTCTCCTGTGAACTCACTCATATCATATCTCCGCCGGAGTATGATAATTTCTACTTTGATCTAGACACACCCGAGATTTGTCTTGATCAAGTGAACTTAACTGAGGGGATTCATGAAACTATGAATTCTCCTATTGAGGATGAAGAGTTAGTCATGATTTGTATCATGATTTTCTGTCTTTTCTTCATATATCCGTCACTTCTCTCTGTTCTTCACTCCTTCGGAATGAAGACCTATCTTTGACCCTGGCATTTTCCATGTGCCATTGTAGCCGGGTCTGTCTGTATCTCATCGGTGTGGAACTTTCACGTACTTCAATGTTTATTCAAACATCTTGAATGAAAGTCCGATGGAGATTGTCTCTTCCACTTACTTCCCCATGAACAAATTAATTCGGGGTCGAGTCAAGCTAGCGACTCGGTAATCAAAAACAGTAGCATGCTACATGGGTTTTCACCCGTGTGTACCACCCTAGTGTGGGGGAGTTGCCCCACATGATGTATATAGATCTAAAAAATGTATGAAAATTGTAAATATTAAAAAAAAAAAAAAAAAAAAAAAAAATTAATGTGTTGTGTTCCACACTTTGAATATGAGGACAATTCATTTTCTAAGTGTGGGGGGAATTCTGGCGAATTTTGATCATAAATGTACCCTTTTAGTCCCTTTTTCCCCAAAATGGCCAAATTTTAATTTTTTTTTAGTGGAAGTACTATGTACTAAACACAACAAATGGTAATCAGTCCACCATGTCTAACCCACATAAGGATTGGCTAATCCAGGAGCAAACGGCTCTTGGTAAAGATATCTCAAATCCGTTGACGGCTTGCAATTTGCCCAAAATTGTATGGTTCTCAACTCACCATATCCTTAAAAGTGAAGAGTTGGCTAGCCCGCAAGGTTATGGCTTGTGGTAAAGGCAGTGGAAAAACCATAATTGGTAATCAGCTCACCAAAGATAATACTGATAATTTATCTAAGAGTTGGCTAGTCCAGAAGGGTACGGCTTCTGGTAAAGACAAATCAAATCCGTTGGAAGCTGGTGGTTTGCTCAAAATCACATGGTTATCGGTGTACCATGGTTCTTACTTGAACTGAAACATTTGGCTACTCCAGAAGTAATGGCTTTTGGTAAAGAGATAAAATCCATTAATTTTTCTCAAAACATTGCTAGGGACTAGCAATATCTTAGTGTGGGGGATTGATGAGTGTCTAAATACTCATCATTTTTGTATCAATTAAACTGCAAAAACATCTGAAAACACTCAGAAACGCATCAAAATGATAAAAATATCACAAACAAGTGTTTTATGTGTTTTAAATGCAAAAATATCAAAATCTGGTGAAAAACGTATCAAATTTGCATAATTGGCAGTTTTAGTCCCCCAAGTTTCAAAAGTTGTAAAAAACAGTCCCTGGTAAATCTAAATAAAGAGAAATGTTATTCAAGGTCCCTGAAATATTTTAATTTGTCAAAAATGGTCCTTGAATAAATCTTTTGTAAAATGGCAGAAAAGGTCCCTGAACTTTGAAATTTGGCAAGTTTAGTCCCTGGAAAATTTGAAATTGTCAAAACAAGTCCTTGTACTTTTGAAGGTTGTCAGTTTTAGTCCTTGTAACAACTTTTGAATAATGGCAGGATTAGTCCTTCAAGAATTGGATAATTACATTTTAGTCCTTGTTATATTAAACTAAGACTTGACCCTTTCCCACATATGACCCCTGCCAGAAAAGACCTTTTGGACCCCCTTCCCATTTTGACCCCCTGGTCAAACCAACCAGTCAAAATATCCATTTCCCTCCCTTATCCTCTTCACCTTCCACCACCTGCCTGATTCTTCTGCAAACACCCATCCCATCCACCTTTTTCACCTTATCCCAACACCTCAATCCACTCATCATCAACCCTACAAACCCACCCCCCTAGTTGCTAAGTCAGAAACCCCAGAAGTCAAATATCACCATTTCCCGCCAAATCCATCAAATGGTCAAAATGCTCCACACTCTCCCATTGGCTCAATAGGGTGGTGGGATCTGCTCTAAAGGACACGTGGAGAGCTTTTGGGTATAAAAAGAAAGGATGAAAAGCAGAGGGGAAGACAAGTAGTGTAATTTTTAGTTTAAAAATGTCGATTTAATTATGTTTTAAATTCCAGTCTTTGTTTAAGCTTTTAAGCTTTGAAATTAGTCATCTCAGTGTAATATAAAGCTTTTTAAGTAATAAATTTCAAATTCCAAGTACGAATTTATATTTTGCAAATTTTCAAGTTCCTGTATATGTATGAATGTTAGTTGTAGTGGATGTTATAAGCTACTAAGCCTGTATAAGCTCACATACAAGCTTTTTTATGCTCACTTTAGCTTAATGTTTACTCAGAAAGTTGTTATTCAGTTTGTACTTTTAAAAATACTCAGAGTCAACAAAAGTCAAACTGGAGCAATGGAAATGGTCAATGGTGGATACAGTGATGGTATTGGGTTGAAATAGACTAGGTGAGTGTAGAATTAGTTTTGGTGTTGGCCTGCAATAGCTGGACACATGTGAGTACTTGTTTCAATTTTACATTTTTCATCAGTTTCCATTTTGTTTTGCTTGTATTTGCAATTGTAGTGTAACCTGTTCAATCCTGTTTCATTAGCTGTGTTTAGGTATTGTAAGATCAGTTTAATCATTAATTCAAGTTTGTTTAGTGTTTAGCTTAGTTTGATTGCAAATCAGTTGGAATCAAAGGGTGTTTGGATTAATGGTTTGTGTGAGTTTTAGCTTTGGTCTATGCTTGATACCTGTCTATACAATCTTAAAATAAGTTTCTTGAATCACTTTAGTCAATCATTTGGTCATCAGAACAACCAAAGTCAAAAGATCTTAGCAACCTGTCTTAATGACATATCTGATAAGGAGTTGAGAAATCAAATGATTGTTTCATGTGTAGAAATTAGTAGCATAGCCTAATATAGTTCCATTTCATCATAAATTATCAATATCAGTCCTTAAATCAAGTCCAAAACTCAAGAAAGTCAACTTTTCAGTTTTACTAAGAAAGTCAAAATGGCAAAATGTCAATTTTGGCCAACTGAGAGTAAATTTTCACAAGCTCATTTCTGAGCCTTTTTCAATAAATCTTGTTGTTTTAGAAAGTGCTTCTGGTCTACTTTATCATGGTCATTTTTGCCAAATTTTCTAAATTTTCTTTAAGCCCCAATTCAGCTGTTCAATATGAGGTCAGTTGCCCTGTGCAGGGCATCAAGCCTGCACAGGGCTTTTGCAGATCTTGCAGTTCTTGCCATAAGCTCATTTGAGCTTGGCAAGGACTGAGCTTTGGTTTGCATAATCTTACCCAGGTCTTCTCCAAGTTCCAAGTTCTGTTTTCCTGTTTCTAGCTAATTTAGGTGCTTATATTCTAGCTTAAAGTAGACAACCCAAATCTGTTTTTAGCTTATGAGCTCACATATCAAATCTGTTCATTTTGCTATTCCAGAGGTATTAGCTTGTTGATATCTGTTGCATTTAGGTTATTTTAGCTTATAGTAGCTCCTTTCTCAGTTTGGTACCTTGTGGTGTGGTTTTGGCTTATCCAAGTGCTTATTTATAAGCACTTGGCACATCAGTTGCATATTCTTCCAAACAAGCACTTGTTTTTCCAATTTTCCTAGCTTCCTAAATATGTTTTAGACTTTTCCTGAAATTTTCAGATTTTTCTAAGTTAATTTGCTATTTTTCCTATTTTAAATGAGTTTTTAAGCATTTTTAATTAGTATTTAATATAAAAATTAGAAAAGGTTCTAAAAATAAGTTTCATTTTTATTAAGTTAAGACAAATATAAAAAGCCAAAAAGTATTTTCCAGATTTTTCTTAGTTAAATTTGTATTTTTAAATATTTTAAGTAATTTTTAATAGTTTAAAATTCCTAGAAAATAGAAAAATAATCATAAAAATACAAATAGTTTTGAAAATTCTAGTTTGTTATTTTAGACTTTTCTAAGTCTTAATTTTATTTTTCTAGATTTATTTCCTAATTTCTTGTATTTTAGGTAATTATTAAATAGTTAAAAATAGTTTTTAATTAATAATAATTAGATAATTAGTTATAAAAATAATTTTCTTTTTCTATAAATTTTCTTTTATCATTAGGATTGTAAAAATGTGTTTTTCATATTTTTAGGATTTATATTGTGTAAGTTTCACTTTTTATTTTGTACGTTTACGTAATTTTTATTTTTAACGTAGTTTAAAATTTTAAACGTTCATCACTTTAAATATAGTGATAGCATTTATTTAATAGATTTTATCTTTTTAATCTCCTTTAATTTGCATTTAAGCCCCTGTAGTTTATGGGCTTTCTCTTTAGGTATAGATCAACCACTATCCTTTCCCGTTCAAATCTCTCGATCACTGCACGTTTGACTATTCTCGCACAGCTCGTTGGGACTTAACGACCTGGGGAAACACTATACTCTCCTGATCTTCATTGAGCTGGTGTGTGAGCTGTTTTAAGTTCCTTACGGCTGGTCATTCACAAGTGATCAGCTCGCGTGAGAAAACTTGACGGTTTCGCACCAATCACTTCATATCATTTTGGATGTTTGATTGATTATGTAAATGGCTTGTGCACACATTACAGTGTACAACCCGTACTTGTAAATAAAGGACCCTGTGGTACGCTTCAGTGCCACAATCCTTATAAAAGGAGCGAAAGCTTCTTACTTTTGAGTAAAACCTATCAAACCTTTCACTTTTCAAGTTTTTGCTCAAAAAACAAGTACTTTCCCTTATGATTTTCAAAATCTCAACCGTTTATATCACTCGTTGAGGGGGAGTACTTGAATTAAAACTTTGTTCAAAAATTGTTCACAGTGGTCATTCTTCCCGCAACACTCAAAATGGTCATATTTATTCTCATCTTTTCAAAAATAACATCATATATGCCATTTTTGAGGGGAGAAAATGTTTGATAAGAAATATTTGTGTAAAATGCAAATGAATCTGTGTGCTTCAGACTTAACCAACGAATTGACGATGCTTAACTGTTAGTAACTCGAAAAGACTTGTCCTGGACGGGTAATAATTTCAAGCTAGTTCGCTAGTGATGTAAACGTGTCTCGCAAAGGACATGTCTGAGTAGAATGTACCATTCGAGAAACTCTTGATAAACATGAACTCTGACGGGTTTGACGACCTTTCGAGGTTTGTCTACACCTTCAAGGTAGTTACTAGAGCCAGTTGTCACCTAAAAGCTGACAATGCAACTCTTTAACTATGCCACGTAACTGTGTCTCGCGGGGGACTGTCTATCTTGAGTTAATCAATTCAAAAAGTGCGCGCTCTTTCCTCACTGTGCATTTTAACCAAAAAAACTATTAAGCACATGTGGAGGGGGAGTATTTATGCAAAATCTTATCTCAACAGTGATACTAAAATGTTTTTCATTCATAAACACTGTGAGAGATTTTCATATCAGTGGTTTTTATGGCAACATAGGTTAGTCATGATTATAAGGTGACTAAGGTTAGGAATAACCGTCCTATGATCCGCCAGAGCCGGATGGATCTACCCCAGGACATCACAAATAGTTAGTATTTAGAAGTCCTTAGGTATGATTATAAAAGGAGAAATGAGAATCGGAGAAAGAAGGAGTTGAAGAATTAAAAAGAAATGCAAAGAAAAGGGTGAAAAGATAGCCCTCCAGATTATTCAACTTAGGGCAGACACGTGTCAATTCATATGCTACTGGTTGTCACTTAGTGACCGGTATTGAAGATTAAAAGTCGTCATGGACCCAGTGACGCATGCACTAAACCTTCTTATCCACTCAAGTTTCTCTCTACAGAAGCTTGTTTCACTCTCACAGGGAACCCTACGTAAACTATCGGCTTTCTCTTAGAGATTGCTGGTATTGAAGAAGGAGACCCTCTCCCTAGTCTCCGCTCAGGAAAACCAAAACGCACTATTGAGTCTAGAGCCATGCGATTCATCAAAAGATCTCTTAGGTACACTTGACATTTAGTCACTTGATGATCTATAATAAGGTTATCAGTGGTTCATATCGAGTCCTTCACAGATCTTAGCAATCTGTCGAGAACATTTATGAGAGGTTCACATTTGTGATCCTCAGTGATTGAATGGAAACTCCTGCCAGGGTCAACATCAAACAGCCCTGACAGCAGGTCGCTTCGGCAACTCCCCGTGGATTGCGCTTAGTGGTCTCAAACGGTCTACAGCCATGAGGTGATGCTTCGGTGTACCTCAGCGCTCATCGAATCGTAGATGTACTTCGGTACATCGTGTTATCTCACTTTTGGGACTCCGATTCAGGAACGGCCTTTGTAAGAATTAGAGTTGTGTTTTCACACTATGCTGTTAACACTCTCGAAGTTCAAACTTGTAAGTGCCGAATCCGCTTATTACTAACCGTTTAAATGTTTTTATCTTATGGAAGCTCCGGAGCGGAATGATCGTGCAGATTCTTCTCATGCTCACGCCAACATCATCACTAATGGAAGTTCTATCCAAAAGCAACACAACAGTCAGAATGATTCTTCGTCAATACAGAGAATCTACAAAGTTAAAGACTTAAAGAACTCCATCAGTACGAAATTCCAACGTCAAAAGAGCGTGTGAGCATGTTGAAGAACGACGTGGAGACACTGTAGCAGCGAAGCTAACCTGAGGCAGACTTGATGCTGACAACAACAACATACTATCACTTTCATCACAAAGAACAATGATCAACGAACAAAATTTAATGATGACGTCAAAGCATAACCGTTCAAAGTAAACTATCTCTCTACACTGGGGAGATTGTTCAAATCAAGGCAATTCTTCTCACAAGAAAGAAGAATGTCAAAAGACGTCAAGCTACTATTACATCAACGCCTTCACCGTTTTTCATCACCAACACTTGAGTGTTTGTTACTCATATGTAATAACACCTGAGGGGAGATTGTTGGAATCACTCCTAAACCTTATTCAAGTGTTAGTTACTCATATGTAATAGTTAGCTTATTATGGCCTTTATGTTTGTTATTAGCCTTAGGCTTATGTAGATGGCCCATAAGCCTAGGCCTAGCCCAATAAGGAAAGGAAGGGAACTAGGAGTGTTGCCCTAGCTTCCCTCCTATAAATACCCCTTGTAAACCTTCATTTGAAGGTTGGTTGTTCAAGTTATTCTCTTTCACTCACCTCTTCGCCTAACCGTTTCATATTAACGTGTGTGTGTGTGTGTGTTTGGATACTTGTTCAATCGCCTCTCTATCTCTTATATAAGCTTGTGTGGTAAAACTAGTGACCTAACACATACCAAAACCTAGGTCAGTTTTAATGTAAACTCTTCTCTGTTTTTCAACATAAATGACATGAGAAAGACCTGATTGTCCCCAAGCATTAAACTTTTCTAGCAATTCATCTCTCTCCTTAGTTAGTTTCTCAATTTCAGAGATCTTACAGTTTAACTTCCATTCACTTAATTTCAACTGATTGTCCTGTTGTTCATACTTTTTTGCCCAAGCCATTTCATTATTTTCATGTGTTATTATTTTGGCTTCCATTGACTCTAAAGTTATTTGGTAACCAGCTACTTCAGCCCTAGCTGTTCTACACTTATCTCTTTCAGTCACATAATCATTAAGCACTTTTTGATAAAAGTTATGACACTTTGAACATACCTCAGAGATAGGGGGTGAACTTGGTGAAGTGGCTACCATGGCAAGCAGAACAGGTTCAGCTTCACACTCCATGCTCCAGTCAAAGCTTCCATAACCATCTTTAGACTCCATAGCAGCATGTCCAGGTTCCTCATCAAAAGTTGTGCTCTAGTCAAATTCTTCCACTGAATCCTCCATAGCTACCATACAGTAGGTTACTGGTTCATCATCAAACTCAGCACTCCAGTCAACCTCTGATAGATTCTCTTGAGCAACCAAAGCTTTTGTTTCTGTAATAGGAATTTCTTTCAACTCTAGCTTTGGTTTCTCAGTCATCCTGTTTGCTTGATACTTAGCAAACCTGCATTCCCTTGCAAAATGTCCAGTCTTTTGACAATTGAAGCATTCAATCTTGGATTTGTCAAAAGTGATTCCCTATTTTGGTTTGAAGTCAATGCCTTTTCCTGTCTTCTTCATTAACTTCTTGATCCTTGCAGTGATCATAGCAACTTGCCACCTGATATCAATTTCTTCAAGAGCATCCTCTTCAATATGTGAGAGATCTCTTCATAAGTACAGGTAGAGCCTTGCTGTGCAAGAGAAAGAGCACTACTTCATCTAAGTGGATGGTATTAGTTGGTGTGGGTTGTTGAGCAAAAGTGGGGGTAGTGTAGGCAGCAGTACTATGAGCAATAGTACTTTGAGTAGGAGAAGCAGTACTTTTAGTAGAAGTACTGTCCCTCTTTTCAGATGACACAAAAGCAATACTGTGAGACTTTGAGCTTGTTTGGCCATTCATCTCATGCTCATACACCTTCAGATGATTGTAGAGATCATCAAAGTCCATGGTGTCCAATCCAGGTTGTCCTCTAATCATAGTAGTAATCACATGCCATGTAGATGGCAAAATTATTAAGAACTTTAAATTAGCATCTTCAACTGAGACTTCTGCTTTGTACAGCTCCAGCATGCTGAGAAGATTTTGGAATCAGTCATAGGCAGCATCAAGGCTTTCTCTTTCTCCAACAGTAAAGGTTTCAAACTGCTGCTTCAACAGATTTCTGTGCATCTTCTTGGAAGCATCATTACCTCCAAATCTAGTCTTGAGAGCAGCCCAGAGTTGCTTTGCATCAAGGAATTTGAGTAGGTGACCATCTGGAATGGCAGACAAGAGTATGTTGAGAGCTTTCTCTTGATTCCTTATTGTAGCAGCTGGCAAGATGGGTTTAGGTGATTTAGGTTGTCCAGGAATGTCTACAGGATCTTCCACAACTTCATTACCATTGACAATCACATTCCATAGTGCATGGTCTGTGATTGCAATGTACTGCCTCATCTTCATGCTCCATAGATTGTATTCGCCCTTCCTAATTATAGGAATCCTTAGTGAGGTGATGGATGGGGGTGGAACAGCTTCAGTCGACATCTTTAGGTTTTTGTTGTTTGCTAGGTTTAAACGGTTTCTTCTTAGTCAGAGTTTCCACACAATCTCTGATACCACTTGTTGGATCGATGTACTCTAACCAAACTAACTTAAATAGCTTGTTAAGGGTTTAATAACCTCGGATAAATCCTAAGTTATTAATAATGAAAACACTGAGTAATCTCTATTAAGTACGCGGAATTTACTTAACAAAGCTAAGAAGATTTAACTTTATTAATAACTCTAAAACTGCTTATTATGCAGATTCTTTAACAACTCTAAAAATCTAAATAATGATCGTACTTTAGGATTCTAAAAACATATATCTCTAATGCCAATCTAGGGGTCCTTTTATAGGCTTAAGGATAACCCTAATCGGTTTACAATTCTTATCCTTGTACGTCAAGTAAACTATACTTAGAAAGTTCTAGATAAACATTACTTTCCATCTATTAATCAATTACAACCGACTTTAAGCTTTGCAGTACTTTGATGAATAAGCAGTACTTTGACTTTTACTTAGCAGTACTTTGACTTCTTCAGCACTTTGTCTTTCTGCAGTACTTTGTTAATCTTCAGCACTTTGTCTTTCTGTATCCCAACATATATTACTCCAAAAAATGTTTTGTTAAGCTTAGGTAAATATAATGTTAGGCTTCGGGTAGGTAAATAAAGGGTTTTGTTGGATAAGGGGATATTTAGTGGTGCCAAGTCAAAAATCTTATGTTACAAGCACGTAAAACGTGGCGTTGCTATGACAAGACTCGGCTCACTAACACTCGATAACAACTTGAAACAAAACATAAATATAAACTTAAAAACATAAACATAAAGATAGATGTATGATGGTAGCCCGTATGTTTTTCTCTATTTTTTCACTTAACTTTTTTTCGATTTTTTCATACCTTTTTACTTTACCATCCTCTAAGATAACTTCAAAATAAAGGGATTTATAGGAGCATCCCTACACTTGAGTGTTGATCCCAGTTGAGCAAACGATCCTTATAGAAACTGACTTAACAATAACTTGTTAAATACTACGCGGAATATAATATTTAACCTTAAGAAGAAGAACAGTAATAACACTTAAACACCTCAATTAATAACGAATACTCTAAACAGTATTAGGGTTTTACAACCTTGATGTGTATCGACCTTAGATATAGCAAAACACACGTATATCTAATCTAACCTAGGACCTCCTTTTATAGGCTAAGGAGTCCTTTACAGAAAACAATACGTAACCTACAAGATAAATATCTTTTCCATATTTATCTAATACAAATATTAAACCGACTAAACAGACTAGCAGTGGTTACAATACATTAGCCGTGGTTATACAATACTACTAGCCGCAGTTTAACTCCAGCAGTGAATTCCTTTCTTCTGGCCGTGGTTTCTTTTACTCTAGCAGTGGTTCCATACTTAGAATAATTCCTGATCAGTGGAACCTAAAACCCAACAATCCTCCCCTAAACTTGATAAATTCAAATAGAATTGTCAAGTTTCCTTAAACTCAAAGAATATAACTTGGAGGATGTATCCAAACACTTACCAGAATTTAACAACATCTCAAATTTGCTTTTCAGTTTCTGTCTCGATGCGTAATCCACAGCTTTAGACCTATCAGCCTTCTTCTTCAGTCTTCTTTGAAGTTTAGCCTTGATAGCCAAAGGTCCTTGTATATCTGCAATCTTCTCAATCCTCTGGAACAGTTTATCAGTAATAGGATGTGTAGCCTTTGTTCCCTGTGGAGTAAGTTTGACTTCCAACATTTTCCTGGCCACATTCTTTGATAATGGATAATCCTTATCAACAAACATAAAGAATTTCACTTTTGTAGTCTGCACAGCAAGAACTTTTCAATAAGAATACAGCAGCCACTCAACCACCTCACAGTCTTCCCAAAAATCATCATTAGGATTAGGCTGACACAAGTTCTTTATAGAAGTCCATACAAATTTAGCTAACTCTCCATTTGGACCAAACTTTCCATACCAAAATTCCATTACCTTCCACAGTTGTTCCAGATCATCTTTAGTCATACAGTCCAACAACAATCCAAAATTGAGATATGTACTTTTCCATCCATCAGCTCTTGTAATCTCAATTACTTCTTTACTATTCTCTATGATAATCATTCAATCTTCTATAGGATGAATTGCTCTTACTGGAGTACGATTAATAGGTTCAAGTTTATCACATTCCAGAAGATACAATTTTGTCCTTTCTTGTTTCTCTACCCCTTCATCCACTTTATGCTTCTTAGAACAAGACTCCTCATTAACATCAGCTTTTCTCCTTTGTTTATTCTTTAACCACTCAGCTTCTTTTTCAGCTAGCAATCTTTCACCAAACTCCTTATCATAAGCAATCTGCTCTTGTCTATTCTTAAACTTCAATTCAGGCTCCGCAATACCTTTCCCCTTTCCAATGTCTGGTAGAATTACTTTGGTCTTCAAAGACTCACCAATTGTCAAACTTTTACTTAAGGGTTTAGGTCCAGTTGGTTTAAGAAATAATGGAACAAATGCAATAGTAGGTGCAGGATTTGTTGAAGTTTTGCTTAAATGGAGTAGAGTACCAGCAGCCTCTTTCTCCACTTCTTTAGATTTGGGTGGTGATATAACAGTGGTTGTGACTATGGTTGATGTGGTTATTACAGCAGTGGGTGTATTTAAACCAGCAGTGGATATGTTTACCTCAGATGAAGTTGCAGCAATGGTTACAATTGAATTAGCAGTGGTTGCAGCAACACTAGTAGTGGTTGTTGCCTGCACCACTTCTTTATCTTTATCTTCTACTACACACTTCAAGGTTTCAAGCATTGCTTCATTTCCACCCTTATCAGATACCACATAATCACCTCCTTGATCTCCACTATCCAAATCATCATTCATTGTCACAGCCTCCCCTGAATTTATGCACTCACTCCTCCCCTGTTTGGATGCATCCTCCAAACCATGTACACCAGAAGAGCTAGCCTTCTTATGCACCTTTCTGATTCTCCTCAAAGTAGCAATCCCTGGCCTTCTAACTTTCTCCAAAACAGACACCCTGTGCTGCAATCTTCTAATATGTCTTCCCTGAAATACTGCAAGCTCTTGAAGACCAGTGATCGTTTCCTGCATCTTGGTACACTTAGCCGTCAATTCATTAAATCGTTCAAGAATATCCTCCCCACTTCGACCTGTGTTAACTGGTCCGAGAGGTGGTTCATTGGAAAAGTCATCATGTACCTGTTCAGGATCCGTCAATTCAATATCATGTTCCAAACTACCCTCATCACTTCGAGCTGTGTAACCTGCTCCGAGAGGTGAATCCTTGGGTAAAGAAAACATAGCATCAGACCTAGCCTAATCATCTATGCACCCTGAATTAGCCAGTTGGCTAGGGATTCCTCCACTTGTGTTGAGTTCCAAGGAACTTTCCACAATAAGAGTTGCCAAAGGTTGGGTCTTATTGATAATTCCACTGTCCTGACCAGCATCTAAGCATGAGTCAGTAGTGGAAGTCCTTCCAGTCATGTCACATCCACTCCTTGTGATAACCTCATCAGCTACACCACTAACACCAGCCTGAGGTAGCTTGGTGCCCTTCCTTCTCCTCCTAGTAAAAAAAATCCTAGATAGTTCAGCAGTGGGTTAAGGTTGAGCAGCAGTGGTTATAGGTGTTGTAGTAGTGGTTTCAGTTGTGTTAGCAGGGATTTCAGCATCAGTGGGTTGGGAAGGTTGTGGTTCAGATACATCATCAAAATCAGGAATATCAGGCAAAGGTATCATATGAGGAAACAATGGGGTAACTCTTCCTGTGAAATTAGGATTCTTATGCCTCATGTGTGCAAAAAATTTAGGAAGCATATGATGAAACTCATACTTCCTATGATGATCAATAGGTTCTACAATCTGACTATCCATAATCAATTGAACAAACCTAGGGTACAAGTAATACTTACCCTTCTCCCTAATATTCTTCAAAAAGCCATCAAAAATCATCCTAGACCAATTAAATTCCCTCCCTTCAGAAAGACAAATAATTGCAGTTGCAATTTTGGAGGGAAACTCATCAAACCCTGTGGTCTTATTACTCACACACATCAACAAAGTGTGGATCAAAAACTTCCACTGAGGAGAAAACATACCTTTAAGAAATTTAATCTTATCTCCCCTTCTTTCATAACCTAATCTTTCTAAACCTTCAAAAATGTCATTATTAGAAAGATTAACTACTCCACCACATCTCTAGCTCCAAACACCTCTAATTACATCCTCATTGACCAAAATCTCATGTTCATCCACTACAATCCTAAGTACCTCTAACCCATCTCTCTCCTGGATCTCAGCATTCCACCAAAATTGATGAACATATGTTTGAAAGATTGTGGGTGCAACAGTTAATGCAAACTGGATAGGACTATGGTTAAAGAAATCAATCATCTCATGAAAGCCTTCTGAGTGATTGTTCCTGATCAAATATGCAACTAGGTTATGGGTTTTGGAATACAACGACGACATTGTGATGAGTGATGTGATATGATGTGGGATTGTGAATTAAGCAGTTGGGAGTGGTTAGGGTTTGTGGTTAGCGCCAATTGGAAGTGATTTGAAGATCAATTAAATGATCTGGCAGTGATTTGGGGAAATAAATACGTGATCACCAAAGTTACAAAACAGCCCCTCAAGTATCCATCATCAGCAAAAACACTAGCAGTGGATTGAAAACCACTAGCAGTGGTTTGAAATGCTCTAGCAGTGGATACAAAAACCACACTCCAATCTTTTGACTAAGACTGCAACAATCAAATCTAAGCCAAAAATAGTGATATCAAGCATTAGTATGAAGGATTACAAAATATTCTCACATTTTTTTAAACAAGCACAGCAACTGCTCCAAAAAGCTCCAATTTATACAAAAGCTCCTTCATACCTGCACATCACAAACACAAACCAAACACTTGAAACATTGTTAAGGTTATCAGTGGTTAGAAAATAACTAGAAGTGGTTTTAAAAAATTATGCTGGCAGTGGTTAGAACAATACTAAACACCCAGTCAAATGGTTAACTCCAGGTTATTAAATGCTCACCAAAGTCAAAAGACTTCATTTACTCCTCAACAACTCAAACCTTCCCCACATTTAACTAACTGAGTTCATATTAACTCTATAAAAGACCATCTTACTTACATACCACACAGATTACTCACATTCCCAAAAAAATCTCTCACTTAAAACACTTTTAAAAACCATCTCACCAAAAATCACAAGAACAACATGAGCAACTCAAACCCCATCAATCTTTCATCAGACATCTCTTCCTCTGATAGAGTGTGGGAAGAGTTTCTAAAAACAGGTAGGGTTGAACAGGAAGAATCATCAAAGAAAAGATCTCACATTGTCATGAGCACAAACCCTTCAGCTGCTGGACCATCTTCCATCCAACCAAGGCCACAAAATGCCATCAAGAAAGGATCCAGTTATGAGTTAAGCTCCTTGCCTAGCTATGTATATCCCTATGAAGACACTGATGATGAGACCTCTTCAAGATTCTTGGTTGTTCCTCCCCTTGCTTCAATACCACCACCAGAACCTATAACAGCTCCTCTTTTGCAAGCACTGCTTCCACCACCCGAGGGTCCATCATCATCATCACCACCCATCAGAGAGAGGGTGATTGGACTTGCATGCCCCAAAGTGTGGCATGTGATTGGAGGGCCAAGAGTGCATAAGGAGATGCCAAAGTGGGCCATTCCAAAGAAGCCTTAGGTGGTGTTGGTGTAGGTTGTGAAGCTTGTGTCCTTAGATGGTTGTTTAATAATGTAGTCTTTTGATGTACTCTGCTGGTAGTCTGTTTTCCATGGTTGTAACATATGAATCTCAGTATGCAGTTTTATCTTATAAATAATAGTACCATGTGATGCTTTTAAGTCCATTGAATCTTGCTGGTGATGTTAGACTTCCTTTGATCTGCAAAATAGTTAGTGGAAACACAAAGAAACAAGCAGTGGTTTGAACAAAACAAGCAATACTAAGACCAACTAATAACAATACATAACTTTTACAAAACAAATTTGAGACTTAGAGATTTATCATTCCAATACTGACTACAAGGTACTGAAATCTCCCCACATCAAAAGCTTTAGTGAGAAGATCAGCAACATTGAAATCAGTATGGATTTTTACCATTTGATTTAACCTTTCCTCATTACAATCTCCAATAAAATGATACCTTATCTCAATATATTTAGTTCGAGAATGCAAAACAGGATTTTTAATTATGCATATTGTACTGTTATTACCAATGTAAATCTTAGTATGCATAAAATTGTACCCAAAGTCCAACAATTGATTCTGAATCCAAAGCACTTGACCACAACAACTAGCAGCAGCCACATACTCAGCTTCAGTTGTAGAATTAGCCATAATTGTTTGCTTTTTACACTGCCATGAGATAAGTCTGCTTCCCAAAAACTGACATCCTCCAGTAGTAGACTTCCTATCCAAACTAGCTCCAGCATAATCACTGTCTGTATAGGCCACCAAATCAAAAGCTAAATCCTTAGAATACCAAAGGCCCAATTTAGGATGACCCTTAAGATATCTAAAATTTCTCTTCACAGCATTCAAGTGTGTTGTGTTTAGTGTAACTTGGAATCTTGCACACACACATACTGAGAACATAATATCTGGCCTAGATGCAGTGAGATACATCAAAGATCCAATCATGGATCTATACAGCTTCAAATCAACTTTGGGACTTCCATCATCTGGTAGCAGTGGTTTCTGAGTCTCCATTGGTGTACTAGCACTCTTTACATCCTGAAACCCAAACTTCTTTAAAACATCTGCTACATACTTGTCTTGACTAATGAAAATACCATCATTCCTTTATTGAACCTGTAGCCCCAAAAAGAAAGTAAGTTCACCCATAGAACTCATCTGAAACTTATCATGCATAAGTTTCTCAAAATCTTTGCAAAGCTCCTTATTGGTTGAGCCAAAGATGATGTTATCAACATAAACTTGAACCAGTAATATATCATCCTTGAGCTTCCTTATGAACAAAGTCTTATCAATCAGTCCCCTCTTGAAACCATTGTCCATCAAATAAGTAGAAAGGCATTCATACCATGCCCTTGGAGCTTGATGCAAACCATACATAGCCTTTTTCACCTTGTAGACCTTATCAGGATGATCATGATCTTCAAAACCAGGAGGTTGACATACATAAACCTCCTCATCAATAGTACCATATAGAAAGGCACTTTTAACATCCATTTGATACACAACAAAGTTTTTGAATGAAGCATATGCCAAAAACAATCTTATAGCTTCAATTCTGGCAACAGGTGCAAACACTTCATCATAATCCAAACCTTCAGTTTGTGTGTACCCTTGAGCAACCAACCTTGATTTATTCCTTACCACTATACCTCTTTCATCCCTTTTATTTCTGAACACCCATTTAGTTCCAATAGCCCTTTTTCCATTTGGAAGGTCAACCAATGTCCACACCTCTTGAAGCTTAAACTGCAATAGCTCCTCTTGCATTGATTCAACCCATCCTTCTTCTGATAAAGCTTCTTCAACTCTCTTGGGCTCCTTTTGAGACAGAAAGCAAGCAAACAAACAATTCTGCAGATCTTTACGACTGTTTCTTTTGTGAAGTGATCTGGCAAAGAAACCTTGTTCAGAAAAGGTTTTATTGTTTAAAGCTCTGCTTCTTGTTTGAACTGGAGTATTCAGATCTCCAAGAATTTGCTCTTTGGGATGATTCTTATGCACTTTGATAGTAGGAATTGGACTCTATGTGATGATTGTGTCCAAATTTGTAAAATCTGCATCATTGAAATAGTCATCCAGATTCTCATCATCAGTTGGAGTATCCCTTTCTTCTAAATCAGGCATGTCTGAATCAGTTGGATACTCATGTTCACCAAATAATGGCTTAGCAGTGGGTCCAAAGAAAGTACTGCTATCAGAATCTTCAGCCGGGGTTGCACTTGTGTAGCTAGTTGGTAGAACTTGGCTTAGCAGTGCTTTCATTATGCTTAGCAGTGCTTTCAGAATTTTTCTTCTTTATTTCAATTTCTTCTACCGACACTGAGTTATCTTGTAACAACTCTTCCTTATCTTGATGATGATCACCCTTGCTTCCAGAATCCAAATCATCATCATCAGTGGGACTCTTCTTTTCAATGATGGGTGAGACAGGACCAGCTTTCCACTTCTCAATCAAATAGAACTCCTTTGAAGAATCAGCTTCCTTAGAATTTGCTTCTCTTTCAGAATCCTTTTGAGTACTTGCATCAATATTAGTGGATGTACCTGCAATGATAGGCTCATAATTCATAGATTTGGTTAGCATATCTATGTTAAACAGCCACTCTGGTCCTTTTGTCTCTACACTAGGAGTCTCTTCACTAAACTTAACATGTAAGTTTTCTTCTACAATTCTGGTCCTCCTATTGTATACTCTAAAGGCTTTGCTATTGGAAGAATAGCCAAGAAAGTATCCATCATCTACTTTTTCTTGAAACTTGCCTAGGTAGTCTATGGTATTCAAGATAGTAACAGGACACCCAAAAGGTTTTAGGAATGCTATCATAAGCTTCCTATCATCTAACAGCTCATAGGGAGTCTTGTTATGAGGCTTCACTACCTTGCTTCTATTCTGCACATAACATGCAGTTCCTACAGCTTTAGCCCAAAAGGTAGTTGGTAACTTAGATTCTGACAACATTGTTCTAGCAGCCTCAGTTAGTGTTCTATTTTTCCTTTTAGCTACATCATTCTGTTGTAGTGTCCTAGCAACACAAAACTGTCTTTCTATACCCTTAACCACACAGAACTGATTCATCACATCATTTTTAAACTCAGTTCCATTATCACATCTGATTACTTTGACCTTATGGTTTACTTGATTTTCTATCTTAGTAATGAAACTCTTGAGGATCTCACTAGTTTCACTCTTAGCAGCTAAAAAGTATACCCAAGAAAATCTACTATAATCATCAGTAATCACTAAGCAATACTTCTTATGGTTCAAACTTTTAACAAAGGTATGGCCAAATAAGTCCATATGAAGCATAAACAGTGGTTGTGTAATGGTGTTTACAGTCTTGGTCTTACAAGAGGCTCTATGTTGTTTTCCTTTCTGACAAGCCACACAAAGATCTTTACACTCAAAAACCTTAGAAGGTAACCCTCTCACTAAGTTGCCCTTTACCAGTTTATTGATTGTTTTGAAATTAAGGTGACCTAGCCGTCTATGCCACAATTTTGACTCATCAACAGATGCCTTAGCAAACAAACAAGTTAAGGACCTATTAGGAATTACATCTTTCATGTTAAAGCAGTATATGTTTTCTTTCCTAGGTACTCTTAACTGCACATACTTTTCATCAGGCATCTTAAAATTAGGAGACAACACCACACACTCAGTTTCCCCAAAAAGTACCCAGTTTTTCTTATCACACATTTGAGAAACACTTAATAGATTGTACTTTAGTCCCTGTACCAAATAAACCTTCTCAAAATCCAACTTTCCTGTTCTGATAGTTTCTCTTCCAACTATTTTTCTTCCCTTTGGATCATTGCCAAAAGCCACATGTCCTCCATCATAAGCCTCAAAATCCTCAAAGTTGCTCCCATCCCATGTCATGTGCCCAGAGCAACCACTATCAAAAATTCCTTTGTCTTGTAGTTCATCTTGTAGATTGCCCTGCACATGAGTTAAACAAATTAGTTCCTTTTATGAACCCAAGCCAATACTGACTTGGGTCTGCCCTGTGCATCAACATAATCAAATTTCTTTAGGTCCATTGATGCACTACTGGCATTGTGTAAAACGTTGGTCTTAGGATTCCATTGCCAGCTAGCTGAGGCCTTTACAACATAGAAATGGTTTCCAAACACTGTGTCAGTAATCACCTTTGGTACAATTAAAACTTCTTTTGATTCAGTGGTGATATTCTGCTTAGCAGTGGAAACAGTTTGCTTAGCAGTGGATACTTTTTGCTTAGCAGTGGTTGGAACCCATTTGGGGTGATGCAGTGATTATAGATTTTGTAGTTCCATTTTTCATTAGCACTGCTCTGGGAACCATGTTTTTGTTAGGATGAGGGATTGTTTTCTTTGAAAAGTTTTGATGATTTACCCTCCTTCAATAGTTCCAAACTTGTGGTTGGTTTTTATAACAATTTCTCTGTAGATGCTCAAAACTACCACATTTAAAACAAGCCTTCTTAACACATTGAAACTCATCTCCTAATCTATTTGAAATTAGGCCATTGAAGTTTCTTTGATTGCCCCTATGTATGTATCTTTTCATCTGTTCCCTAGGTACCTCATTATAATCTACCATTTTCCTAGAAATTGGTGCTCCAAATCTAGGTACAAGATTGGCTTGTTTAGAATCAACAGACTTAACATTTTCTACTTTATCAAACTGTGTTGATTCAGACCTATCTTCCTCATAATCTGATTCCCAATCTTCAATAATTGGACCATCAGATGACTTATCAGAACCTATCTTAGGTGATTCAGACTTACTAATCTCACCTACAGGTTTGTTGAAACTAAATTCACTGCTTAATGACAGTTCTTTTGTTGGTGGTGCATGTTTCATAAGAGAGGGTGGTGGCATATTGTTGTAACCTATCCCAGAATGCTTTTTCATTAATTGACACCCTATTGATTTATGAACCAGATCAGAAGCAAATTGTGTTTTAGCAACCCTGACTACATGTTTTTCTCTATCTTCTAGGGCTTCTTGTTTTACACTCTCTGCTTCTTCAAGTTTTTGTTTAAGCACTTTAATTTCTCTGTCCTTAAGATCAATTTCACCACCTAGTATGTTAATCTTATCTACATACTCAAACTCACATTTAATACAGAATTTAAGTTTCTCTTCAACACTCTCAAGACCAACTTTATATCCTAAGTTATCTAATGCAAGTCTTTCTACCTCTTTTCTTAAACTCTCATTAATAGCTTTAAATGATTCTAAGTTATCTTGACAGGATTTAAAAGAACAAGTAGAACTTTTAGAATCATTAGATACCTCAGAATCTGAACCAAAGGATAAAGCATAGGCCATGAGAGCAAATTTATGCTCTTTTGTAGCTTCACTAGCAAGAAAAGCTGCATTAGGACCTTCTTCAATCTGATCACTCCAGTCATAATCACCAATACCATCCTGAGCAACCAATACTGAAGAAGAAACAGGCTCTTCAGTAACCTTCTTGATTCCTTCAATCCTCTTAGGAGCTCGACATTCCCTAGCAAAATGACCCTTCTTCTTGCAGTTAAAGCACTCCATCTTGCTTTTGTCAAATCCAGCTCTTCTTTGACCATCATATTTGACCTGTCTACCAGTCCTCCTCAAGAACTTCCTAGCTTGCAGTGTTAACATTGCCATTTGCCACTGAAGATTGATTTCATCAAGATCATCAGGATCAATTTGATCCAGATCCTGATTTAGTACAGTAACACTGGTTGTAAGGTCAGCTAGGAAAGCACAGATGGCACCATCACTAACATTATCACTAACAGTGATATTATTAGCAATAGCAGTGGATACTTCATAAGCAGCAGTGGAAACTTCCTGAGAATTCCTATGCCATGTAGACACAAAAGCAATGTTCTGTGTTGATGAGGATGAGTCAGCTATGTTCTTTTCAGACTCATAAACTTTCAAGTTGTTGTAGAGATTGTCCAAAGTCATCTTTTCAAAGTCATCTTTGTTCCTCCACACAACAGTATGCACAGCCCATTCAGGTGACAAACTTCTGATGAACTTGAGATTTATATCTTCTTGAGCAACTTTGTAGTCCACCAATTTCAGTTGACTGATCAGTTTCTGCAGTCTGTTATAAGTGCCATCAAGTTTTTCTCCACTGAGTGCAGTGAAGTTTTCAAGTTGATGCTTGAGCATGTTTTTCCTGGATTTCTTAGTAGCTTCATTACCAGCAAATCTTGTTTCAATGGCATCCATTAATTCCTTAGTTGTCTCATACTGCTCAAAGTCCAATGCATACTCATTAGGTATTCCCATACTGAGAATACTATGAGCTTTAATCTCCAGCTTCCTTCTAGCCTTGTCAACCTCACTAACAATGCTTATTGCCAAACCATCATCACCCTTCTTAGGAAGAGTATCACCATTTTCAACAACATCCTAGATGGTGTAGTCAATCATGCGAATGTATTGCCTCATTCGCATTCTCCAAACTTGATACTCACCCTGCTTCAGCATGGGTACCTTTGATGCAGTAACCATATGGGTTTCATCAGACATCTTGAATAGCTTGAATTTGAACAAATCTGAGTAAATACAACTTCTTCTTGATTACAGTTTCTAGATCACAAGCTCTGATACCACTTGTTGATCCCAGTTGAGCAAACGATCCTTATAGAAACTGACTTAACAATAACTTGTTAAATACTACGCGGAATATAATATTTAACCTTAAGAAGAAGAACAGTAATAACACTTAAACACCTCAATTATATTAATAACGAATACTCTAAACAGTATTAGGTTTTACAACCTTGAAGTGTATCGACCTTAGATATAGCAAAACACACGTATATCTAATCTAACCTAGGACCTCCTTTTATAGGATAAGGAGTCCTTTACAGAATACAATACGTAACCTACAAGATAAATATCTTTTCTATATTTATCTAATACAAATATTAAACCGACTAAACATACTAGCAGTGGTTACAATACATTAGCTGTGGTTATACAATACTACTAGCCGCGGTTTAACTCCAGCAGTGGATTCCTTTCTTCTGGCCGTGGTTTCTTTTACTCTAGCAGTGGTTCCATACTTAGAATAATTCCTGATCAGTGGAACCTAAAACCCAACATTGAGTTTTTATTTCACTAACACTAATTGACCCGATTTGAAAATATCAAAACACTTGGAGTACTTAATTACGTAGACAAAGGGAAATTGAATTTATCGTTCCTTCCCGTTACTCCATAAAATATTACTTTAACCCATGAGTTCCAATCGCCCCAAAACTCTATACAAAGAATATGACTCAAGTTAGCAACCATGTAAGTAACTAGATAATTGAACTAAGGGTTTAAACAATGATTACAATAATGCACTAAAGATGAGTGCATACAAGGTGGGCTAAGGTGATTTAGATGTAACATTTGGGGATGGATTGTAAATAATGCTCTTCATTGATATTCCAGAAACCGGAACATCACGAGAACCGTCAAAATATAGGCTCTGAGGGATTAACTAGGGGTATCGTGTACTAAAGATGAGTACATCGCAAGGGTGTGTGGAAAATTACTCTACCGATGTGGCTGACGTAATTAAATTACAGGTTTAAAACAAGGGTTATCCTAATGCCCCTTATCATTTAGTTAATCCTAACTACACGAATGTAGTCTCACTAGCGATCTTGGAATGCATCACAAAACAAGTTCTAGAATCTATTATACTACCGGTACACTCACTAAGCATTATAGAGGAATGCTTTTATTCTTATAGATCTAGGGGTGAACCTCACATTTTTTGGGTGGAATTTAAGTGGTATACGGTTTTTGTGCTAGTCATATATTTCCTATCCATCAGACGCTTTATTAAGACTAAAGTTTTACTCGTAAATGCCATAAAAAAAATTAATTTGGTGCTAAAATTACCCAAACAAATATTTCTCATAGTTTATTACACAATTTACCAAGGACAAGACAAAAATCAAGTGAGTGGAAAGTTTCTAAGTTCCCGTTTTATTCTTCCTCCCTGCACTTAAACTAAATATTGTCCCCAATATTCTCCGAAAGTATCAAAGTTATGATAAAAGAAGGTAAATAAAAGAGTAAGAAACTAGTACTCCCCTTATTAGCTCGGTAGGATATGTATAAAATTGCGGTTAAATCCTCCTCCAAGAAGAATGAGCAAGTAATAAGTGTTGCTTCCATCATGTACTTCATCTTGTTGACTAATATAACATGCACACTTGATGCGCGTACGAAGCACGTTCGGGGTCAAAGGAACTTTCTTTTCTTCGAGCAAGTTTTTCAACCACCTAGGCAGTGAACCTAATCGTTGTAGTGTAGTATTGAGTAAGTCTCGGGGATTGATATCGTTCTCTAGGGGAATAGGAATGCTAGTAAGAAATATATGACGAGAAGGTGGGGGTTGAGGATGATTCTTTTTTTATCTTTTATTGGTTTTTTAGAAAGCTACGGTAAATGTCTCGGGGCAATTGGTTTGGGGGGTGGTACTTCTACCGATTACTTCTACTTATCTAATTATCTCATACTACGGGTAACTATGTCTATTTGATGTGTGCTCGTATGATGATTAAAAATGTGTTTACCTAGATACTATTACTCCCTAGTTATCTTTTATTGGTTGGTTGAATTGTCACACCTTATCTTAACGCGTTGTATTCCTAAGGTCGTAGGGTGTGCATAGTCCCAAACTCTTTGAGGTTACCTTTTGGGTTTAGCATACGAAATCCGCAAGCCCTTAAGCTATTTCATTTATAAGCCTCACTTTCATAAAGCATACTCAAGCATTAAACACAACGAATGATGCCTAGTTACACTCCTAAGCCAAATACAATTAAAATAAGAAACAACCTAACAATAATCAACAACTAGGTTTCATAGATCTAAGCAAACACATAAGAAATTTAGCTAGACATGGTAAACAAGCAAGCATACACACAATCAATTGAAGACATAATGATACTTTGGATTAAAACACTTATCTCGATGTGTAAAATAGGGTTTGGGACCCTAAGATACTGTTTAAATCGGACTACAAATGTTTAGGGTTTTTTTCTCCAAAAGTATACCTCTCTAAATGCAGAAAAATCGAATTCTATATATAGATTTACACTTCCGACGGCGTCACCTTTTGGATGGGACGCCGTCAGCTCGCCATCATTAGGGTTTCGTCTTGGCTAAGTCATCGATGGGAAGGCGTCACCTTAGAGTCGTGACACCGTCAGTCTTCAGTTGGGACGTCGTCTTGTTTCTGGATCTGGGCCATCTGAGATAAAAAGTCTGAGTGATGCCCTTCCTTCAAAGCCTGACGCCGTCAGGTTATACGAACAAAAATTCCACTGAGCCGTCTGGTGCATGTTTTGATCAAGTCTGTATAGAGGGACGGCGTCGCATTTTGATTGGGACGCCGTCAGGTTCAGTTTGAGCAGCTTGAGTGGCTTCGATCTTGACTTTGCCATTTTCTTCATGTATTCGCTCCTTTTCGTCAAAATGTGCTTCATTCCAGCATTTTGCTTCCAAGAGACCTAAAAAGTGAAAAGGAATGAAATTAAGCAGTAACTGATATAAAAGTGGTTGATTAAGGGCTTAAATGACCCCTTAAAAGCGTACGTTTTAAATCCTTATCAAATATCCCTACACTTGGTATTTGCTTGTCCTCAAGCAAATGTGCTTTAGGCCACTCAATTTATAAGTTAGGGGGCATGAAGCATAGGTTTAGAATAATTCATAACAAGTAAAAGCACCACAATAGTCATAACAAGCACGGAAATTATATACTAGCACCTCACAAGGGGTGTTTAGATTCTCTCATCTCTCGGGTTTATATGAAATATAATAAATGGAAATGGGAGATAAACACTCATTACCTGGCATAGTACATAGATTACCATAGGCTTGAGACTAGATCAAACCTCCACCGCTTTGGCGTAAGCACCTAGAAACAACTATCTAAGAGGTCTTTGCAAGGGTTGTAACGTTAGGCTTACGGTAGGGAAACAAAGGGTTTTGTTGGCTAGGCGATATTTAGTGGTGGCAAGTCAAAAATCTTATGTTACAAGCATGAAAAGCGTGGCGTTGCTAAGCCAAGACTCGAATCACTAACTCTAGATAACTTGAAACAAAACAAACATAAATTTAAAAACATAAACATAAAGATAGATGTAGGATGGTAGCCCGTATGTTTTTCTTCATTTTTTCATTTTTTTATTAACACTTTTTTTTTGCATACATTTTCACTCTACCATCCTCTATGATAACATCAAAATATAAAGGTTTATAGGAGCATCCCTACACTTGAGCTTTTATTTCTCTAACACTAATTGACCCGATTTGAAAAGATCAAAAACACTTGGAGTATTTAATTACGTAGACAAAGGTAATTTGAATTTATCGTTCCTTCCCGTTACTCCATAAAATATTAATTTACCCATGAGTCCCACATCCCAAAACTATGTACAAAAGATATGACTCAACTTAGCAACCATGCAAGTAACTAGATATTTGAACTAAGGGTTTAGTAATGATAACAATAATGCACTAAAGGTGAGTGCATACAAGGTAGGCTAAGGCGATTTGGGTGTACATTTGGGGGTGGATTGTAAACAATGTTCTTCATTGATATTCCGGAAAGCCGAAACATCACGAGAACCATGAAAAGGATAGGTTTTGAGGGGTTAACTAGGGGTATCGTGTACTAAAGATGAGTACATCGCAAGGGTGTGGGGTAATTACTCAACCGATGTGGAAGAAGTAATTATGATACAGGTTTCAAAAAAGGGTTGTCCTAATGCCTCTTATCACTTGGTTATTCCTAACTACACATGTGTAGTCTCACTAGCGATCTCGGAATGCATCACAAAACAAGTTCTAGAATCTATATACTACCGGTAAACTCTCTAAGCATTAAAGGTGAATGCTTTTATTCCTAAAGATCTAGGGGCGAACCTCGCATTTTTGGGGTGGAATTTGAGTGGTAAACGATTTTTGTGCTAGTCATATAACTCCTATTCATGAAACGCTTTATTAACACTAAATTTTTAGCTCGTACATGTCATAAAAAAATTTAAATTTGGTTCTAAAATTGCTCTAACAAATATTTCTTATAGTTTATTACACAATTTACTAAGGACAAGACAAATGATCAAGGATAAGAATAGTTTCTAAGTTCTCGTTTTATTCTCTCTCCCTACACTTAAACCGAACATTGTCTCCAATGTTCCCCAAAAGTATCAAAATTATGATAAAAGAAGGTAAGTAAGAAAAAGAAACTAGTAATCCCCTGATTAGCTCGGTAGGATCCGTGTGAAGTTGCGGTTAAATTCTTTTCCAAGAAGAATGCATACGTGATAAGCTCCATCCAATTTGTGTTTCTTCTTCTTGCCAAATATAACCCGCACACTTAAGAAAACAAACAAAACCTTCACGTAAAATCGGTGGTAAAACTATATATGACACAACTACACTAGGATATAATGCTTGTGGAATGGATGTTTGCAGTTTTTCTGAAAAATTAAGACCAGAGAATTTCCAAAAATTTATAAGTATCACAGAAAACGAAAAATATTGATAAGCTGTTTCTGCTTGACCTGACGTCGTCAGGCTTTAATCCTGACGCCGTCAGGTTGTCATGACTGAAACTGGTCTGCTGCGTATTTCTGGAAAAATGCTGGAAAAATTACATCTTTAAAACCTGCAAAAAATCCATTATGACTCGTTACAAGCATTTGACTCTAACAAACACACATATATATCAATTTCACTAATTCTAATTCTCATGTTCACGTTCTTCAAAAATGTATGTAATACACTTATCTTTTTGTAAAATACATTTATATGTAATTAAGACGAGGTTAAAGACAAAATGAAGCATTTTCACAAGATCAAACATGAGAATAAACAACAATGAAAAAGATATATGACACACAAACAAGCAAACAACTAAGCATGGGTTGCCTCCCACGAAGCGCTTTTCTTTATTTATGAGTCTTGTAGCTAGACTCGAAGTCGTGCTCCTACGTGACTTCCTTACCGTCATTATTTTCACTTAATAAGCGTTCATCATAGGGTTGTATACGTTGTATGCTTACTGTGAACTCCCTCCCATCGTCGTCTAATATGATAACGGTTTCACTTCTTATGTTTGTCTCTTTCACCGTATAGGGTCCAAACCATTTTGGCATATTCCTTCCTCTTAATGCTTTTAATTTTGATCTATACAAAAGCACCTTGTCTTCTTCCAAAGATTATTTAAAGTTCTTTTGAGGGAGTGTTTCCGTGGTGTAGTTGTGCCCTATGTTTTTATCACGTTTCCACAATTTTCATTCTATCTCCTCACTTACGAAATCTCTAATCCCTTTTTCCCATTCAACAATTTTCTTCTTAACAGCATTATTGAAGACCTGTGAATTCTTATTCTTTATCTTCTCCATAATCTTCAAAGGATATCTCAGAACAATAGGTATCCTAACGTTTCCTTTGCCACTTTTGAGTATCATGACACCCTCACCACATTTGATGGTTGCCTTGGCGGTGGCTAGGAAAGGTGTTCCAAGGATTAATGGCATGTGTTTATCTTCCTCAATGTCTACGATTGCGAAGTCCACCAGATAGAAAATATTTGCAACCTCAATTAAGACAACCTTCGCAATTCCTATGGGATAAACATATGAATGATTTGCTAAGGAAAGTCTAAGTTTGGTCTTGGTTGGTTCCTCCTTAGTCAACTTATTATAGACTGATAGCGGCATTATGTTTACATCAGATCCCTGATTGGCTAAGGCATTTATATTCTCTAAGTCACCAATGCTACGTGGTATTATGAAGTTCCCATAAATATCTTGTTACTTAGTTACTGGTTTTCTCAGAATCAACTCGTACATAGGTCCCATAGGCATGGTGGCATATTCTTCTTCTTTTATTCACTTGGTTAACAATTTTTTTATTGATCTCATGCTTAAGGTAGTGTTCAATGATTTTGGGTTTATCATCAGTCTGAGCCTCATCCTTGTCCTTACTATTCTTGCTGCTCTCAGTCTCCTTCTTCTCAACTACTTCACCCTTATCAGAAACAATGGAAATGGTGTTAACAAACAAAGTGGGGGTAGCGCGGTCATCGTTTCTCACTAACACCTTCTCGGGAACCTTCGTCTTAGTGTACTCTTTCACCAAGTTCATCATCTCCGCCATTTTTTCCTGCATTTCTTCCCTTTGCCTATAAACCTCTTCTTCAAATTTGGCTAATCTTTCCGAATAGGCTGCCATGTATTCTCTCATTTGTGTTTTGAAGCTTGGTGAGAGTGGAATTAGAGAGGTAAAACGGAAGCGTCGTATGGAATTGGGATTTTGTTCACGGCTAGGTGATTCTGAGAGAGGTGTTTGGTGGCTGGTGGAGTCAATGAAATTAACCGTTGCGCGATGGATTGGTCCAGGTGCTTTCTTTTGCCTCTCAACTAGATAGTCGATCCTTTTCTCAAGGGCACTAACTTCCTCTTCGGTAATGTTGGATGTCTCATAAGGTATTGATATGGCATTTACCATTCTTTTGGGGGTTTCATCAGATTCACTCCAATCTTCGTAGCTTTGACCGGCAAGCTCTTCTATTATATCCCACGATTCTTCCGTGTTGAGATTGCTGAGCCTTCCACCGGCCGCTTGGTCAATGGATCGCTTGGTGAGGAAGTTGGCATGATCATAAAAAATTTAAACTTGAAGCTAAAGATCGATGCCGTGATGAGGGACTTTATGGAGTAAGTCCTTGAATCGAGTCCACGCCTCGTAGAGAGTTTCGCCTTGACGTTGTTGGAACATCAAGATGTCATTCCTAAGTTTGGTAGTTCTCCCCGATGGGAAAAATTGGGTGAGGAAACGAGTGGTGAGATCATCCCAACTTGATATGGATTCGGCGGGAAGTCGCTCAAGCCAATTACTAGCTTGGTCCCGTAGAGAGAATTGGAAGAGACGCAAGCGTGTGGTCTCCCGTGTGGTAGCATCAAGGTCTATGGAATCAATGATTTTAAGGAAGTCTTTGAGAACGAAGTCCATGGAATGCACATCTGTTTTGCACCAACCGAATGGTGTTGGATCGCAGGGCCGTAGTTTGAGCTTTATCGGGGAGCTCAATGGTGTTCTTATAGCCTTGGTGGCTCGGTCTTAAGTATTCACCAAGAGTACGGCCTCTTGGCGGGTCAATTGGTAGTGGTTTATCACCTTCCATGATGAAAAGTGATAAGATTACGAACAAAAACATGAAGAAGGGGGATAGACTACAAGGAAGCTAATGAAAAAAGAAAAAAGCTCACTTGATAGGAATCAAGAGAGTGAACCTAAACGAGACAAAGTTCTAACTAGCTATTCTATTCCCCGGCAGCGGCGCCAAAAACTTGATGCGCGTACAAAGCGCATTCGGGGTCAAAGGAACTTCCTTTTATTCGAGCAAGTTTTTCAACCACCTAGGCAGTGAACCTAATCGTTGTAGTGTAGTATTAGGTAAGCCTTGGGGATTAATATCATTCTCTAGGGGAATAGGAATGCTAGTAAGAAATATATGACGAGAAGGTGGTGTTGAGGATGATTCTTTTTTTATCTTTTATTGGTTTTTTAGAAAGCTAAGGTAAATGTCTCAGGGCAATTGGTTTGGGGGGTGGTACTTCTACCGATTACTTCTACTTATCTAATTATCTAATACTATGGGTAGCTATGTCTATTTGATGTATGCTCGTATGATGATTAAAAATATTTTTACCTAGATACTATTACTCCCTAGTTATCTTTTATTGGTCGGTTGAATTGTCACACCTTATCTTAACGTGTTGTATTCCTAAGGTCGTAGGGTGGGCATAGTCCCTAACTCTTTGAGGTTACCTTTTGGGTATAGCATACGAAATCCGCAAGCCCTTAATCTATTTCATTCATAAGCCTCACTTTCACAAAGAATACTCAAGCATTAAACACAACGAATGATGCCTAGTTACACTCCTAAGCCAATTACAATTAAGATAAGAAACAACCTAACAATAATCAATAACTAGGTTTCATAGATCTAAGCAAACACACAAGAAATTTAGCTAAACATGATAAACAAGCAAGCATACACACAATCAATTGAAGACATAATGATACTTTATATTAAAACACTTATCTCGATGTGTAAAATAGGGTTTGGGACCCTAAGATACTGTCCAAATCGGACTACAGACGTTTAGGGTTTTTTCTCCAAAAGTCTACCTCTTTAAATGCAAAAAAATCGAATTCTATATATAGATTTACACTTGCGACAGCGTCACCTTTTGGATGGGACGCCGTCAGCTCGCCGTCATTAGGGTTTCGTCTTGGCCAAGTCATCGATGGGATGGCGTCACCTTAGAATCGTGACGCTGTCAGTATTCAGTTGGGACGTCGTCTTGATTCTGGATCTGGGCTGTCTGAGATGAAAAGTCTGAGTGACGCCCTTTTTCTTCAAAGCCTGACGCCGTCAGGTTATACGAACAAAAATTCCACTGGGCCATCTGGTGCATGTTTTGACCAAGTCTGTATAGAGGGACGGCGTCGCCCTTTGATTGGGACGCCGTCAGGTTCAGTTTGAGCAGCTTGAGTGGCTTCGATCTTGACTTTGCCATTTTCTTCATGTATTCGCTCCTTTTCATCCAAATGTGCTTCTGATACGCTTACACAGCGCGTTCGGGGTCAAAGGAACTTCCTTTTTGTCGAGCAAGTTTTTCAACACCCTAGGCAGTGAACCTAATCGTTGTAGTGTAGTATTAGGGTAAGCCACAGGAATTGATATCGTTCTCTAGGGGAATAGGAATGCTAGTGAGAAGTTACTACGCTAAGGTTGGGGTTTGAGGAAGATTATTTTTTATCTTTTTATGTTTTTTAGAAAAGGAAAAGTACGAATCTCGGGGTTTGGATTTGGGGGGTTGGTATTTCTACCGATTACTCTACTATTATCTAATTATCTAAACTAAGGTGGTGGTAGTCTATGTCTAATTATTGTGTGCTCGTATGATAGTTTAAAGATGTGTTTACTTAGGTTTTACTACTCCTTCATTATCTCCTATTGGTGGTTGAATTGTCACGTCCTTATTCCTAGTTGCGTTGTGTGTCTAAAGTTGTAGGGTATGCGTTTCTCCCTACTCTTTGAAGTTACCAAAGGGTCTCGTCTACAAAACCCACTAGGGATGATAAACTCTAACTCTAAGGTCTCTTTGTATAGTTTAGCTTACAACAACTCATAGTGCTATAACCTAAGGTTCACAAAGATTAATCAAGCATTAAATACACAACGAATGACATATCGCATTACTAGATCATTAATCAACTAAGATAAGAAACAACCAATCAATATTCAATAATTAAGTTTCATATTCCCTAAGCAAACACACAAGTAAATTAGCCGTGACGGCGTCGCAGATTAAGCAGTGACGCCGTCTCCTTGTAATTTATCAGCTTGAGTGTCTCGATTCTTCACTTTGACCATTTTCTTCATATATCCGCGCCTTTTCGTCCAAATAAGTGCCATTACAGCAGTTTGCCTTCAAGAGACCTAAAAAGTGAAAAGGAACGATATTAAGCAATAACGGATACAAAAGTTATCAAATAAGGGCTTAAACGACCCCTCAAAAAGGTACATTTTAAATCCTTATCAAATATCCCTACACTTGGTATTTGCTTGTCCTCAAGCAAATGTGCTTTTAGCCAATTAATTTATAAGTTAGGGGTCATGAAGCATTGGTTTAAAACAGTCCACAACACATATAAGCCCCGCAAAAGTCATAACAAGCACGGAAATTACATACTAGCACCTCACATGGGGTGTTTGGATACTCACATCTCTCGGGTGTATATGAAATATAGCAAATTGGAAATGGAAGATAAACACTCATTAACCGGTCCTAGTACATAGATTACCATAGGCTTGAGAATAGATCAAACCTCCGTCGCTTTGGCGTAAGCACCTAGGAAAGACTATCAAAGAGGTCTTTAAAGGGTTGTAACGTTAGGCTCACGGTAGGGAAACAAAGGGTTTGGTGGGATAGGCTTTTTAGTGATGGCAAGTCAAAAATCTCAATGTTACATGCATATGAAGAATGGCGTTGCTAAGCTAAGACTCGACACTATAAACTCTAGATAACTGAAATAAACAAACATAAAGTTAAAGATAGATGTAGGATGGTAGCCCGTATTTTTTTTTTTTTTTCACACTATTTTTTTTTCGATTTTTTTTTTTTTTTTAATACACTTTTACTCTACCATCCTCTACGATAACATCAAAATGATAGGGTTTTATAGCACATCCCTACACTTGAGTTTTTATTACTCTAACACTAATATGACCCGAATTGAAAATATCAAAACACTTGGAGTACGTTATTACGCAAATAAGGGAATTGGCGTTCCCTTTTAGTCATTTAAAACTTTAACTTTTCCCATGAATCCCAATCGTCCCAAAACTGTATACAAAGGATATGACTCGACTTAGCAACTCATGCAAGCAACTAGATAATTGAACTAAGGGTTTGGGGTGATAACAATAATGCACTAAAAGTGAGTGCATATAGGGTAGGCTAAGGCGATTTGGGTGTATATTTGGGGGTGGGGTGTAGACAATGTTCTTCATTGATATTCCGAAAACCGAAACATCATGAGAACCGCGAAAAGGATAGGCTCTGAGGGTTTAACTAGGGGTTTCGTGTACTAAAGATGAGTACAACGCAAAGGTGTGGGGGAATTACTCAACCAATGTAGAAGAAGTAATTATATTACGGGTATCAAACAAGGGTTATCCTAATGCCTCTTATCATTTAGTTATTCCTAACTACACAAGTGTAGTCTTACTAGCGATCTCGGAATGCATCACAAAACAAGTTCTAGAATCTAATATACTACCGGTTCACACTCTAAGCATTGAAGATGAATGCTTCAATTCCTACTAATCTAAGGGCGATCCTCACATTTTTGGTGGAATTTAAGTGGTAAAGGGTTTTGTGCTAGTCATATAACTTCCTATCCGTGAGACGCTTTTGTTAAGACTAATGGCCCACTCCTATATATTATGAAAAATTTTAAATTTGGTGCCAAAATTACCCTAACCGACATTCTCTCATGGTTTATTACAAAAGTGCAATTGGACAAAGAAAATAATCAAGGATAAGCATAGTTTCAAAGTTCCCGTTTTATTTTCCCTCCCTACACTTAAACTGAACATTGTCCCCAATGTTCCCCGAAAGTATCAAGGTTATGATAATAGAAGGTAATTAAAACGAAAAGAAACTAGTACTCCCCTGATTAGCTCAGTAGGATCCGTGTGAAGTAGTGGTTAAATCCTTTCCAAGAAGAATGTATGCGTGAAAAACTCCTCCAACTTTATGTATCTTCTTCTTGATAAACAAAACCTGCACACTTGAAGAAAACAAACGAAACCTTCGCGTAAAATCGGCGGTAATAATATATAAGACTCGATTTAATCTAGGATATAATGCTTGTGGAATGGATGTTTACAGAATTTCTAAGAAAATTAAGACCTGGAAATTTCCAAAAATGTTAAGTAGCTCAAAAAACGAGAAAAAGTGATCTGATGTTTTTATTCCTTCCTGACGCCGTCATGTTGCAATCCTGACGCCGTCAGGTTATCCTGACAAAAACGGTCTCAGTGATTTTCTGGAAAAAAATTTGGAAAATTTATATCTTTAGAATCTGGAAAAAAATTCTGCAAAACATCCATTATGACTCGATACAAGCATTTGACTCGAACAAACACGCAAATATATCTTTTAATCAATTGTTATTCTCATGTTCACGTTTCTTATGAAAACGTGTGTAATCCTCCCTACACTTATCCTTTATGTAAAATACCTTTATATGCAATTAAGACGAGGTTAAAAACAAAATAAAGCATTTTTACAAATTTAAACATGAGAATAAACAATTAATAAAAGATATACGACACACAAATGAAAATGAAAAACAAATACACATGGGTTGCCTCCCAAGAAGCGCTTGTTTTTGTTCGAGTCACGAGCCTGACTCTACCCTTATTTAACGGATAAAGGGGAGGTTTTCCCTACACTTAAGTTTAAGTGCGGGTGATAGTAGCGATACACACCCTTAGGGTGGAAATTTGCTACGTGAGGAGAGGGTGATGGGTGATTTATATGCTCAAAGGAGTGTGCTCCATTCATTATAACCTTACCTAAGTCTATTGGTGTAGCGGGTGAATCAAATCTCTCTCCTAAAAATGGATCATCTTCTATTAACTTCAAAAGATTCTTAGTTAAGGATCCATCTTGACCTAATAAACCCGGTTTAAACCCATAATGTTTCTTGTTATCAACCATGAATGGGTGATATAAGTGTGTAAGGTCATGGGTTACTCCTATATTAGCTTCCACTCTACATGGCCTAGAGTCTACCACCTTTATCAAGCAACTACCCGGACTATCTATTTTGATGGGTGGATTGGGGCCTAATTCAATTCCAAGATTCACATCTAAAGACGGAAAATTGGGTAAGGTTTTTGGTTGAGGCTCCGGTTCATCAAAATTAGGAACTTCCCTAGGACTAAGAGAGAGGTCATGACAACAAGCATCTAACCTACATTCTCTAGTGGCATTAGGTCCAAAGGTTCTATATCAATTGGGGTTCCTATAGTCTCTTCTACTTCTTCCGGGTAAGTTATAGGCGATGTGTGTTCCTCAAGTGATGGTAGGGCTTGTGAGCTTGGGGTTTCCACCTTATTCTCCATTATATCTAGATCTCCTAAATGTTCATCATGTGTTTTAGTATGATCTAACCCAAATACACTCCTAAGAATGTCAAATCCTTCTTTGGCCATTTCAAATTCTTGGTCCGATTCATATGAATCATTCTCCAAAATTTGATCACTATGTTCTATTTGCCTAAAGGATTCTTCACGTGTGTCATATGTTTTGAAATTTATCCCACACATGCAACTAAATATTTTGACATCAACCATCTTACAATCTTGTTCGGGTTTAGGTTCCATGTTCTTAAGAACTAGGTCTTTTTGATCATGGTGCCTAAGATCATTCAACTGATATTTTATGCATAGGAGGATTTTCTGAAAAATTCTCCAGATGGTATCACTATAAGGAGTTGATCCGACAACGATCGCTGAATAGAAGCCACACAAGCACAAAATATATCAAATCCATCCAACCTTACACCCGTCTCCTTTTGGATATCTCTAAGTTCACTCACAAATTCATTAGAACAATAAAAACCAAACCAATCTGCGAACTTCAATTGTTCCTCATTTGTTAATGATTCAAATGCAACTTCACTTGGCATAGAGACAAATGAAAATGGTTTTACGAACACAAACACAAAGAAGGGGGATAGACTAAAAGGAAGCTAAAAATGAGAAAAAAGTTTACTTGATAGGAATCAAGCAAAGAAACCTAAACGAGGTAGACTACTAACTGGCTATTCTATTCCCCGGCAGCGGCGCCAAAAACTTGATACGCTTACACAGCGCGTTCGGGGTCAAAGGAACTTCCTTTTCGTCGAGCAAGTTTTTCAACACCCTAGGCAGTGAACCTAATCGTTGTAGTGTAGTATTAGGGTAAGCCACGGGAATTGATATCGTTCTCTAGGGGAATAGGAATGCTAGTGAGAGGTTACTACGCTAAGGTTGGGGTTGAGGAAGATTATTTTTTTTATCTTTTTTATATGTTTTTAGAAAAGGAAAAGTACGAATCTCGGGTTTGGATTTGGGGGGTTGGTATTTCTACCGATTACTCTACTATTATCTAACTATCTAAACTAAGGTGGTGGTAGTCTATGTCTAATTATTGTGTGCTTGTATGATAGTTTAAAGATGTGTTTACTTAGGTTTTACTACTCCTTCATTATCTCCTATTGGTGGTTGAATTGTCACGTCCTTATTCCTAGTTGCGTTGTGTGTCTAAAGTTGTAGGGTATGCGTTTCTCCCTACTCTTTGAAGTTACCAAAGGGTCTCGTCTACAAAACCCACTAGGGATGATAAACTCTAACTCTAAGGTCTCTTTGTATAGTTTAGCTTACAACAACTCATAGTGCTATAACCTAAGGTTCACAAAGATTAATCAAGCATTAAGTACACAACGAATGACATATCGCATTACTAGATCATTAATCAACTAAGATAAGAAACAACCAATCAATATTCAATAATTAAGTTTCATATTCCCTAAGCAAACACACAAGTAAATTAGCCGGACATGGAGAACATGCAAGCATACACAAAAATAATTGAAGACATAATTAAATTAATGAAGTAAACAACTTATCTTGGTGTAAGATAGGGTTTAAAACCCTAAAATACGACCTTGTTTCGGTTTAGGTTTTACTCCAAAAGTTTACCCAAAAGACTACTCTTTAAAACTAAAAAATTCGGATTCTATATAAGATTACATGTGCGACGGCGTCACCTTATGATTTGTGACGCCGTCGTGTCGTCGTCATTAGGGTTTCGTCTTGGCCAAGTTAATCTTGCGACGGCGTCACCTTATGCTTGTGACGCCGTCCTATTTAGCTTTCGACGTCGTCTGGATTGAATCTAGGCCGTCTGAGTTGCGACGGCCTACTCTTTTAAAGCCCGACGCCGTCCTCCAAAACTAGCAATTTCTCTTCTGAGCCGTCACAACTTCCTCCGACAGCGTCGCAGATTAAGCAGTGACGCCGTCTCCTTGTAATTTATCAGCTTGAGTGTCTCGATTCTTGACTTTGACCATTTTCTTCATATATCCGCGCCTTTTCGTCCAAATAAGTGCCATTACAGCGTTTGCCTTCAAGAGACCTAAAAAGTGAAAAGGAACGATATTAAGCAATAACGGATACAAAAGTTATCAAATAAGGGCTTAAAAGACCCCTAAAAAAGGTACATTTTAAATCCTTATCAGCTTCATTCCAAAGATTTTGCTTCCAAGAGACCTAAAAAGTGAAAAGGAACGAAATTAAGCAAGAAGGATATAAAAGTGGTCGATTAAGGGCTTAAATGACCCCTTAAAAGCGTACGTTTTAAATCCTTATCAACACTTATAAGAAAAAAAACGAAACCTCGTGTAAAATCGACAGTATAAACTATATAAGAAACAAAACTACACTAGAAAGCAATTAAGATATAATGCTTGTGGAATGGATGTTTGCAGATTTTCTGGAAAATTAAGAATTAGAAGTTTCCAAAAATTACAATTTAGACAGAAAATAAAACTTTAAATCTTTTTATAAATTGCCTGACGTCGTCGGCCTTTAGTCCCAACACCGTCAGGTTGTTCTGACAGAAAGAGCCTGATGCGTTTTCCTGAAAAATTCTTAAAAAGTTACTTCTTTAAACACCTGGAAAAATTCCTGCAAAACATCTATTATGACTTGATACAAGCATTTGACTCTAACAAACACACAAATATATACAATTCCAATTATTGATAATCTCATGTTCATATAAGTTCTAAAAATATATGTGATCTTCCCTACACTTATCTTTTTGTAAAATACCTTTATATGCAATTAAAACGAAGTTAAAAATAAAATAAAACATTTTCATAAAATAAACATAAGAATTAAAGAACAATGAAAAAAATATATAAACACACAAACAAAAATTAAAAACAAACATGAAAACAATTAAACATGGGTTGCCTCCCAAGAAGCGCTTTTCTATATTTATGAGTCTTGTAGCTAGACTCGAAGTCATACCCTACGTACCTAGGTGAGTGAGTTCATCCTTAAGGACATCGGTGGGATCGAATTTCTCTTTTAATTTCCTACTAGTACGCTTAGTCCGGTTTGCTTTTTCAAACATCTCACCATTGGGATCATATATTGTCATCCTAATGTGCCACTCTCTATTCCCATCACTAGGTGGCTTATCCCAATTTCACTTATGCTTAGGCTTACTACTCTCAACTTCTATCTATTCATGCAAAGATTAATAGGCAAGGTTCCTAGGAATTCGGTCATCTTCCTAAACACTAAAGTATCCTCAAATGGATTCACCTCAATGTCCCTAGCCAATTGTTGCTCTAAGTCGCATGTGTTATTCATGAAGGCTTCTTCTAGATAGAAAGGTCATTGAGGGCCTACAAAATCTCTATTGGTCCAAGGTCCATATCTAGATGGTTTCCTATCTAAACTGATCTCATAAGGCATTTGTTCACCCTCATTATCATAGGAATGCTTCTTAACATCATAGATTGACCTAGCACTCCCTTCTCCTACCACTATTTTAGACATCTTACAATCGATTATAGGACTAGTGGTAGCTAAGAATCCTCTTCTAACCAATAATGGACATGTAGTATCACTAGTCATATCTAGTACATGGAAATCCGCCAAGAGAGTTAATTATCCTACGTATACTACCATGCCCTTCATTATCCCTATCGGATACGCAAAACTATCATCCGCTAAAACTATGATGGTTTCCATTGGTTCTAACTTACCTAGGTTAAGGCTTTTATGGAGGGACAACGGAAGAAAGTTGATGCTTGACCCTAGATCGGCTAATGTGTCGAAAGCCTTGGAATTTCCAATGCTACACGGAAGAGTTAATAAGTCGGGATCATTTAACTTCTTATGTAATTTGTTTTGCACAAACGCGGACCCACATTCTCCCAATTTTAGTCTTTGCTCATATTTGTCTTTCAATGCATGATAGTAAGGCGCATGAGTCAAGACTTCAAGAACTGGTTTTTCTTGGTAAAGCTCCTTAAATTCCTCTTCTAGAGTATATTTGGGTTCTTGATTAGTTGGTGTTTCAAGATTTGGATGGACCATTAACTTAGGTTTTTGGGGTAGTTTGCTTGAAACATGTTTTGATGGTGCTAACCGAGTGGACTTGCGGGTGTGAGGGGCATGTATATGCGTTTTCCCTTGGTGAACAAGAACATTTATTCAATGAAATCGAATTTACTTTTAGGTTCTTGATGGTCTCACTTGGGAGTGCTCCCACAACTCGGTCATTGAAGACTTTCAAGAGGGTGTCGAGTTTATTTGTCATCTCACCTTATTGTCGTTTGAAATCGGCTTCAAGTTTAGAAAACCGAGCTTCTTAGGATGACATAAAGTTGGATACCATTCCCTCAAGATTATTGGGATTACTGGTGTTGGAAAGGTTGTTGTAGGGGGTACGGTTTAAAGATGAACCGTTTGGTTGGAACCTATTTGGTGAAGTGGAGGAGTTTTTTTTAGGCGGGTTTGAGTTTGGCTCCACCTAAAGTTAGGGTGATTCTTCCACGAAGGGTTATAGGAACTTCCTATGTTGTTTTTCTCAGGTTTGAAAGTGTACCACTTCTCTCCCGCTCCATCGGTACGCGTGGAGGCGTAGTCCGCGAAAGCTTGTTCGGAGAGTTTTGTGCAATCATGAGTGTCATGGGGACCACTACATAACTCACAAGGTGAAGTGATTTTGTTCACTTGGCGTGAAGGTTTAGGAGCTTCGTAGGAACTCATGAGGAATTTGACTTAATCTTCAAGTTTGAGGATCCTACGATTGGAAGGTTGTGAGTCGATTGAAGGGACGGATATTGTCTTTACGGTTTTGGGCAACTCACGGGGGTCATTCCAACATTTTTTGTCATAGAGGGCAAGGTCCTCTATAGTGCCCTATGATTCTTCCGCGGTTAATTCACTAAGCTTATCACCGGCCGCTTGGTCAATGGTTTTCTTTGTGGAGAGATTGACATGATCATAGATGATTTGGACTTGGAGACAAAGATCAATGCCATGGTGAGGGACTTTGTGGAGTAAGTCTTTGAATCGAGTCCACGCCTCATAAAGGGTTTCACCTTGACGTTATTGGAACATCAAGATATCATTCCTAAGCTTAGTGGTTCTCCCCGGTGGGAAAAATTGGGCGAGGAAACGGGTGGTGAGATCATCCCAACTTGAGATGGATCCTTCGGGAAGTCGCTCAAGCCAAATTACTAGCTTGGTCCCGTAGAGAGAATTGGAAGAGACACAATCACGTGGTCTCCCGAGTGGTAGCATCAAGGTTGATGGAGTCAAAAATTTTAAGGAAGTCCTTGAGACGCTGATTAGGATCTTCAAAATGAAGTCCATGGAATGCACATCCGTTTTGCACCAACCGGATGGTGTTGGATCACAGGGCCGTAGTTTGAGCTAAACGGGAAGCTCAATGGTGTTTCTATAGCCTTGATGGCTCGGTTTACAGTATTCACCAAGAGTACGGCCTCTTGGCAGGTCTGGTGGTGGTTGATTGAGTGGTGGTAGTGGATGATGTGGTGGATCGTTGTGTTGGGTAGACTATCACCTTCCATGATGAAAACTGACAAGGCTACGAACAAAAACACGAAGAAGGAGGATAGACTAAAAGAAAGCTAAGAAAAAAGAAAAAAAAAGCTCACTTGATAGGAATTAAGCGAGTAAACCTAATCGAGATAGAAAACTAACTAGCTATTCTTTTGCCCGGCAGCGGCGCCAAAATCTTAATAGCAGGTTCGGGTCGAAAGACTTCCTTTTCTACGAGCAAGCTTTACAACCCACTAGTCAGTGTACCTAATCGTTGCAATGTAGTATTGGTAAGCCCATGGGGTTGATCGTTCTCTAGGGGAATAGAGATGCTAGTAGAGATGTATGACGAGAAGGTGAGGTTGATGGTGATTCTTTTTAGCTTTTTGTATTTTTTAGGAAAACAAGTAAAATCTCGAGGTTTAGGAGTGGGGGGGTTTGGTAATTCTACCAATTAAACTACTTAACAATTAAAATTAAAAATTAATTAACTAATGAAAAGAAGAAAAAGCTATGGATTGATTGGGTGTGTTCTTATGATAATTAAAAGCATGTTTACTTAGATTTTCTTACTCCCTGGTTATCTCTTATTGGTTGGTTGAATTGCCACATCCTCATTCTAATTGGTGCGTTGTATTCTGTGTTAGTCATAGGGGGTGCCTAATTCCCTAGTTCTATGAATTGTAACTCTCCTCTAGACTATCCGAGATCGCCAAGTACCGTAGTATCTCCTCCGAATACTCTATTATCCTAAAGCTACAACTCACGCAATAAAAACAACGATGGCTCAAGTGCACTCTCAAGCTTTTTACTATTTAGGACGTTCAAGCTCGCAACAAATAAAGAAGAAGTCAGTTTTTTTACTCTAGCGTCTACCAATTAAAACAAGAGACAGCCTAACAATAATCAACAACTAGGTTTCATAGATCTAAGCAAACACAATAATAATTAAGATACGCATGATAGATAAGCATGAACACACACAAACAATTGAACATAGGATAAACATGGTGATAGAATGGATAAACAAACTTATCTTTGAGTGTAAAGAAGGGTTTAGAACCTTAAAATACTGCCTAAGTTGGACGATGAACGAACTAGGGTTTGCTCTCCAAAATACTACACATAAAATACAGAAAATTCAAAGTCTATATATAGATATACACTTGCGATGGCGTCGCCTTTTGATGGTGACACTGTCTGGTCGTCGTCATTAGGGTTTCGTTGTGGATAAGTCATCTTTGGGACGACATCAGTTGAGGAAGTGTGACGCCGTCTAACTTCAATAAGGACGTCGTCTTGGAATGAGTCTTGGTCATCTGGTGTAAAATAAAGGGTGACGCCCTCCTAGAATAAGGCGTGACACCGTGATATTGTAAAACCAAAATATGACATGAGCCGTCGCTTGAGACTTTTTAGAAAACCTTGTGAGCGATGGCGTCGCCCTATGAGTTGGAACGCCGTGAGGTGTAGAATTAAGCCTTGAAATCTTGACTTTGTCGTTTTCTTCATGTTTTCGCTCCTTTTCGTCTAAAAGTGCTTGATTCTAGCAATTTGCTTCCAAAAGACCTAAATTGTGAAAATTAACGATTTTAAGCAGTAACGGATATAAAATGTAACTATTTAGGGCTTAAATGACCCCCTAATAATGTATGTTTTAAATCCTTATCAGACTCTACCTGTTTCAGGCCTTTTAATTTAGCACCATCCTTTTTTAGGAAAGTGGTTGTGGTTTGTTTCTTTGATTTTTAACTATGGCTTGTTTGGGTTCAGGCTGGATAGACAAAGTTGGGTTTTTCTTTGCCTTGACATGTTTGCCAAGTTGTGCTCCAGACTCAGAGGATTTAGAGGTTAGTGTCTTGGACTTAGACACTCTCTTCTACCTCTTAGCCACTACTTCAAGATAAGTAGTTGGAGTCTTTGTAGATTTCTCAACCCACTGAGCATGTATCTGTTAGTTCCACCTCATTTTCAAGGATGGTGATTGAGTAGTTGGATTTATTGAATACAAATGGATTAACCCCTTTCTTAGAGTCCTAAACATACTCATCACCAAGTAGATGCTCTATGAGAAAGGAGACAAAACTAGGATAGGCCATGGTTTTTCCTCTTTATCCTATGATAGTTTACCTACTAGCTCATAATAGATAATCTTCCCAATATTAACTTTAGCTCTAGTGATGAGGCTATATGCGATCATCTTTTGACTTGAATTCAACTGATCAATAGAATATTTATCTCACCTAGAACATGAATGATGAAATTCATCAGGATCCTCTAAGTAGGTGAGGACCAATTTTTATAAAGAATGGTTTTGGTGAACAGTTCGTAAGAGTCTTTTGAAGGGTTTGTCACAGTGAAGACCTAACTTTGCAAGTTCAGTCTTCACAAGTAAAAAATACATGGTTGTTAACATTAGACTCTGAGTAATCGAGTCTTGTAGTTATGACAAAAGCATCATAGCCAAAAGATAGGGGTTTAGACGCATTTTGACCGTGAATTTTATAATGGATTGGTCTCCACAATAGTAGTATACCAAAACTCTTGAAGGTATCATGGTTATAAAACTTGTAGAGTTTTAACAAAGGCCTTAGCCTAAAACAGTTTTGCATAAACTATACAATTTCTTTGAAGTTTATGCATTTCTAGGATAGTGATAGCAAGAAACAACGTTGTTTCTCATGAAATTCCACCATGTTAAGCTAAAAATTTGTGACTGCTTTTGCCTTTACAACAACTGAAGAAGCAGTGAGAGAAACCATTAGAAGGTATTGAAAACACTTAGCTTTTTATAAAAATGTTGAGAGAAAATTTTTAAAGAGATTGTTTCAAAGATTCTGAAAGCGTGTATGTTTCTTTGGAGAAGGTATTTATAGGTTGGGGAATGAATGTAATAATCGGATGTGAAATAATTTTAAAAAGGGTTTGACATTCGTACTAAATGTACTAATCTCGTAAAACCGGTGACATCCCTTTTACCCTCTGACACACAACTGTTCAACTGTTGTAATCATTACTTATACAAAGTTGAAAACCATTATTTTATAGTTATGTGTGAGAAGAGATGTTTTTTGTGGTATTATACATTGAATGTATAATTGGTTTGAAGTCCTCATTAGGATATAGGTATTGTTTGTGGGTAAGTGGATGGAATTTGTGTGGGTCCCCAATCTTTTCGTATTCCAGTTGTAACTAAATCCTGATAAAGTTACTATGCTTTTCAAAAAATATCCTTTATTTAATATGGATATTTCACAACCTAAGACAGTAAGTAACAAGATACTGAGAGCATTTTGTTCATCTATTCAATGCCTTAACTTTATCAGGGACTGAGAGGTTTATCAAGAACTAGGTGCATTGTTACTTCCTGAACATTCTTTGGTCAGAGACTAATCATCAATGTTCAGCATTCCTAATTCAGCTTTAAGCCTGGTGAATGTGGGTTCATCCAAGGGTTTAGTGAATATTTTAGCTAGCTAATATTTAGTAGGAATGAAGTAAAGTTCAATATCACCTTTCATGATAAGGTTCCAAATGAAATGTTATCTGATGTCTATGTGTTTAGTTCTTGAGTGAAGTACAAGGTTATCGGATATGGCAATGGCATTTGTGTTGTCACAAAAGATGGGTACCTTTTCAGAAACTATGCCATACTCACTGAGGTGACTTTTCATTCATATTATATTGGTACAACATCCAGCAGCAAACACATATTCAGCTTCATCTGATGGCATGGCAACTCTCTGTTGCTTTTTAGCACTCCAACATGCAAGTTTACAACCAAGAAACTAACATGCAGCAGAAGTGCTTTTTTCATGTTGCATCCAAAGATAGTCTGAGTCTAAGTGTCCTTTTAAATCAAAGCATGAACATTTGGAATACCATAGACCAAGACGTAGAGTGCCTTTCAAGCACCTGGAGATTCTCTTCACAACAGTTAAGTGTGATTCTTTTGGGTTAGCCTCATATCTGGCACATAAACATGTTGAGAACTAAATAGTAGGTCTGCTGGTAGTGAGATGCATTAGAGACCCAATCATTCCTCTATATCGAGTCTTATTGAATGATTTCTCATCCAATTCAGGAACCAAGTTATTTGGTGGAACCATGGGTATCTTCACCGATGAGCATTCAGAGATATCATATTTTTTTAAGTAATTTTATGATATAATTTGTGGAAAACTAGAAGGGGGGTTCTATAGTTTTACCGATTAAAACTTCGTTTTAAACTATTTAGATCGACTTATGTCAATCTATTTAATGTGTATGTTGGATGTTGATAGATAAGCATGTAAATAAGTAATGCAAAGATAAAGAGTAAGAAACACAAAACAACAACGCTAGTATTTATAGTCGTTCGGCTACAAGGACACCTTCCTTGCCCTACTCCACTCCCCGAGTCACATACTCGAGAGTTCGTAAGCACTACACAACACAAGCTCCTTAATGTGGCGGAGAAGCCTTCACAACGTCGCCTATTCTTTATCTGGTACAAGGCTAAACACCGGGTTTTTCCACGAGGTAGAACCAAACCTATCACAATGTCGCCTACACTTTATCCGGTATAAGGCTAGATACCGAGTTCCATTACAAAGGAGGAACTACTACCCAACACTACACCAATACACAACAACCCCAAAGGAGACACACTCCTTATTACAACATTATAAGGATATCACTATCCTCTAACCCAAACTAACTATCTTGTACATCGATGCACCATATCGATTGTACACCCTTGGCACCTTTCACTAATGCCTTCGACACGACCCTTTGGCACCTTTCACTAATGCCTTCGACTTGACTTTTTGGCACCTTTCACTAATGCCTTCGACAGAACCCTTTGGCACCTTTCACTAATGCCTTCGACTTGACTCGTTGGCACCTTTCACTAATGCCTTCGACACGAACCTTCGGCACCCTTCACTAATGCCTTTGACACGGACCTTCGGCACCTTTCACTAATGCCTTCGACACAACACTTCTAAGGAGGGAGGAAAGAACTATCAACAAGATAACTTCAGTAGTCTTGGTGATGACGAAGCTTGGCAACCCATGGACTTGAGCTTGCTCGACTTCAAGAAGTGGTGATCTCGCCTTTAAGAGGACCCTAGAGAATCACACAAACACAAAACTACATAGAAAGATCCTTTGGATTTGAGGTTAGAGAGTTTACAATACTAAGAGAGAATATGCGTAAAAGGGGTGAGTTGCAAGAGAGAAATGGCTCACTATTTATAGGAAAATTTCTCTACTGTTCCCCAGATCCCACGGATCCCTCCCCAGAGGGATCCTGCTAGTGCAATCCAAGGGATCCGCCAGTCTCGGTCAGCTTAAGTCCAGATTTTGGGTTGTAAACCGGGTTATGGGTTATGGGTTATGAACCATGGGTTATACAAGATGCAATGTATCTAGACATTGGATCATGGTTCATGGGTCATGGACTATGGATAATACCCAACATGACTTCATGCATGATGTCATGCGGTGGGTCATGGGTTATGGATCAAGCTCCATGTGTATGGGTCATGGACTTTGGGTTTTACCCAACTACATTCAATGTATCTATTCAATGGGTCAAGTACTAAAAATTTTACCCATTACATTACCCATTACAATATAAGTATGCACATTTCCATATTATGTAAACACTAGTTGTTATACATATGTATTTTTATAAAATGTAAACATTATTACTTGTTTAGTGTTTTATATGAAATGTAAGTGTGTTAGTAAACTATTGGCTCAAACCATTTACGTATTTTATTTGTTTCGTTAAAATGATTTTACGTTTGTTATCGACAAAACAATAGAAGATCGTAAAATATAAATAAACGTTTTTACGGCTTATTTGTATTAACATAATTCTCTTGGTTGATTGACATACCTTTTTCTGATTACTTGATTTAAAAAGTAAGGAAGTAAGTGACCTCACCCATCATACTTTTGAGTCATCAATTTGGCAAATTGTTTACACTGTTTTTTATTTGTTGAACCAGATATAATATCATCCACATAAACTTGTACAAAAATGACATTAGTTTTGGTTTTGTAAACAAATAAGGTATTTCTCAATCTTTCCTCTAACAAAATTTTATTAGGTAAGGAATGTAGAGAGAGTTTCATACCATGCTCTTGGAGCTTTTTAAGTCCATAAAGGCTTAATCCAATTTGCAAACATAGTGAAGAAACTCACTATTTTCAAATCTAGGGGCTGTTGAATATAGAATTCCTTTAAGTTTACCATTCTGCAAGGCACTTTTGACATCCATTTAATAAACTTTGAAGTTTATGTAAGTGGCTTAGGCAAGGAATAATCTGATGGCTTATAATCTTGCAACAAGAGCAAATGTCTTATCAGTTTCAATTCCTTCTTCTTGCCTATAACCCTGATCAACTAGTTTGTCCTTGTTCTTAATGACAATACCATTTTCAAACATCTTGTTCCTAAAAATCCATTTGGTTCCAATGATGATTTTCCCTTTGGGAGGAGGAACAAGTGGCCAGATTTTGTTTCTTCCAAACTGGTTCAGTACCTCTTGTATGGCATCAACCGAGCCTTGTTCTTTCAGTGCTTCTAAGACCTTTTTAGGCTTAATTTCATATAGATAAATAGACATTCACTAGCTAAGGCAACACTAATATTCTTAGCCATTTGTCTTGTGGGCATGCCAGCTAAGGGTCTCCTATAATATTCATATGTTCATTATGTTTTTCTTTAGACCATCTATCCTGAGGTTCAGGATGGGTGCTTGAAATTGGAGATAAAGGAAGATTGATGGAGATGATGGGTCTGAATTATTGATGGAAGACTGAGAAGTTCAAAATCTTGTTCTTATGTTGGAGTTGAAGATGATTCAGGAGTTTCCTTTATATTTCCATAAGTTACAAGATCATCATTTTATTTTGTTTGAACAAAGTGATCGTCAACTTCAAGAACAAGGTTTTTTTGAGCCATTTGGCATAGGATGAACAATCATTTCAGGGACAGTTTGTTCATTGGGTTCTTCAGTCTCAGTGATTGTGGCAGTGTATAGAGGGACATAATGAAGTATATCACCAACATTGTGATAGCAATTTGAAGTGTTTTTTGGATGAAAGAATTTATTAGGTGGCTATATCACGGAATCATTGATGGTAATTTCATGAGTTAATTTGTTAGTAAACTTGATGGCTTCCAAGATTTCATCAAAAGTGACATGACATTTTTCTTTCAATTGTTTTCTTCTAGTGTTGAAACCCTGAAGGCTTTGGATACCAGAGAGTATCCAAGGAAGTATCCATCATCATCCTTAGCATCAAACTTTCCTAGGTGGTCCTTATGATTGTAAATGAACACATGACAACTAAAAACATGAGGGTAGTTGATGTTAGGAAGTCTTCCATGAAACACTTCATAGGGAGTTTTGTGATGCCTTTTAACCATTATGGATCTAATCTAAGTGAAGCATGCAGTGGTTACATCCTCATTTAAAAAAAATAGACGGAACCGATCCATTTAACATTGTTCTTGCACCCTCAATGAGGGTTTTATTTCTTCTTCAGCTACACCATTTTGTTCAGGTGTATATGCTAAAGAGAAGTTTTGATAAATCCCTTTTTCATCGCAAAAGCTATCAAGAATACTATTTTTTTTAATTCAATTTCATTGTCAGTTCTTAATTGTATAAATTTGGTGTCATTTTGATTTTTAACTCTTCTGATGAATGACATCATATTTTCATCTGCTTCACTCTTTTTTTTTAGAAAGTATACCCATGTGTACCTTGAGTACTTATCCATAATGAGTAAAGTATAGTTTTCATGATTAATGAATCTGGGACTGACTCGTCCAAATAGATCCATATGAAGAAGGTGAAGACACTCTATGATGGAAAAAGCTTGTTTGGGTCTAAAAGTTTCCCTATGATGCTTTCCTTTCTCACATGTTGAGCATAGTTTTTCCTTTGAATAGATAAGAAGGGAAAGACCAAGAACAACATTTTGTTAGGCTAGTTGGTTTATGTTTTTGAAGTTTAAGTGTGATAGTCTTTTATTCCATATCCAATTGACACTTTCAAAGGCTTTGGCAAAGAAGCAAGCTTCATTTGAAGCAGAAGATGACATGTCAAGTACATATACATCTCTTTTTTTAAGAGATATTCACACAAATTCTTTCTTTGAATTGAAAATGTTTTGTTGTTTTTCATTAAACTGAACAATGTATTTAGCATCACAAAGTTGACTGATACTAATTAAATTGTATTTGAGTCCATTAAAAAACGAAACCCTTAGAGAAAACTATACCATGGAAATTGATGGAACCATATCCTTCAGTGAAACATAATGAATTGTCACCAAATATCACCTTAATCCGTGGTTGTTCCACATATTCATACATGTAGCTTTTGACACCAGTCATTTGCCTTGATCATTCACTATACATATATGAGATAGGTTTCCTGATGACACTCTGCATAAATAAGGAGATGGCTAGTTTATCTTATTAACCCACCTTTTAATGAGTGTTTTAGATACAGATGAACAAGTACTCTCATCTCTTTAGATCCATGCAACTTGTTCATGGTCATAGGTTAAGTAACCTTTGTTGCCACAAACATCACAGCCTAATTCTAAGGTGGATCTTTCAGACTAAGAGGTCATAGTCCTTTTACCTTTTATGATTTGAATCCTTTTTTCTTGATCCAAGGTGTAATGGCCATTACTTCCACATATATCACACCATGGGTCCTCAAAGCACTTAACAAAGTAATTATCATTGAAACCATAGTGGATTGGGCTTTGAGCGGTCTTAGAGTATGATTTTTTTATGTTTCACCATGTGAGAATTGAGCCTTGTGCTTTGAAACATTTCTTATTACAGCAATGTGCATTGACTGTTCATATGTCATATGATCAATCCCTTTGCATATCTTGCACTATAAGACTCTATATCAGATAGATGGTTGTTAAATCCGCAAAGTTTACAGGGTTTAAGGAACTTGGTTTTGGGTTTGGAGTTCTTTGAAGGGGTAGTTTGTGCTTTTGTTTTCTGATTTTTGAGAGGAGTGGGTATGATAGAGTCAACTTTCATGTTTAGAGCCTGAATTTGCTTCATTAAAACTAATAGAGGATTTTCAGGTTCAGAACTAGTTGTTACACCTTTACCTTTGTCAGAGGAGGCTGATGGTTTTGGTTTGGTCTTAGTAATCTCATCAATGATGACACTTCTTGTTTTGTCAGACTTTTTCTATGAAGCTGGTTTTAGGATTGATTTTGATTCCACTCCTTGAAGTGTTTTCAAATAAGGGATTGGTGTTATTTCCATTCAGTCTGATTCATTTGTTGACTCAGACTCTGTTACTGAGGTCTTTGGACACTCAGTGGCATCGGGTCTAGGGTTTTGAAATTCATGAGCTAGAATTCTGCTTGTGTTCTAGTTAGGCATTTTAGCAACTTCAGACATCTGAAACCAGTTACTATCAACCTATTCTTTTGACATCTCATGGTCATAACTAGTTGAAGATTTTACAAAGACTAGATCCTTGGGTTCAGTGCTTGAAGAACTCTCAACAAGTTGGGCAGCTCCTAAAATTTTCTTCTTTTGATTAGGAATGTGTTCACTGATGCATTGACTAACCCTATATGAGTTATCTAACCAAGACTTATTAATTAACTTTTCATCTTCAAGTTCTTTCCTAAGTGCTTTATTTTCTTTTAAAATCTCAATGTTAAAATGTTAAAGTGTAAGGGCATTAAGTTTAGTTTGTTTAAGCTCTAATAATTCTTTCCTACACGTATTCAGTTCTGGCACAAGATTCCTATGTTTCGACATCAAGTTTATTCTTTGTTATTCAACATATCTAAGGTCAACACATATATAATCAAGAAAAGATTTTCTTTCATCAGTATCTTCCATTTCAAGAAGAGTGTGTACCTTTTTAATCGTGATGTCAACCCATTCACCATTCGTCGCATGTTCCTTTTCAACTAAAACATTTTCATCTCCAACCAAGGCCATGAGAACTTTGACTTGAACCATTTTATCATCATTTGATGATACTTCTTCCTCTCCAGTCATAAGTTTAGGCTACCTGACCTTTGTTTCTAGCTTGATAGGATTAAGAGGGTTGAGAGGCTAAGCCACTAGCTTGTAAGAGAGCCAGTTTGGCTTTGGTCTTATTTTATTTTGCAACATAGTCTTTCTGAATTTTTAGTTTAGTTTGGCTATTTGAAACAGTTTGGCCATAATTGATTAGTTATGGTTGAAATCTGTTTGGGCTAGATGGATAGAATGGTGAGGATGTTTTAGAAAAACAAATTTTTGCAAAATGCCCAATTTTACCACATTTAAAACATTGAGTTTTCCTAGAAGGTTTTGAGGTACAGAACCTGGATGGATTCTTTTTGAAGAATCTCTTGGAATTAGCCAAGAGATCCCTTTCCTGAAATTCTTCATTCAGATCATCCAAGTACTCTTGGCTACTTCTCAGGTCCTCTTCATCATTTGGATCATCTTGCAAGTCCTGAACAACAGAGTTAGAGAAGAAAACAGTTGATATGGGATTGGTTGTGGTCAGAGCTTTCTTGGTGTCAGGTGCATTGATTTTATCAATGAATCTTTCTTCATACCTCAATTTTTCAAAGAATGTAGCTAAGTCAAGTTCTCTAACAAGAATAGAGTTTCTTAAACTTTGGGAAAAGCATAGCTACTTTTTTAGAGCTATTGACACAGCCTGCATTCATTTCATATTTAGAAAGATTGAGACCATCATTTTCCATTTCATTAATGAGAACTTTATACATGGTAAATGTTTGAAAGACTTTTTCACCTTCAATGTGTTTGAAGGTGTAGTAAGCAAGTTTGAAGTCTGTGGCTCTATTTTCTTTGACTTCAGAGGGTCCCTCATTTTTTAGAATCAAATCTTCCATGTTTGTTTGGCAGTGGGACAATTTATAACTGATTCCATCATATCATCAGGTAAGCATATTATGATGATACTTTTGAGGCGTTGGTCAAGATTGACTAACCTTATTTCATCTTTGTTCCACTGAGCTTCTCGTTTGTCAAAACCAACACCGGTTTTGGGAACATATGGACCATTGTTTAATATTTTAATGAAATAAGCCGCCACCCTCCCCTAATTTTTCCGGCCAAATCCATCCATCTTCCCGCCTCTCTATCACCAGTGATATGCAATCGGGTTTGATGGGTTGATACGATCTGGGAGGGGGTGTGTTTATTCTTATCTCTTTTTATTCCTTTGAAATCGTCTCTCACATACACCATCCCTTGCCTATTGTTTTATCAGATCCGGCCTCCTTATCCTTAACAAATCCACCCATCATTCTTCCTATCTATTCTGTTTTTTCTTTAATCGCCTTTGGGATTCTTGAATTAACAATAAGGAATCCGATTTGTTAGGATTTATGATTTTCACTTCCGCGGTTTGATTTCCTTCAACCGTACATTCTTGGCTTGGTTCGATCTGGTATGCATCTCATCGATTATTATCAATTTTTAGGCTTATATTGGCTGGAGATCGCTATCCGTACATTGGATTTAATCGATCATTGTGTGATATTATATCTGGTAGACTGGTAGTTACTTTGCGTGTATTGAAAGTGGGTTGTAGAGAGTTGGATGTTGTTTTTTCATTTGAGTTGTTTGGTGTTTGGGAAGTGGTATTCGAATGCTTGTAAGATTGCTATGCAGGTTGGCTGCGTTTTAGTTTTACAATTTGGTTTGACTTCCTTCTTCACCATTTGGGGGTGCTTTGTGGCTATAATGGTGGGTCTAATTTACTGAATTCATATGTCATCTTAGCCAGGCTTGTAAGTATGCTTAATGGGTGCGGTGTGATTGCTACTTGTCTAAGGGTGATCATGTATGTGATATGGACATTAAGGGTGTGTTGCTCTTGTGCTGCTGCTTTTTAATGTTTCTTGGGTCGCCTTGTTTGGAAGTTAGCCGCTTAGGCTATTTGGAAGTCGTCTGAAAGAAATAGCATGTATCATGCTCATTATATACTCTTAATATTTTCAGAATGAACACATTTCTGTGTTAACCATTGATGAGACGTTTTTTCAGGAGCTTTTGTTGCCATCTCGGTGGTTTGATTTAGAAAGTTGTTTTTGCTTCTTTCTGTGTTAGTAATAAGAATGGTTGTGTCATTCTTATTTAGTGTTTTGGTTAGTAGCTTGTTGAAGCTTGTTCATGAGTTTGGCTTGTCTTTCTCATGATGGTGTGGTTTGTTGCACTACGGTGCGTTCTTATTTGCCCATGTAACGGGCCGGGTTGTAGGACTTCACCTACACCTTTTGTACTTAAATGTTTTTTTGGTGGAATACAATTTACCGGGGAAACCCTTTACCAAAAAAAAATATTTTAATGAAATAATGTTCCATACCAAAAATGTGACAAAGAAACATTTTCTTCCATTTTGTGAATATTTCCTCCTCTTGTTTAAGAGCAACAATGACATACCCACCACCCTTTGTATCTAGAATTTGAGAAACTTCATTGTTTAAAATGGTTGGATCTTGATTTAAAAACTTTGAGCAGTTTTGTTTAAAAATATTTATAAATAAAACTACTCAGAGTTCCTTTTAAAGTGATTATAACCTAAGAAATAGGTTAAATCACTTCACCAGGTCAACTTAATGTATGTTTAAACAAGTTAATAACAAGTATGCTAAAATGGTTTAAAAAATCATAACAAAGTTTTTCAACGTTTAAATTCTTATTTGAATGAATAAAGGAATTTACTATAATTGTCTGCGAAATGACAATTAAAGTTTAATGACAAAGTGTAAGGTGATCTCCTCAGTTTCTTAAACATAAACCAAAATTATATGTTTAAATAAGAATTATGCTAACCAGAAAGTTTAGGGACTTAGTTTTAGGAGGATTAAATGCTCAATGCTAACACATTAAATATACGAGGTTCACATTTATTCTTTTATATCATTCCTTTATATAGGCAACTCGAGGTGGATACCGGTGAGGCAATAATGACGTGTCAAACATCTAACTAGAAAAGTATACTAGTAGCTTAATGCATTTAATGCTTCTATTCTTGAAACACGTCGAAGCTTACTTTAGGGTACAGTGCTAACAACGATTTAACTTATACCAACTCTTGTAATTTATTAACTTTCTTGATAAGTAGCTTTCACTTATCACTTCAATAAAATTCATGTCTATATGTTCATGGACTTAGATACTTTTCTAAAGTATCTAAGTGAAAAGTATCTAAGTTCAGGATGCCTTGATTTGTTATGGAGATCAAAGGGGACTCAGTGAGCTATTGTCATCACTCACTCACTCCATCATCTTTTTCTTGGTTCATGGACTTTGCAAGCTGAGTTCCGCCTCAGGAAGTGTTTAGTCTTTCTTTAGACTCTGAAGATGACTCCCTAAATGTTTTATTGCATTCATGGACTTCAATTATACTTAGGGTATTTTTTATTAAAATCCTAGTTGATGATCATTGGGCACTGAATAGGCCCAACAAATGTAACATTACATGTTTGAAGGAATACAACGAATCTTATTAAGGTTTTGTATAGTCATCCAATCCACGTTATGGATCGAATGGCGCTTTCAAAACGAGGTTACATTCAAGTCGAAAGACCCAAGAATGAGCTTATCCTCAACAACATCAAACTTATTAACTTTACTTGGAATTCTGATAGAAGTATAAAATCCTCTTATTACGTTCAAGATTTAGAGTCATCATTGAGAATGTTAGAATACGATGACCAAAAATTAGTGCTACACTGTTACTCGGTTTGCATTTGTATTCCCTACTTATAGCAGCATTGGAATGACGAGGGTCAGTCCATTAAACTCAGAAGTAAAATATTTTACTCAAGAAACTATAGAGTTTAAATATAAGTGTATATATATATATATATATATATATATATATATATATATATATATATATATATATGATCAACTTAGTTTTGATGAGTGGAAATTTTTGGTTGATTGTTTGAGCAGCATGATAATGCCAGTTTTAATAGTCTAAAAGGTCTTTTATTCCCATATTTAAGGCAGGATAAAAGTAACACAAAAATGGCTAACCATGATGCAGAAGCTGTACTCTTACATTTTGTCAAATATGTCAAAAGATATTGAGTAAGAGTTTTAAGTAAAATTTTCCCATCTTCTATCTTACACCAACTTTTGAAGTCAAAAAAAAGAAAACACAATCTAGATGGTTCTATTTTTAGTAGTGATTACCCAACAGCCTAATTAACCAAGCGATTAAGCATAGTATAAAAGGTGATTCCTTTCTTAATAAAGGATAACACTACTCATAGTATAGCTTTCACTTCAAATGACAGATCAAAGTGATTATTTTCTTGTAGTTTTGGACCCTAAGCATATGCTTAAAAGTAATCTCCTTTCAATATATAAGACACTTATAGCATCTTAGCCACAAATCTAACTTGGATTTGACACCTATATGGTGTATAAAGATGAATAAAAATTTGTAATGCAGTCCCCACAAACGGAAGGCAAAACTCAGTTGGTTATGGAGGACGTGATTTTGTAAGAAAATAATTGCGTTGAGCGTGCCATTGAGTCACCTTGGAACATTATCATCCACATGGTACCGGGTATCGGCGTTTTGCAAGAAAAAAAATATATCATAGAGCATAATACTTTGATAAATTTAATAAACTTTCGGTAAATTTTGGTTTTCAAGTCATCCCTTAATGTAATTAATTTTTACTCTTGTAACGCGCTATCCATTCATTTGTAATTTTTGCCTAGCTCCGTGTTAGGCTTCTAATTCAATCTGCTGTTATTAGTAAATAATTAGCTTGTGGAATGGGTATGACTTATAACTCATATGATTCGGTATATACCATGAAATAACAGAAATAAAAAAAAAAAAAAAAAAAAAGGTCTTGACATTAACAGAAAACTTAAGACCCTAGCCTAACATAAACGAAAGTAAGCCAACAACATGACTTAAAACCTAAAGTTCCTCATATAGAAAGTGTTTTAGAGCAACAAATGTCAACATATATAGTCGTATGACTTGTGATATGAAACTATCTCACAAAGCGTCAAAAACAAACTAATTTATAGAACATAATTTATTTATTTTCATTAGTATCTAATCTTTAAATGAAGCCGGATCAAAGCAAAAAACAAAACTTTTTGCATTTGTTGCATTTCAAGTGGATTTAATTCAACATGAAGATATACACACTCTTTTGTCATTGGTTAATATTTAACGAATTGTTAACGAAGAAAACTCATGTCCCTCATTCAAGCTAGCTAGTGACCACCTAATGACGAACTACTAGTTTGTCATTTAACAATGAAGACTGTTACTGACTAGAATATATGTCAACGCTAGAGTTTGGTCACTAATAGCTAGAGGGTTTTTTTGTTGTGACACATACTTTCTAGGTTTTACAATAGTGTTTGAACAAAGCATGTAACCAAATTTACCTAGCTTTTTATTTAAGTTAAATTTATGCTCCATCAGTTATATAGCAAGCGTATGAGTTAATTGGTAAGGCTAGGTGCTCGGTAAAACACATATCCCCCCTCACAGAATGGACCAATTTTGAGCACAAGTCGGTCGTTTGATCGACCGCCTTTTGATATTGTTGGTTGTGTGTGTGATGTTGCTTTGTGGGATATATTTGCGTATAAGTGGAGTATGTTTGAGTGGTAATATTGATGGTCTTATTACACCTTGTTAATGGTGAAGTAAAAATAGAATGTGTCGCTAAATTGACGATAATGATATTAGTTACCATTACACCATACCTAACTTAGCTGAGAAAAAGAAAAAGCTAGAGACCTAGAGTAAGAATAATCTAGTATATGATAATAAAGTGTGTCTTTGTTTTTGAAAAAAACAACGATCAATTCCTTTTTTAACTGCAAAGAATGTGTATATCATTAAAAAAAAAAAAAAAAAAAAAAAAAAGAAAAAAAGTTTGTCTACTAAGATACTAGGAAACAATGCTTATAAAGATATAGCAATATACTAGAAACTAGGGGTAGATTCCACCGCCTTATCACACATGGGATATAAAGAAGAATCGATATCCATACCTCTACGAGAGATATTCAATCTAATAGGAAGGCAATCAATCTTAACTTTTCATGCGTGCACATTAACCTTAATTGGAACCTCTTTAATCTAACGAGTCTTAGACGATACCTCCGGTAACGTGAAACTATCAATCAAATTTTTAACCGACGACACCGAGAATTCTCCCGAACCTTCCAAAGACCAAACCCATCTATCATTATTATTAACTGAAGCGCAGCCTTCCACCTTATCCTTCTTCAGTTGTCATGTTTCTAACGAGATTTTGCGAAAGATTTCTCGATGGTGGGATATTGAGTATAAGGAGGTTTTGTCATATGAAGAATGGTTGGATTGGTTATTGAGTCTTCGTCTTTCGAGGAAGCACAAGTAACTTTGTGAAGGTATTTGCTATGTGTTATGGTGGCATGTTTGGAGTTTTCGTAGCAAGAGTATTTTTGGTCATCAAAATTCTTTCAAGGCGGACATCTTTGATGATGTGGTCTCTCATTCGTTCAATTGGTGTCGTTATAGATGTAAAACTTTCTTTAGTTAGATTGAGTGGCTTAAAACCCTCACCTTATTACTTTATAATGTTTTGTAATCTTCTAGCTTCTTGCTAGTTTGATTTAATAAAATCAGTCGTTCAAAAAAAATACTAGAAACTAGGGGTGCAAATGAGCAGGCTTTTATCAAGCAACCTGAGCTCGAGTCCAAGCTTGACTTAATCAAGCCAAGCTTTTATCAAGCTCAAACCCGAGCTCAAGCCCAATACACTGGCTCAAAACATGTAATGAGTCAAGCTCGAACTTTTGATAGCTTGACTCGAGCGGTTATCGAGCTTTTCGAGCCTTAGTGTAGATATATTTTCATATTATTTTAAATATGTAAATAAGTGTTGATTTGAATATTAAGGACTAACTCCATAAAGGATAAAATATTAAATTTTAAACGTACCCACCCTTTAAACCCAAATGTTGGCCTTGGTTATGAGATTTTTATTGTTGGTTATTACACTTAAAAATATTTAATTTGGTTTTCAAACGGTTAGATATTTCTCTTTCAGTTTGTAATTCGAGATCATGTATAACTTATGTGTGAAGACTATATTTTTTTGTGACAGCAGCAATTTGCAATTCGTCTTGACACGGAATGATGTATCTGCTAGTTTGTTCGAGCTCAGTTCAGCTGCAAATACCAGTTGGCATATATTCGAGCTTTTCATATATATAAGGGTAAAAGCAATAAAATAACAACGTACTTTCTAAAATGTACCTACTTGAAACACTTACTTTGTTATTAACATATACACCCACGTACTTTCAAATTTTGTTCCAACTTCACCCATATGACCGATTTATATTAATATAATATCATATTAAATAATATTATTTTATTACAATATGGGTAAAGTCGGAACAAAATTTGAAAGTACGTGGGTGTATATGTTAATAAAAAAGTAAGTGTTTCAAGTCGGTAAATTTTAGAAAGTATGTTGTTATTTTATGGCTTTTACCCTATATATAATTTTGAGCTTTTCTAGCTAAGCTCGAGCTATGCTAGAATCCAACTCGAGTCGAGCTCAAGCTTGGATGGTTATAGCTTGACGAGCAATCGAGCCGAGCTCGAGCCAACCTTTTATTTTTCAAGCCGAGCTCGAGCCTTGTTGAGCTCGGGCTTGGCTCGGCTCGATTACACCCCTACTAGAAACAAATGAGGTTTTCTCTGTATAGATTATTTGTGGAGGACGAACCTTTTTGACTCAGATGTACGCGGCCTTAACAGGTTAATCCTAAGACCGTTTCCGACCCTTCCCTGACCACCCTCAAATATACACGCCTAGTTACATTTGAACCTTTAACCGTATGTGATGAAACCAATGACCTTACCACTATAGGAAAGGTTTTTTTGTTTTTTTGTTTTTTTTTTTTTTTTTTTTTTTTTTTTTGAGTGGCGATTGAATTAGAAACTAGCAAGGAGCTAGATAATGGTACAAGGGGGAATAAAGCGTTACAAAAGAATCAAAACACTTTATCCAATTTAAAGAATTTTGTTTGACTCTACTAACAATCCAATTGAAAGAATACATCTTGATATCGTTGAAGATAAGGTCTTTAGAAGGTTTCTTGGAGGAGAAAATAATGTTGTTCCTGTATCGCCATATGGACCAAATTGTTGTTTGGACAACCGCATTGAAGAATCTAATGAACTTTCCCTCAAGAGGTGTATGATCTGCTGAATGAACTAAGTCATAAAAACTATAAGAAAGTAAATTATCACTATAAACTAGCCTTTCTAAGTCTCCTTGTGATCCATTTGAAGGAATTAAATTTGATGTCGTTGATCATTAGATTCTTTAATGGTCGTTTGAGGGAGAATGGCATCTCGAGGGAGAATGGCATCTCGTTTCTGAAATGAGCCACTTGGCTAGTTGGTAAGGAAACCCGCACAACATTCATGAGAGACGAGGTTGTGATGGTTAGGGGATCTTCCACCAATTTAATACTTGAGTTTGCTAGAACCACGAAAAAACTCCCACAAAAGGAGTTGTCATGTTTTGATTGGTGTATTTTGCTATATTTTCTCTCTCTTCTTTTTGATTAATTTAATCACACATGGACAAGTCAATTTTATGCATTTCTTTTTGTGGATGTTTTGTGGTTGTAGCAAACGAGTTATGATTAAATAAGAAGAAAAATTAAAATGAGAAGAATAAAAAGAAACCACAACCACACATTTCAGATGCACCTATTAAAATAGATGCATCTCCCCTTGAAAATCTCTCCCTTATTTGAAATGTGTGGCTAGAAATTCTTCTTATTCTTCTCATTTTAGTTTTTCTTTTTACTGGATTTCTTCCCTGTAGCAAACCTCATAATACTTTGCACCAAGTTTGTGTCTACTTCATGAAAACAAAATAGGTGCTCCTCCGTTTCTATATTGTTGTCGATCACAAACAAGGCATCTTATAGAGTTTGGATCTATACGTACTTCGACCAAGTCTTTGTTCAAACAATTAATTATCAAAATTTACATATAAATGGTTCATCAACAAAGAAGTTAGAAGTTCAATATATAAATATGGTATACACTTCTATTGAAATAAAACTAACAAATTTTAAAGATATATAAGATTGATGTTTTAAGAACGTGATTAAAGATATGAATGATCATTTAATGAATGAGCAAATTGAATAACGAAGCAATATGTTACTCAACAACCCGACCCTTCTCGCTCTTATGTTCCCCACTTTTGGGCCCTATCCATTAATTTTTAATTTCTTTCTACAATCCTCTTTTGAAATTAGGTTAAATTACGAATAGTTATAACCCACTGGCATTTGGCAAGTCATTTCAACTTTTTCCAGTGTTGACCTTATTGCCAACATTCTAATCATTTAAAATGCGTGTGTCAAGACATATGGAATGAAGACGTGTGAACCGCAACGAAAAGACCTTGCATCCGAAGAAGTATATACCGTCGCTGCTGCTTTGCTGAGCAGTATGTTAGTTTGTTGCGACGAGCTTATACAATTGTTGAAAAGATAACGATTTTTGTTTAAGTAATTTTAATATATAAATAAACAAAATAGAGAAGACTCATATTATTAGTGACGTGAAATGAAAAAAATAAAATAAAATAAATAAATAAATAAGTATTATTAAAATAAATAAATAAAGTAAGGATTCGGTGAAAAAAATAGTTAAAATAAGCAAGGTGAGAAGTAATTCTAGCCACACATTTTAAAATGAGATGAAAAATTTGAGTGAAGATGCATCCACTTTTGTAGGTGCATCTAGATTGTGTGGTTGTGTTTCTTCTCCTCGTTCTCATTTTAATTATTTTTCTCATTTGATCCTAACTCTAAATAACTATTGATATCCTTTCTATGCTAAGTGTTACTCCCTCCGTCCCATATTAAGTGTTCACAATGAAATCTTTTGATGTTCCAAATTAAGTGTCCATGATGTATTACAACCAATGAGATGAGACTTTAGTAGGTAAAAATGATATTTGATTGGTGGCGAGTGTAGTTAGTGGAATTTCCTAAAACTTTGTACACTTTAAAAGTGGACACTTAATATGAGACAGAGTGAGTAATATATTATCCTTTGGGATCAGGACGGCTACTCTTCCGGCGCAAATGTTCTTGTGAGGTTTGGAAAAAGAGGGTTTTTGAAGAAATAAGTCATAGGTTTAATATCTATTCCCACGAGTTTGCAAGAAACAACTGAACATTGTTTAAAGCTGGTTAAAAAAAAAAAAGTGATTCGACACACACGAATGTATTGAGTTAGTATCCCCACATTCAAACTTTCTAAAAAAAGCGTTAATATATTAGCGAGGGTATAGCAAAGAATAAAGATACTAACTTAATATATAAGTCTCAAAATGGGCCCAAATATATGTTCGGCCCACTGAAGCTTTCTTTATATTTATGGTAGCAAGCTTCTAACAAAAGAGTTTACTATAAAAAGTTACATATTTAAGTAATTTAACTGTTAAAAAAGGCCACTTTATGCAATTGTTTCCATTTTAATAAACTTTATATCATCATCATAGAATATACAAACACATATACATCATAATTTAGTATCATAGTATTTGGATCATCTTCTGTTCTGGCATGTACAGGTATTTAATTACATGATATGATAATGTACACCGAAAAGAACGAAAAATTTCAAGTCCTGTACAGTCATACCGAACAAAAGATATACAAAACAGTATGACTAAGTATAACAATTATCTCTAGAGTATGTAGTCGATATCTCACTAGGACAAGTAGGAGAATGAGAATCATCCCATGATATATTAAGATTCCAGTCGTCGTGAACGTTTGATGGTAGGCTAAAAGGAAATGAAGTGATGGGTCTGATCAAATGTTCGTCATGGTGTTCAGTGTCTATACGTCCTTGCATATCTTGTAGTGAGCTCATTGACACGTATCCTATACTGTCAGAAGTATGGCTTGAGTCTCCAACTAGATCAGGGTCAAGATTGAACATCATTGGGGTGATATCATGTGCGGCCGTTGTTGTGATTGGAGTTGGTATATCCGTGGTTGAAAACATGAAACCGCTAGGAAAATCTGTTTGTGGGATTGAAAAGGGTAGCAGTTTTGACGAGGTCTGATTTATGGGCGTGTATGAGGGGATGTCAAGAGGTGAAAAACTTGAGTCGTTGTTGCATAGGTGACTAGAGTCGTGTAGTGAAGATATCCATGAGTGCGAAAGCGCTCTTTGTGCCATAGAACTTGTCTTTTTGAAGATTCTGCATATTGCCCATGCATCCTACATATATAGAAAAAGGAATTAAAGGCGAATTCTGTGTTGCATATTAAAACTGTTTATCTGCATGTTGTGTTTAGATAAGCTGATAAACATTTTTGAGGATATTTGAATTGTTAATCCATCCCGCTCAACTGATTCTTTGTCAGCGAGTTAAGTTGTTTTAAATGATCAAGTTGAAGTTGTTTATCCAAACAGCTTATTCCAGAAGGAAATAAGCAGTTTAATAAGCAATCATAAACACCTCCTTGGATGGTATTTGGAATAAAGTGCTTATCGATCTGTTTATATATGAAGTAATAAATTACTTAAATATAACTTATCTTTTTAAGCAGATAAGCATTTATTGTAATAAGCAATCCCAAACTTCCCAAAAAATTACTTGAATTCTTACATTTGGTGGAAGGCTTTTATCCAAGGTCTTTTTAGGTGGTGAAGATTGAGACTGAGTAAGTGAAGGCAGTCGGAACTCATGCATCATCCAATCTGTTTTAATCCCTTTAGCAGCTCGTCCCCTGTAGAACACCAACGACTTTTTCAAACCAATGCAATTTGTTCCATCAGATGAGTATATCGGCCTATCAGTGCCAGTGGCTTTCCAAAAACCAGATCCTGTCACACGATTTGGTCGTGCACTATTCCTGTATTTACGGTCCCTTGGACAGTAAAAGTACCATTCTTTTTCTCCAGTAGGCGCCAAATCTATACAACCAAAAAGAAATAAAAATTAAAGCACACGTAAAGAATAGACATCTTGACTCAGTGACTGATCGAGCTGCTTACTTGGTAGATCCCATGGATCGTATTTGTATATGTCTACTTGTTTAATAAGCTCTATAGGAAGAACCCTTTGCTGAATTTTCTTTTTCAAGTAGAATCCAACAAGCTCTTCATCTGTGGGATGAAACCTAAAACCTGGTAACATAACATCCTCCATCTAATTAAACTTGAGCTCTGAACTAAACCAAGATTATGGACATTTTGGGCCGATATGCTTTTTTAAAAGGGGGCTGTCGCCGAAACTTTAGCCGGTTTTCACAAACACTTTAATAAAAGAAGCTTGATAGGGAGCATTGTGTTAGAAACAGCAACAAGATATGGCCATTGTGTGTTTGCTTAAGGGCTAATTTATAATCTTAATAAACTCATAACTTGGCCTTTTTATTGTTCGTTTCTACCAAATCAACACTAAATGACAGGAAAACCTTCAATAGTGTTGTGATTTATATAGATTAAGATATTGGATGTAGCAACAGTTTAGTCATCAATGATCCAAAAAAGGCGCTTTCCTAACTTCATGCTTATCATAATTTCATTCTTTTTGTCAAATAGAACCATCTGATCTGTCAACGTCTGATGTGAAAACTTTTATATCTCATGGAGATATATCAAACAAATCTTTCCCTAATAAATTCATAATACTTTTCATATTTTTTAGGATGTCTGAAATCATTTGTCATGGCGTTTTCTTTGTCGACAAATTCACAGTTAAAATGACATATATGCCCATGATAATGATCTGAACATTTATAGAAGGTCTGAAAGACTACTATATCTTGTGATCATAGTTCATAGAAGGGTTGTCTTTAAGAATTTGACTTTGTGAAGGACCATATGGACATTGGACAACCATATTTTAACCACTTTTTGCCATATTCTATAAGAAGAGGAACAATGAGTATAGTACTTCAGCAAACTGTATGAAGTCGATAACGCTTCAAAGTTTTTTTAAACAAGGTAAATGAAAACAATGATATTTAACATAGAACCACATGAGAATAAGCTTTCACTAGCACCAACATCTTTACTTGATGCTTATTTTTTCGACCCAAAACTAATAAAGTGTCCATCGGGTTGACTTTGTGCAAAGTCAAAATACAAAGGAAGGGCCAACATCAATTAAAAAGTTGTTTGAATTTAAGCAAATCAAATTATCAATAATGACAAGTGCATACAAACATCATTTAAACCAAAAGGTTCATGAAAATCTCGTAGTAATCCATTTTTGTAGATATAAAACAGATTCTGTCACTATACATGTCTTATAAAATTATTATTTGCAAATTGCAATCAATTTACTCTCTAAATCAACTTTTAGCAACTTTTGTTTGGGCTATAAACGTGTGAAGACAGACTCTAGTTTCTTACAATTATAGTGATATTAACTTGTTTTACCCCTATTTGTCCATCCTTTATAATTTTAAAATCATAAGTCTTAATCAAGGATGGGCCATCATGTATATAAGTATGTTATATTCTATGTCTGTGCACATTAAATTAGTCCTAAAATTATGACTTGTGAACAACATGATGGAATTTTGGAGACAGTTTTGAAATGATGCATGATCCCTATCATCCATCCTAGCTAGTCTCACCAGATTACACTGATCTAAAACAAAACAAGAAAATACTACCATGCTCAAATATGGAGCTTATGCTGTTTCTATTATGTCGTCTGATAAAAACGACAAGACACGAAAATATAAAGAAAAATAAAAACGAAAAAGACACGCCGGAGAGTATATATCGCACTATGTGCAACTATTTACTGTAACTTTGACACTTCCTAACAAGTTATGTATTTTTATGTTTAGGTGTGAAATTGATACAAATAGTTGGGCTATTTTAGTCTTAATAACAGAATATCAAACATAATGCAGAAGCATATTCATGTTCACACATTAAGAAAGCAACATTTTTGTCTTCAGAAAACATTTTCTTATAATTTCTGAACAGACTTAAAATATTTTATTGATAAAAGGATTTTAGCTCGTCTAAACAAGCGTCTAATAAATCCAAGTTAATCCCTTTCATTGGTTAAGTACGCAACTGATTGATTGTTGACAGCTTAACTGTTACTTGCAAATTGCAATAATCATATACTTCTTTCTTTCAGGTTAAGTATATCAGTTATGTATCACTTGTGTGAGGTTTGGTCTCTAAAATTGTTTTTTATAAAATGTGTAGTTATCTCGAAAAAGATTTCATTATCTTCTCAAGGTTCAATAATTTTAACCAACAAAGTTAACTGAGGACTTTGGTAAATGTAAAAACTCTTCTAAGATGATATTTGGTTATTTTTGTACAGGTTGGGACTTTCAAATTGTTAAGCAGAAGCCGAAGTATATACATGTAGCAATACGAGTAGACGAAAAATGATAAGTGACAGATGAATTACAGATGATATATTCAAATGAAAGTTTTAATCATCTTTATTCTGCTTTGCAAAAAGACCATAAAACCAGTACGTTACGCGTGTTTTCTTTTCCATATCATGAATTTATATCATTTCCATTGAAAAATACGGATTCAATCATTGCCCTGTACGACTAAGCATCTGAAATCAGAAGCAGCAACAAAAAAAAGATGTACAAAAAGACCAAAATAAACAGAACAGAATCCATATCTGAGTATCAACTGAAACTAAAACTGCATCAATTTAATTTTTCCACCACTTCAAAGATAATGAAATCACAGAACATAATCAGATCATGCTTGTTTTCTTCTCAAGCCAAGTATCGATACAACTTTCTATCTTCTTTGTCCCTTTCTAAGAACTCACGTTCAATAAGCGATTCGATTCTTTTCTTTATAACTATAGGGTTCGGCAAGAATCTCGACTGAAGCTGCTTTGTAACCTCTGCTACAATATTGTTGTGGTCAAGCACCCGTCTTGCTTTCATAATTCTAACAATCGCTGCCTCGATCTGTGGCTTTCTGTCCTCCTCCACCCTCTGCCTCGTTTCTTGCTTTTCGGGTTCAGACTCCTTCTGAGCCGCCACCATTCCGATCTTCACCTTGTAAAATTTGCTAGAAAATTTTTCATTAAAGAAAAAGACATCATTTTCACTGATATCTTTGCTCATGGGTTCTTTTCTCAAAACATTCTTTCCCTTTGCACAAGCCAACGACTGCAAGCACCGTTTCAATTCCACTCTGGGTATCTCAACCGCCTGTTCAATTTCTCTGTAACTCAACCGATCTGCATCGTTGAATTGCATCAGAACACACATTTGATACGTTGAAACATTAAGCTCGTGCTTTACACCTTTGGAAAAGGTTGCTTTGATATCAGCAGAACCCATGTTTGTTTGCCATGTTAATCTTCTTCCATTGTGGGTCCCAAGGTAATACTTTTTAAACTTATCACATACAGAGAGGATTTCAGAAGGAAGGTTGCACGTGGTGGTTGATTGAGTGGGCCATGACCCGGTAGTGAGAACATGTACAGAGAGTGTGGGTCCATCTGCTAACAAATGTCCCATGGCTTCATAAAACCCTTTCATCGTGTCTTCAGACGTTTTCATGTCAGTGAACATCCCTTCCAGCTTTGAGGTAAATTGATACCCGCATTCCGTTTTTAGCTTCAGTATTAAGCTTCTCTCTGCATCTTCAGATACACTCTTACCCGAAAGAAGACGTTTTGCCAAATGCTGTTTGTAATACTTTTCAAATACATCTTTTTCCTGAAGATAACGGAAAAGCATCATCACTTTGTCCAGTACAATCTCAACATCCTCTTCACTCACCCCTTTCAGCCCTTTCCTGAGCTTGTCATCCACAAACAACGAGATGAATTCAGGAGACCGGGTGTTCAAATTGATGAAATACTCAAACGAAGAATTCAAAGCATTTTGGAACGTTTTATCGTTGTTAAAGGCAAGGTTGATGATCTTGTCATGTTTATCTTTTTCGTCCAATAGGCGTTGTACGAAGTCGACGGGATCTTTTAACTTTTCTGGATCAGTAACCAGTTGTTTACCAGTTTCCCGAATGTGTGAAGTCATCACATCCCTTATTAAAGTTAGTCCATTAGGTACCCTACGGAACAAATTGTACATCCGTCCCATATCCTCATACTTGTCATCCACAATCATATTAACCAACCCCGAATTCTCCATGTGAGCTAACCTGTTCATTTGACTTTGAATCATTTCCTTTTCCACTACATTAGTTATCTTCACTTCACTTTTAGCATCTAAGTACTGAGACACTCGTTCAATCTCTTCATTCAAACGCTTCTCAGCTTTTTTAAGATAATCACCACAATCACAACATTCAATATACTGTTGAGATTCCCCTCGGTAGAAGTTGGCCGAGACATCAAGAAAAGGCTTCTCAAAGTCTTGTTGGTAGACAGAGGGACCGAGATCCATTAGCATTTTCACTATGTTTCTCATCAACCCTCGGTTAATAACTTCACCACCCCTTTCCTTCTGCACAATTTCCAGGAGTGTATCTTTCAGCCTTGTTTGGATATTACTAGAGTGGATAATATTATCCCTCCATAAGTTTAGCCCAAGCTCATGAACCGGAGTCTTATGTGTACTGGGAATATAGGTTCTATCCATGTACATCAATATGTCTCTTATCATTTGCAATGCTTTGTTGTGTTCCATCCATTTCTTATTCAATTCTTCTAGAAACAAAGACCCTTGAGATGCCTCAACTGAAGCTGCTATTTCTTTCAAATGCAATGTCATAGTTGATACAAGTCCGGCATATAATTTGTCTCCAAATTTGTGCAGAACCATATTGTATGCGTTCCTGGATATACAAAACACAGGTAGATGTCAGAGGTCATACTATTGCTATAAATTTGAACCTCTATACAAAACACAGGTAGATTGGCATATACAGACTATTGTCTATATGAAGTTTAGCCGCAAAATACATGATTACCGTAGCAATCATGACATGTGAATCAGAAATGGAGACAAAAAACAATCGAGTCATAAAGCACAGTATGTGCCATTTTATATGGGGAAAGGACATAATGAGAGGTAGGGGATCATAACAGATATACTTTATAAAGACATAATTACATAGGGAATTTTTTTAATAATTTAACGCCAAAGCTACAAGACGTGAAGACACTGAGTTGATAAACAAAAAGCAGTCTTTCATAACTGATCCACAAGAAACAAATGAAAAAAATCAACAACCAGAAGAGACAATCATACAAACAAACAAACCATTATAGTTACTAATTAGTTTCAAAGTGAAAAAAAAATAACACAAAGCCTACTAATAATTAGACTAAGACGTGTCACTCAACTGCTGTGAAACAAACAGCAGAGAGACCCACATAGAAGTTGCCAAAAAAATATGTGAATTGCAGGAGGTGTTGACATCACATGACAAGGGATAGACATTGTTTACTAGTAATAGGACTTCGTGTTTCTTGCTACGAAGTAACTGTATGTGTCCAACTAAGGGATTTAGGGGCTCAATGTGTAATAATAAAGCTAAAAAACCTCAATGATTTTGACTTTAGTTTCATTAAAATGCCTAATCTTCAAACCATGCTCCGTGGCTTGCTACTTCTCTCTATGATCTGTGTTATTTTCTAAGGCTTGCTACAACCCAAGAGGTCATCATTCCCCACCCTCAGAAAGTATAACACTAAGGCTTGTGACCTGATCACAATGATCATTTTAGACTTTTGAAGTGAGAACTGAGAGCATACTCCTTGCTTTGACACCAACAATAACACATCACTAGTGTAGATTTTTTGTAGCCTTAAGAAAGAAACTAATAGCCCATGTTATCAATCAAACGATGGTTGATAAGGAATAAGAATGGAAGCTAACATCTTCCGCATGCATGCATCCGTTGCCGATGAACAAAACCAGAAGGATATGCATCCGTTGCCGATTTTCTTGATTTCTCTTTTGCTTGGTGGGGGTCGACCGCCACGGTACCGCCGAGCGATATTTACAACCTTGTGGCCAAGCCATCTCTATAATCTTCAAATACAATAATTATACCATATTGGCACAGACTATACTCCAAATGATAACGTTTTTCATTTAAAAAACGCACCATGTTTCATGTTAGCATATATAGTTGTATACATCGAAAATATCAAGTCATCTAACTTGATAGCCAAACCACATATCTTGTATTATCACCAAGCAACAATGATATTATTAGTGATCATCTGACATGCATGGATAGCGAAAACCTTGATATATAAACTAGATCAGATGGTTAAAAATACTTATTGTCTTTAATCCTGAATCCATAGGACAGGGCTAAAGGGCCATTATATTTCACATCAACCGTTCTACCTATTAAAGAAATCCGTAGCAACTAAAGTAAATGATAAAACCCTGACACACAAGATGGTAGAACCATGTATAGAAGCCCCATACCAAACTTAAATAGATTATATCCTCGTCAACAACATTACTTAGTACATGGACCCTGTACATCACAGTCCTAGACCAGAAGTAAACTGATGGCACTCTATGCCTCCCATGCATAAGAAACTTCTTGCATCTGTTTATCAGAACCAGCCTTCAAGATATAGCGCAGCAGACCTTCTTGCATCCTAGTCTGTATAAAACTATAACTCTAGTATTTTGCATAATGCTTATGGGATGAAAATAGCTATAGAGTATAGACAATTAATAAGAAAGCTGCACGGCGTCAACTATATTAGTCAAAATGTACTATTCAACTATATAATCTCCGTTTCAGAACAGACTGATATCCCGTCATAAGCAATTGCAAACGCTTAATGAAAAACCTCCACTTCCCTTAGCACCAACACTAACTAAAACCACTCCTAAAAAAAACATACAGCAACTTCACAAAGAATTAACCCATAAGTACACATATGTTTGGCAAAACTTGCAGTAGCTGTTTGTTTATAAGACCTTTGGTAAGTGGCAACACATCTATATCCGTAATTATAAAGTGTAAAATGACGTAAAAGTTAAACGCTTCTAGTTACAACGCTTCAAGTAGTAGCGTTTAAACAAAATATAAAAGATAAGAGCATAAGCACATAAGCACATACGTTTGGCAAACTAACCGTAGTTGATTATTATATAAAACGTTTTAGCGAAACAGCTATATCTGTAATTATGAAGTCTAAAATGACGTAAAAGTCAAACACTAACGTTAAACGCTTCTCTTATTATCGTTACAAATAGTAGCGCTTAACAAAAATAAAAAAGCTCGCTCATGCCAAACAAGCATTATATTCTAAATGCTTCAGTCAGCTCATCGCCAAACACAGTCTAGGTGATGTCCAGCAAAACTAAAAAGTGTTTGGTAGCGTAGTTCAGTAGTTGTATCACTAAAGTGTAAAACGGCTGAAAACCTAAAGGCTAACGCTAAATATGCTCCTTCAAGTTGATTTTGAAAAATGACCGCTAAACGCTCCGTACCAAACAAGTTCTCAATCGTAAACGCTAAATGCTAAATACTCTTAAAAGCTCCTATCCTCTTCCACAAACTAAATAAAACACACCTTACCTAATTATCTCCTAATACGAAAAACACGATAACATATAAACACCAAAATTAAATAATTAAAAAAAAAAAAAAAAAAAAAAAAGAGAGAGAGAGAGAGAGAAACCTATAAAGCTCTTCAAAACTAAGACCACTAGCATTCCGATTATAAATCTCATGAATCGCATGCTCCAGCACCTTCCACGTCTTCTCTGCATATTTGGGATCCACAACCACACGATGTTTAAACGCTTCTATTTGTATACCACTTCGTTTCTTTTGTGAACTCATTCTCTTTTTTTTTATTCAATTTTTATAAAAACCCTAGGTGGTTATTAATTCATGCGATTGTGTGAGTGATTGGGTTTTTGTGATGATATATGGAAACGGATTAATTATTTAAATAGATGATGTGATGTGATTTGATTTGATTTGATTGAGTGTGGTTGAATGATTATGATGAGTTGAAATGTGAAAGTAAGGAAAGATGGTGTTTGGGGTTGAGTATAATCCTAAATTTCTAACCAATTTTTATTAGTCGACAAGGAGTGTTTGTAATTTTGGATTACATTATATTTTTCTATGTTTATCGACTTATTTAAAATCTTATATCACAAATTTTTTTATCCAGGCCTGTATTCGAGAGTTTTCTTGGGGTTGGTAAGGCGAAATCGGCCACCCTAGCGGGGGCGGGGGTTTGAAGCTTGCTGACTAGGGTTGGAAGCGAAATTCATTCTTCGCCATAACATAAGAAAGTCCTGGAGTGCATAAGCCTCTCGTAATAAGAAGAGGCGGTTGACATTTGAAAAAAAACTTTATTTGTTTTTATAAGGTTCCAAACCTTTGTACCATGATGAAAAAGCCTTTTCGTTTCTATCTTAAGTAGCCCTTGAAGAGAACGTTTATTCTCTCTGTCTAAGTTATCAAAGATATACCGACCTTAGATATATGACCATAAAATACCAACCTTCTAACATTACTGACTTTAGAATCTCAGGTTTTCAAATTGATTCAAATAAATAAATAAATATTCTTGTGACTTGGAATAGACTTTGAGGTTAGCTAATCTATGTTTCAAAGTTGAGTTGAATATAGACTTTGTATTCTTTAAAAATCTAATGTATAAATTCTTACTAAAAAAATTAATTAAAATATCTTGCAGTCGGTAAATCGTTAAGCGACAAAAAAGTAATGATCGCGACGATAATTTTTTTAAGGTTAATTCCATATATCCCCAAATTAAACCACTAAATGTCATAGTTGTCCAACCAAAACTCATAGTGCCATATATACCCAATTTAAATACAAAATTTGTCATATCTACCCATTTTATTATTAAATCAATTAAACATCAATTAATATTATTAAATACCCATTGTACCCTCCATAAAAACACATTACCCATTATTGTTACTTTGTGACTATCCCAATCTCAGATGCTCGACCAAACATATTTTCTTAGCAACATAGTCAAATGTGCAGACTCCAAATAAAAGCAAAAGAAACAAAACAATAATAAGAACATGCAAAGCTAAAAGAAACCAACTCAAAAGATGCAACCCACTCACTTGATTATGAATACAATTAGAAATGTAATGATAATCTAATTATTCTATAGAAAAAATCAGGTCTTGTGCATGAAAATTAGACTACGGATGCTATTGAGTATTGACCCATTTCCGTTCCCCATGTTAGTGATTTTCTTTTTTCTCCTCGTGTGACCTGCTTGAGATAAAACACAAACCATCTCAGCATATTAGCAAGTAAATAGGGCAAAAATTGGAACCTCATTATTATTTTATCGTCAAAATTTTGTACCAGGTACTAATACTCACCAAGTCGAGGTCCTTTAGAGCTGTGTTTACAGAGGTCGTGTCACCTGAAACACTAACCCATGACCCACCACAATTTTTTTGAAGAATGACCCACCATAATCAAATCCCAGTGATCCTTTAGGACCAAAAGGTCCAAAATATTACCATAGTCAAAATCATTAAAGTCAAAGTACTTGAAACTATGTTGCCTTGATCCAAACACCCATGTACAAGAATAGAAGCAAATATAAAATCCTAGCAACTGCAGATCCTCGTAAACCATGTTTCCCCAATCAATTAAATCTCATGAATCGCATGCTCCAGCACTTTCCACGTCTTCTCTGCATATTTTGGATCCACGACCACACGATGTTTAAACGCTTCTATTTGTATACCACTTCGTTTCTTTTGTGAACTCATTTTTTTTAATTTTAATTTGATATAATAATTTATTATAAAACCCTAGGTTGTTATTAATTAATGTGCTTGTGTGAGTGATTGGGTTTTGTGATGATATATGGAAACGGATTAGTTATTTAAATAGATGATGTGATTTGATTGAGTGTCGTTGAATGATTATGATGAGTTGAAATGTGAAAGTAAGGAAAGATGGAAGATGGTGTTTGTTTGGGGTTGAGTATAATCCTAAAGTCCTAACTAATTTTTAAGAAATCACTTTTTTATTAGTCGATTTAGTTGAAGAATAGTGATAAAATGAGACTTGATTTTGGATTACATTATTTTTCTATGTTTATCGACTTATTTATATATCTAATTAAAATGCAACGTTGGTTATAATTTTTTAATCCCGTCAACCTATTAAATATTATTATTTTTTTAGCCCAATATCTAGCCCAAGTTTTTAGCCCAATTATTTGTGACCCGTCCGTGAACCACAAGGATAAGAATGAGCCGTTTTATCTTATGCCGGTATGTGTTGCACCGCCTCATTTTTTTCTCTACAATCATCCAGTGGAATCGCATATCCAAAGCTTCGACACCCTAACTATATCACCTCCATCTTAAAAACCCCATGTCGATATTGCAGCGGCGGTCATGGGTATGTACTCATATCAGTGTTTTGGTGTGGCGTTTTTTGTTTTTGTTGTAACCAAGGTTAGGGTTTAGACGTTATTGATGTATTCTGAAGTATGAATATATTTTGATTTAGCAAAAATGATTATCAAATGTAGTATAAGTTGTTGTTAAAAGATTTATATTTTTATTCACTTGTGTTTCTTTAATTGCAGTTTCCAATTCCAATTATATGTGACTTCTTCCTAATTTCATTCTAGGTATTGAAATTAGGTAAGGAAAGGATTTTTATATGTTGGAGGTAAATTACTTTTTCTTACAATTTATAGTTCTAATTTCTCTTGCTACTTTTTATTTTTTTGTAGCTACTCTGATTCTTCGAAAAATGAATAGATAATGTGTTTTTTTTAAACGATTGTTGCCCTGATTTTAGAAACGTTTCATTAGTAGGTTGTAGGATAATGCAGGTAATTTGATTGGAGCCACGTGTTAAGCATGTCGACGAGATTTCAGGGTAATTTCGCCAGACAAACATTCTGTTAATACAAATATAGTCCTAAAACGTTATTTATATTTTATGATCTTTACCTTGTTTTGTTAACGACAAAAGTAGATTTCATTTTTGTAAAGTATAAATCTTGTCAAGATTAATAGACATTAAAACAAGCTTTTCTTAAATAAAGTCTTCATCACTTAAGCATTTACATCTCATCACATTTTGATTAAGCTATGTATCAATTAACATTGATATCCCTCTAAACTATAATGTGCATCAACATTTTTAGAACAAGTATGTTTAGTTTTTTAAACATAACATTACATAAGTATTTACTTATGCAACATATTAATTCTAAAAATGGAAAACAGCATATTACATCATGGCTTGCATCACATTGAAAATCTTTAGGAGATTTCATAGAATATTTTGTTTCGATATTCACTCATCATATCTTGCATAATCTTGGAGAGATTTGGGTGATCTTGGAAAGATTTTTGTGATCTTTACTGTCAGACTGGCGGAACAAAAAATAACAAGGGCGAAACCCTTTTTTTTGTTTTGTCCAGTCCGTGGTCTTGCTGAACAATTGGCCTATAAATAGCAGGCCAACCCAAGTTGTTTTATCATCCCTCATTAGCATAAAACACATACATTCTCTCATTCTATTACATCTAACTCAGTTTCATTTCATTCTAGTGATCATCTTTTATACCAAAGAAGATCAAGGCATAATCAAGTTTCAAAAATTAGTTGGAAGGCTTGTTTGTTTTGTTGTTGTGTGATCCATTATTGTTCATACATCATTGTTGTACCAAACCTTCTTAAACCTCTGAGTGTGAGTGGTTAGTATTTTTGTCCTCAAAATACATAGTGTGTTGGGAGTGGTTGTACCCTTGTAAAAGAACTCGACATCTAGCTTTGTGTCGGAAATATTGTGTAAGCGACGTGTAAAGGTTTTCTCCGCCGGATAAAGGAGCTTGTTGATTAGTGAAGATAACTCTCTAGTTGGAGACTCGGGGAGTGGAGTAGGACAAGGAAAAAGAGTCCTTGTAGACTGAACCACTATAAACAACTTTGTCGTGATTTGTTTGTTTCTTTCCTTACTTACTATCTATTGCTTACATATTCTTCACTAACACATTACTTATCTATATTGATTGATCTCACAATAAAGTTTCAAATAAAGATTATAAACGGTAAAACTATTCAACCCCCCTTCTAGTTTTCCACAATTGGTACCAGAGCATCGTTGCTCAAGATTTTTTAAAATATATTGTATTTTATAAACTTGAAACGATCCATGGATTCCGAAAACTTTAAAGAAGGGCAATCTATGCAAAGACCACCACTTTTTGAAACCAGTGGATTTATCTATTGGAAAAACCGTTTTGAAACATATGTGAAATCAAAAGATATAGATCTTTGGTTTGTTATCATTAAAGGTGATTTTAATCCTACAACAAAAGATATTTCAAATGATGAACAAAAGAAATTAATAGCTAAAAATAATGAAGCTAAAATGATGTTTTATAATGCTTTGCCTAGAAAAGAATATGAAAGAATTTTTATGTGTGAAACCGCCAAAGATATTTGGGAATATTTAATAATTACACATCAAGGGAATTCACAAGTCAAGGATAACAAAATTGATCTTCTTGTTCAACAATATGAACAATTTGTTATCTTTGAAGATGAAATCATTGATTGTGGATTTGCTCGTTTTAATACTATTGTTACTTCTCTTAAAGCACTTGATGAATCTTTTCGTAGCAAGAACTTTGTCAGGAAATTTCTTAGAGCACTCCATCCGAAGTGGAGAGAAAAAGTAACGGCTATTGAGGAATCAAAAGATCTCTTAATAATGTCAGTTGAAGAGCTAATTGGAAATCTCAAAGTACACGAAATGGTGATGGAGAAAGATTCGGAAATCATCAAAGGAAAAAGAGAGAAAGTCAAATCCGTTGCTCTAAAGGCAAGAACGGAATCTACTGATGATGAAGAATCTTGCTCGGATCTTTGGGAGGCGAGGTATGCCATGGCCGTAAGAGATTTCAAAAAGTTCTTTAGAAGAAGAGGAAAGTTTGCAAGGCAACCCCGAGATGAAAAGAAGTCATTCCGGAAAGACCGAGATGACAAAAAGGGAAAAAGTGAAAGGAAGTGCTTTAGATGCGGTGACACAAGTCATCTAATAGGAGATTGCCCCAAGCCACCTAAAAGAAAAACTCAACGAGCTTTTGTAAGCGGTGCTTGGAGAGAAAGTGATGATGACGAAGAACCAAGTAAGGATGAGATCGTTCTCATGGCACATGAATCAAACGAGGTACATTTCGACTCATCTTACTCCTCTATTGATGATGACACTTTGCAAAAACAATATAATCAATTGTGTGAACTTAGCTTAAAAATCATAACTAAAAACAAGTTTTTAAAGACCAAAAAGGAATTTTTAGAAAACGAAGTCTATGAGCTAAAAACATTTCTTGTGCCGATGAAATAGTAAGAATTCAAAAAGTACCAGGAAATACAAGTGGATTAGGTTTTAATGAAGTAATGATTCCAAGTAGTCAAACCAAAACGGCCAGAAAAGACAAACAAACTGTCCCAACTACAAGCCTCACTCTACGGACGACGGAACCAAAAATTTGGGTCCGTCCGTTGTAAAAGTTGGTTCTGTGGTGTCTACAGAAGGACAACAAGTTTGCAAAATGGACCGTAGTGAATTTGTCAAAGTAACTAAGAAATCTAAAGATGTTATTAAACAAAAACCTGCTGTTAAAATAGGAGTTGGACTTGCTAAAAATGAATTTAGATCTAAAACTACTCAACAACAGCCTAAAACACCCATTGCCAAATGCCCCTTTCCCAAAAGCAACTACAACATACAACCCAACTATCAACATATCGGTTGGAATCAAAACTACCCTAGACCATATCAAACTCCTAATTACATGTCATGGAACCCATATCCATCATTTCCATACATGAACCAAGTAAATGGTATGTTTAACCCAAACAGACCCATGAGATATTGGGGCCCAAACGCTTGAGCTATATGTGTCATAGGTATGCTTGAAATTCGGCTTGAAACCTGATGAATGGATTAAAGATAGCAGATGCTCAAAACACATGACGGGAAACAAAAGCCTCTTCTCAACATACCAATAAAGATAGCAAGTTTGGTATTTTCAACGATTGATGCAAGGTGTGACAAGTGTGCCGATTATTCTGCATCAAAAATCTTTTAAGCAAGTTTCGTATATTGAGTGGTTGATGCAAGCCCTGGTGTTTTTCCCTTTGTTGTTTTCCTCTGTTTCCTTTTCGAGGCTGTGATGAATTGGGGTTCCTCCGGTAAACGTGAGATGGCCCGTATATTGGCAGGGCGACAGGCATCTGTTGCAGCCATGGCGGGTGTATCCTCTTTGCACGAAGGTTCACCCATCTAAGCCATTTATAATTTTTTTAAGAGTGACTAAAGGCTCTTAATGAAAAGGCTTCCCCAATAAATGTACTATAAGAATACATGATGTATAATAAGGTTTATGTGCTGTGCAGGCTGCCGAGCCATGATATTTGGCCTTTTTTGGTTTCTCTTGGTAACTGAAATTGGCCGAAGAACATGCCTTGGCAAGGTGACCATATGGTTGCAGCCATGCTATTGTTCAGGTTCGATTTCCATTTGGTTGGCATCAATTTTGGTGCAGATTATCTCTTGCATAATTTTGGTTTTTATGTTGATGTTGGTGCAATGTGATCATGTGAGACTTTGAATTCATGATCGTGGGTTACAGAATAAATATACGATATGAGTGGGAATGAATGGACCGGGTCGGTGACCCTGATGGGCTTAGTTTGGTAAATAGCCGCCCTTTGGTTTCCTTTTCGAGGCTGTGATGAATTGGGGTTCCTTAGGTAAATGTGAGATGGCCCATATCTTGGCATGGCGACAGGCATTTATTGCGACCATGGCGGGTCTATCCTCTTTGCAACAAGCTTCACCCATCTGAGCCATCTGTCCAGCAAAATTCCAGCTATTGTCATGAAACTGATTCTGGCCTCCTCGCTGTTAACTTCCATCAGCTGCGCCCACCACAGAATAAAACTTCCAGGCCAATGTTACTTATGCTTACATTTTTGGGGCAGTAAATGAGGTGCACAGTTTTATTTTGGGTTTAAGGTTAGAGTTATATGCAGTTGAATGCTGCCGTTATTAAATGTTGTCCTCCCTTTTTTTTGGGCGTGCGTCCCAGGATTTTACTGCATCAAAAACCCATCATGGCAAAGGTTGGTTCATTTTTTTGCTCATTCTTGATGTGCTTATACTTATTGTAATGTTTACCGTGCAAACATCCAAATGGTGATGTTGGATGTTTTTTTTGTGGGTGTTGTGGACAAGCGACACGTACAGGTTACAGGAAGCTACATAGATTTAGACGAAGGTCGGTCTGCAGCACCCGGTGTCGACCGGCGGAAGGTGAGTTGATGTGCTTTGTTTTTGCACAATGCTTTACTGTCGATCAATGAGATTCTCATCGTATTTTTTAAACTAGGCCATGCTCTGCTGTACATGATACCAGATGTTCATAGCAAACTCGGAAAAGAGCAACTATGGCTAGCTGGTGAGTTTATCCCAGTAATGTGGTGCCGATGAGGTATGACTATAATATATATTATGTTTCCTATTTTGGTTTGCATTGCTCTATCCTTTGCATTTAAACTGCAGCTTCAACTGTCATAATTTTCAAACCTTTAATATTTAGCTTTGCTCCTCATACACTAACAATAAACTTATTATAACTGGCTGCGTGTTGCACTGCGAGTGGAACCAACCACTTATGGAACAAGCCCACTAGAGCCAGCCACTTATGGAACAAGGCCAAGTGTCACGAGATCGGTTTAAAAGTGCGTGTCTGTGGCGCCATCATAGCAAGACAACCAACTAGGACATATAGCAAAAACAGGTATGTTCAGGCAAGATTAATATAGCAACATAAAAGTTTAATGCACTGGCTTCTGAAACATAAAACAAAAAAGATAAATTGTTCAAAGACAAAAAAACATAACCATTATCCAGTCTTGGTAAACACATACTAGCGATCCTAGCCATTCACACCATCGCTTAAACCCAAAAAACACTTTAAAAACACCAAAATAAAGAATGTCAATACACCATCCCTTTCAACTTCTCGATAAATGACAAAAGCTCATGTGCTCGCTTTTGCTTCTTCATCACATTCACCAGGATTGCTGCAGCTTCGCTTAAATATTCAGTTTGCAACTTATTCAGCTCTGAGATACTTTGCATAGAAGAATCAAACGGATACAAGAGCTCCAGCTCTCCAATCACATAATCCCGCTCAGCCACGCGAGCCCTAATGTCTTGAGCCTTTTTCATCAGTTCTCCTTCATCCACCATAGTCATGGTCACCTCTCTTCCAAATCGAACAACCATCATATCCCTCACAAAGCTAGACCCAGCAGCTGCAGCAAGCTCTTTGCAAAAAGGCAATGGTGTCTTCATAAATTTTTTTTACCTATTTTTTTATTTGAGGTTTAGGGCATATTTACTTTGGTATGTGTTTTTTGCTTGCTATGTATGTCTTTTAAAGGGCAAATTAGGGGTGGGTTATTATTGCTATGATGTCATAGTACATGACTTATTAGACTTTTGATTTGACTGCCACTATAGAGCCTCCAAATGCAATGGAAAGTAATTATGGGTTTTGCTTCCCCATAAACAACCATCAATTAGCTAACTTTTGGCATACTCAACCTTCTTTCCCAAATGCACTACCACAAAAAATGAAACTGATCTTATGAAAAAAAAGGTGAACAAAAAACCAGATTAAAAAAATTATATTTAGAAATATAAAATTAGGGGAAAAAAAGGTGATAGAAGGCTAAAAACTAAAAGCATGAAGGTTACAAAATTAAACCATTGTAGGTAGATAGTAAAAACTGATATATCTTAAATGTCAAACAGGTTCACATCATTTGTTTGCTTGCAATCAAGCTTTGTTGATTGAATGGCACGTCAAACCTAGGATCGTTTGTGAAATTTATAGATCATCCTAGATCTGGCATGCCATTCAATTAACAAACCTACATTGCAGGTGGACAAAGCGGTCTGATTGGTTGTTTGATATGTGTCATTACATCACGACTTTCCGTATGAACATATATTGTGTCATATGGATAACAGTTTATACTCGCTTTTTCATTGCAGAAAGACGGTGAAAACAAAAGGAAAAGTGGCATTTGCAGCAGTATGTATTGGATCAGCAGTTTAACATAGTAAGTGAATTATCATACATACCATTATCCTATAATTTACAAAAGTGGCGATGATTAGCTGTTGATGAGTGTGCAATTGTTTTATCATCACATGTTAAGTTTCTTTGGGTATTTTTTTAGTGATTGTGTACTCCTTTTTTTTAGATTCAGAGACACACTATCCAGCGTACTATGAATGTTAATGAATGGTCATCAATCAAGGCCAGTCACATTGGTTCTGAAGCTGAGGCTGCTCAGATTTTTGAGGTACATGAGGATGCTCGCGTTGGGATGCCTCTTGCACATAGGCTGGCTCATCACATAGCAAGATTTTTTGCTGGTGCGGTGAGTGATCTATCTTGAAAATCTGTTCATGCTACTAACCATGGTCGATGAGTGCATTCTCATGCTTCTTTATTGATATTATATCGAATCAGTAAAACCATCTTTACTAATAAATGTTTATTCTCACCTTATTCTCACTAACCTTCTACATATATAATTTACAACACATATAAGTCTTGCAATCATCAAAAAACATATAGAATTTATACTAACAAAATATTCAATATCCCATAAAAGAAACTCGACAACTGCCTCCACACATTATCCAAATAAAACACAACTGAGTCAACCATATCATTGCTTTTCTCCATCACATAACAAGACAGATATCAACAAAATTATTGAAGCACAAACAAACGTAATTTGTATTGATATTCGACATAAGTTACAGGCATACCGGCCGCAGATTAACAGCACCCTGTTAATCTAACACATAACACCATACCATTAAACATAAAAACCATCAGACAAGCCATCATACAGACACACAAGATACTACCCTAATCATGCAACTCCATTGTAAACACATGGCGGCTTTTCTCAATACGCGCTTGCCTAGCCAAATCAAGGACTGAATCGGTGCGACAAAAATCGATGGTCCCTGTCACGTGCCTCCTCCAAGCATTGAAGACCGTCATTTGCAACATCATCATCAGGACTGAACCTGCGTCCCTCCTCCATCAGTTCATTCCTCCTCTCAAGGCGACGACGAACATCGTCACATTTCTCTCCAAGCAGCATGATGAACCCCTCATTCTCACCTTGCTCCTGTACAAATAAGAACTTAAAGGCATGATGGAGTTCATAAGAACCACATGCTTCTTTGAGCTGATCAAAGTTTGGGGTGTACACCATTTTCTTAACAGATTTTCAAAAAAACTCACAAGGTACAAAGGCAGCTATGTAAAGCCAGAAAAAACCTACCTTATACAGGGAAAAAAAACTGTAGCACTAAGTTAGTGTAACCTAACTGATACAGTATATCATTACTTATCATTCTAATGAAAAATTCCCAAACAAGGCAACACAGAACCTAGATTGACCTAAAAGCATCTTTAAATGGTTCATGAACCAACCACTAATCTCAAATTTCAGCACTGCACACTAAACTGCAGCCTGTGTGTTGTCTACTTTAATCACTTTATCTGCACAGATTCCCTTTATGAACAAGCCACTAATCTAAAATTTCATTTATAAAGAACTTTTCCACCAAACATTGGCTCACCAGACAATAATATAAAACAAATTGTGCCATGAATTCCAGCAAGGGAAAAGGTTTATTGCTTGTATTTCCATCTTTATATCCAAAGAGCACATCCTAACTTTTTTTTCCTTTTATATGCAGAAATCATCTACCTTTCAATCAGCCAATCAAGCTCAGAAGGCCCTGACTTTCCTATGGCATGGGAAAGCTACTTTCCAGTTGGTTACTCCGGGTCAGGCTCTAAAAAAGAAGATGCTAGGAGGATTAAAGTTCCAAAACAGCCTGCCCAAAAAAAGCCTAATGTCATAGATAAAACTCCAAAACAGATTGCTAAAGAAGCTTTTAATGCCGGATCAAGGTTCTCGGCCTTCCCAATACCCATTTTGTGAAGAGATAGGTATGAAACCATTTGCCGGGATCGTTAAAGGGAAGGGTAAAAAGAAGTAGGAGTTAGACATGAATCATGTATCTTGGTCGTTTCTGTATGGCGTAAATACCTTTGAATAAAACTGTTGTGAACTTATCTATGATAGTGTAGGCCATCATTCTGTCCTGTGTGCTGCACATATGCACTTATGCAGTTTGTTGGTATAATAACTATCATGCTTATAGCTTGCTTATTGCACTTTCAGCCAATGTCCAGTAGTATTCGTTGTCATGTGTTGGGAATACTTTGAAGAAGTTCAGGTTATCTGCATATTCGCAAGGCAACCCATGCTGGTTGCAGCCACAGTTTTTTTCTTCTTAACATGTTCCTTTGGTGTCTCTTACAAACTGCAACTGCTATAAGTATAACTATCCTTTGCAAAGTATCTCGCAAACTATCTCCGGATCAAAATATTGGCAAAAAATATCTCACATTGTTCCCAAATATACAAAAGCAAAACACATATTATGCATTTACTTTAAACCTATTATGTGTAATCTCATCTTTAGGAAAACATGCCGCGGCAACGCGCGGCATCTCTACCTCGTGGGTTACAAAAGAAAGGAGACTCTAATTCAAGTTTATACCTTTTTATAAAGGGTTTATATTTTTATTCTTGGGTTTTTGTTTAATTGCAGGTTTCATCTATTATTGTCTCATTTAAGTCAGGTTGTTGTTTAATTAGTTTATATGATTGATTTAGTAAAGGCGAAAACTCGAAATATTGTTTTTTTGTTGTTGATTGAATTATGTTATTTGTTTTGTTGTAACAACATTTTGAGCCGCAAGAAGTTGGATTGCTTGCGAGCTGTTTGTGTGTTTCGCTTGTGTCGGTTCGCGTTGCGAGGATTGAGAAGCAAGGGACGCTTTCGGTTTCGAATACTGCAAGGTAGTTATATTTTTATGCATTGTGAATTGGCGTAGTAGTTTTAGTGGCGTTTAAAACAACAAATTGAAGTACATGAAAATAAACCATTTTCAAGGGGATGTTTGTTGAGCTGATATAGGTTTCTATAATTTTAAGATTTGCTATTTTTTTTACAGGAATTTGGGTTACGGTTAATTATAAATCCTTAACTTATTCACTTCATTTTCCATGAAAAGTATAGGTTTTTTCACTGATTTAGATGTTATGTGCCGGGAATCAAAGCTTCGGGACATCCTGAAAAATGCATCAACGGTATGGCCAACGGTTAGTCGCGTTTTAAGTTACTGTTTTGCTTTAGTTACTGTATTTGTTTCTTATTGTTGTAAAATATAAAGGTCGATTGCTATGTGGTTTTGTTTTTTTAATTATCAGTTGGAAATGTTTCCTAAACTCTTTTTTTACGACTCAGATGTTTCCTAAAATATGATATTTGTTTATAATCTATTTAAATGTTTCAAATTAGAAATCTAATTTTTGTATATTGCAGGTCCTTGTGTCTCCTTTGAACCAAAACAAAATAATGCGCTTTTAGAAAGTCGGTTTATTGTTGGAGATCTTATGGTAGCTTTGATCTATTATTAGGTATGCGACAACTTAATTTTCATCTGTAATATGATTTGATAATGGTTAATAAATTATTAAGCTTTGTGTTTTGTTTTGTATAGATGGTTTAAGTAAAGGGTAACGAAGATTACGTGGAGGAGCTACTCGATTACGATGAGGTTGCAGTTGTCGCGCATGTCTTTCCTATCCTCCTATGAACAGGTGAATTTCATTTTCTTTCGATCATTGTAGTTGTAAAGTACGCCAATTAATTTAAAGAAGGTGACTATTTATCTAGGAAATGCCCTAACGTATTTAAAATTCTTTTATAACTAAAAGTTGTGTCTTGACAAATAATATCTTAAATTGAAAACGCTTATGGGGTTGAATGGGTCGAAAGCAGCTAATTTTAGGATATCATGAGTATTTTATACAAACTTTTTGACTGTGAACTTTTTATTATAAATATAAAGTAAATAGATTAATTTGATGTGTAAATAGGTTATGTGTTGCGTGTATAGGCTGAAGAAAAGGCTTCAACCTATTGTGTAAAAGTTTCTGCAACCAATGAGTTGTTTCATATGTTTCATATGCTGATATACAACATGCTTGCAAGTTGCAATAACGTTTGCCATTTGGATCTTGATCTTAACAGTTTGCACAACGACATGCATGTTGGTATGTTTATTAAATATTGACAGTAGCCAAAACATTTTCAACTGTACTAAATCCTATAACCGTGTCACTATCACAGGTATCCCAGAAGAAACATCAACCACTTCGAAAGCTGTTTGCAGCAACATGTTGGGATATGAAAGTGCTGAAGAATGACAAAGTACTAGAAGAAGTCAAAGTACTGCTAAGGAAAAGTCAAATCTTTAATGTCGAGTCAAAGTCTTGCAAAGCTAAAAATTGCTATATTCGTTTATGGAAAGCTTTGTTATTCTAGAATATTCTTTGTTTAGATTACTTGTCGTACAAGGATTAGAATTGTAAATCGATTAGGGTTATCCTTAAGTCTATAAAAGGACCCCTAGATTGGCATTAGAGAAATGTGTTTTAGAATCCTTAAGTACGTGCATTATTAGAGTTTTAGAGAGTTTCGATATTAGTGTTTTAGAGTTGTTTAAGAATCGTATAACAAGCGATTGAGTTATTAATAAAATCGTTGAAAGTTAAAGTTAATTCTTCTTAGCTTTGTTAAGTAAATTCCGCATACTTAATAGAGTTTGCTCAGTGTTTCATTGTTAATAACTTAGGATTTATCCGAGGTTATTAAACCCTTAACAAGCTATATAAGTTAGTTTGGTTAGAGTATATCGATCCAACACATTCGAACAAATGAGACGACCAATCAAGGTTCATGGATTTATTTGTGTGCATCTTCTATTTGGTCCATACTAAGATTCTACTATAATGTCATTTTCTAATGACCTTTGTAATATTATTAAAATCTACAAATTATCATATATCATAAACACGAAATTATATGAATGTTTCATGAAAATGTTGACCTAAATTATGAATATAGAATGTTTAAGAAAAATCACATGTTGTGTTTTAAATTGTATAGAAACATAAACCGTAAATTTGTAGTTTTTTAGTTTGCGGTTCGAAAAAAGTAAGATCAGGTTGGAGTGGATCTTATGCAGGACGCCTTGAACTCATTTGACTATCCATGCACCTCTTCCGTAAAAAGGTGTTACATTGGTTCGTCATTATCTTTTGCATTACCTTCTTTGATTTTTTTTCGCAGTTGTTTTTCACATCGCAGGTTCATATATGAATCAACATTCAACACGCATGTTAGAAAGAAGTAGAATGATAACATCAAATAGTTCTGAATATTAAGTGTCAACTTCCCCCGATAATGCTCGTATTTTATATCATTTATATGGATTTACGCTTGTTTTCCTATATATTTCACTTTCAGGTAAATTACGAGCATTGGAGCTAATGAGACGCGGATTTGGAGAGTTTATTGAAAATATATGATAGTATTCTCATTTTGAAGATGTTACGGCGTAACTCTTCTCTCACATTACGCCGTAACAGAAGCGTGGCTCAGAAAACCAACTAAACGGAAGATTACGACGTAACTCCCTCCTAGGATCGCGCCGCTGCTAGCTACGACGTAACTAATTCCACAATTACGGCGTAACCACGATTTATTGAAGATACGGCATAACTCATTCCTGATGTTCGCAGCGTAACCAGCTTTTCGAGCTAATTACGAAGAAATGGATGTTACGGTAACTCTTAACAAGATTACGGGTAACGGATCGGCCTATAAATACCGCCCAAATTCCATTATTTCTAATCATCCACTTCACACACCAATTCGAGAGAGCGTGAGTAGAAGGTTGAAGGCAGATCTTAGGGAGCATACGGAGCCATCTCCAAGAGAGAAATCACTCCCCTACGATAAGCATTAGCATTTTTTCAGTTTTTTACTTTCAATTCATGTATTTCGTAATGTTAAACATTGAATCGATTGTTTTAGTTAATATGAGTGGCTAAGCACCTCTGGTGCTAGCCTAGTTATGATTCCTTAATTGCTTTGCTTATGTTTACATTGCTTGTATAATTGTTTCTAGTGTATGCATGCATAGTTTGTTGGTAGCTACCCTTGTTTCGGTAGTTTTGAATGTCGGTAGTGGCTAGTTACTTAGGAGATATGACTAAATGACCCTAAGTAGTTAGACTGAGTGGGAAGGGTAAGAATTGACCAACTGACGACCCTTCTTCGCTTGTGCGATTTGACCAACTGATCACCTACCGTTTGGATGAACTTAAAAAGTTAGGGATGAGTGTTTAAGATGCTAGCGCCCGGGCACTCATTGTTACAAATCTTACATGTAGCGGAACTTAATGACTTGGCTTAGAGGACTAAAAACAACTGGACTTTCAAGGGGTCACCCAAGATCTCCGGTGGAAACCTTTGCTGATAGGTTAGGATGAACTGACCAAATGCTGTCCTAGCGACCTTTACACCCACTTGAAGCAATTGGAAGTAATTAAATGTGAGCTTAACATGATAGGAAGATTAACTAGGTTAGCACACTTCTCCTCTATTGATCACAACCCTCGCCTCTATTTGCTTTCTTTTATTTCCTTGTTCTAGTAGTTAATCATTTCATCCTTAAAACCTATTAAAATCTGTGACACCTAGACTTAGTTAAATCCGCACACATAGCTCTTGGGACGACCTCGGTTTTACCGAATACTACACTACACACGACCGGGTACACTGCCCGTTAGTGCATTAGGGTAGACCATAGGTATAACGAGACAATATAAATATTAAAACCTGGTCAGTAAAACCTGCATCAAGTTTTTGGCGCCGCTGCCGGGGAGTTACATTAGGATTTTATTTAAGTCTTTCTTTTTAAATTTTCTCAATTTCTCACGATCTCTTTTCAAGTTTCAGGTACCATGGAAGTTGTTAACATTGATGACCTCACTTTTGAGGAATATCTGGCGTTGACAAGAGATGAACAAGGACCGGGGATCGTTAGGCCGACCATCGCCGAAGATGCTCAATTCGAGATCAAACCTCAATTTATGAGGGAGTTGCGTGCAAGCCCTTTCTCCGTAAGCATTACCGATGATGCTCACGAACATGTGGATAACGTGGAATTTGTCAGCCTATTCAAAATTCCAAGAGTCTCAAACGATGCTGTCATGTTACGTGTGTTCCCTATTTCTCTCACTGGAGCTGCTAAAAGATGGGTTGATCGATTACTGGGACTGAGTTAACACCTGGCCACTCCTAAAAAAATATATCATTCAAAGGTACTGTCCTCCATCTAGGTCTGCAAAGCAATTAGAAGAAATCCATAACTTCAAGCAGGAGGGTAATGAAACGATGTACCAAGCATGGGAAAGATACAACGAATTATTATACAAGTGCCCCACTAACGACCTCAAAAACCAGCAAAAGGTGAACGTCTTTTACAAAGGTCTTAACATCTCCTCAAGGAAAATGATCGATTCTCAAGGACCAATACCTGGAATGACTCCAACAAATGGCTCTTGAAACTATTCAAAAGATGGCTGACCACTCTCACAAGTGGCACAATGGAGGGAGAAATCAAAGTAAGAGTGGAAATGTGGAAGGCCTTGCAGCAATAAATAACAAATTAGAGAGTCTTGGAAGGGACATGAAAAAGTGTTAATACAAATAAGCCGTAAAAACGTTTATTTATATTTTACGATCTTCTAATGTTTTGTCGATAACAAACGTAAAATCATTTTAATGAAACAAATAAAATACGTAAATGGTTTGAACTAATAGTTTCTAACATATTCACATTTTCACATAAAACACTAAAACAAGTATAAGTGATTTTATGATTTAATATTACATATGTACAACAACTAGTGTTTACATATTTGGGTAAAATATACACATAACTAGTATGTAGTATATTGGGTAATATAAATGGGTAGAAACTTAAGTATCACAACCCATTGGGCAAATACATTGAATGTAGTTGGGTACAACCCAAAGCGCATGACCCATGGAGCTTGACCCATAACCCATTGCATGACATCATGCTTATATCATACATGGATAATATCCATAACCCATGGATCAACCCATACCCAAGTGACCAAGTGCATTGCACTCAAGAGATACATTGTATCTAGCTAAAGATCCATGGTTCAACCCATGACCCATAACCTAAATACCCATGGGTAAAGGGAGCGTCCACAGTCCCTAGCTTAACGCTAGACGGATCCCTTCGGAAGGGGTCCGTGGGATCCGGGGAACAGTAGAGTTTTTCTTCTATAAATAGTAAGCCATTTCTTCATTATTTCTCACCCTTTCTAACACACTTTCTCCCTGAGTTTAAAACTCACTAACCTCAGATCCAAGAGATCTATGTTTGTAGTTTTGTTTTGTGTGATCTTTTAGGTTCCTCTTAAAGGCAAGATCACCACCTTTGAAGTCGAGCAAGCTCAAGTCCATGAGTTGCCATGCTTCCTCATCATCAAGGCTACTGAAGTCTTCTTGTTGATGATTCCTTTCTTTCTTCAAAGAAGTGTAGTGTTGAAGACATTAGTGAAAGATGTCTCAAGAGTCAAGACGAAGATATTAGTGAAGGGTATCTATCGTCTATATCATAAGCACTTGTGGTAGGTGCTTAGAAGTCAAGATTAGAAGCATTAGTGACAGGTGCTTAGAAGTCAAGACTAGAAGCATTAGTTAAAGGTGCTTAGAAGTCAAGATACAAGACATTAGTGAAAGGTGACTTGTAGATCTAGTCAAAGGCATTAGTGAAAGGTGCCTTAGATGTACATTCGATATGGTGTGTTTCGATGTACAAGATAGACTAGTATTAGATCCAAGGATATTGATGTCCTTGATGATGTTTTAAAGGAGTAGATCTCCTTTGGGATTAGTCGTTGGTGTAGTGTGGTAGTAGTTCCTCCATTGCACTGGAACTAGGTGCTTAGCCTAGTACCTAATAAAGGGTAGGCGACGTTGTGAAGGTGTAGTTCACCTTGGAGTGAAAGAACTAGGTACTTAGCCTAGTACCTTATAAAGGGTAGGCGACGTTGTGTAGGTGTGGTTCACCTTGGAGTGAAAGAACTCGGTGGTTAGCTTAGCACCGGAAAAAGTAAGGCGACGTTGTGAATGCTTCTCCGCCATAAGGAGATTGGTGTAGTGATTACGAACTCGAGTAGGTGACTCGGGGAGTGGAGTAGGGCAAGGAAGGTGTCCTTGTAGCGAACCACTATAAATACTCGCGTTGTGGTTTTGTGCTTCTTACTCTTATCTTTTCATTACTTACCTTTATATGCTTGTTTATCAACATCCAACACACACATCCAAATAGATTGACATAAGTCGATCTAAATAGATTAAAAGGAAGTTTTAATTGGCAAAACTATTCAACCCCCTTCTAGTTTTCCACAATTGGCATCGAGCTTTCGTTACCAAGTTTCTTGAAGTATATTGTACTTTAAAAACTTGATACGATCCATGGTTAATTGAAAACTACAAAGAAGGTTTTTCATAAAACAAACACCATGTCTTTTAAAACTATATGTTTGGATGTTGATTTGATAACAACATTTTTTTACTTGTTTCATTTAATTGCACTAATCTTCTTTGTCATGTTGATTAGTCAAAGCTCATACCCCCCAAGCTATAGGAATCGCTTGGTAACAAGAATACCTTCCTTAAGAAGGTATCTTAAACGCAAAGGAGCGGGAATCATCCAAGTGACATCTATTGTGTCATTTGTAAAGACATTCCTAAGTGCGCTAGAGGTATGACTTTCTTTTTATTTTGCTTGATAATTAAGTATGCCTATTTAGGTATTTATATGATTATCTTTTGTGCATATACATGTTTTACATGAAGCTTCATTAGGAAGCCTTTTTTTTCTCACATACGTGTTATATTTCTAGTCTAAAGTCGCGGTATATAAAACTTATGTTTTATTTCTTTTAATCCCATAATAAAACAAAACACGAATCTAAAAAATTCCTCCTTTCCTATAAATACTCCCACCGTCAATCACTCTATCATCACTTTTTCAAATCTTCCAATTTCAAAAATTTCTCTCATTCAAAACTTCATCTTCCTCTCCATTTTCGTCTCAACCGAAACCAAGAAGGATCATCTTCAACATGGTTTACATCGCCCTCGTGCTCATCGCCTTAACACTCATCGCACTTGTGTTCCCTATGATGAAGTTCATATACGGAGACATTTACTTTGTGTTGTTAATCTACATTGGGGTTATATACCCAATCCTTTGTATCATTCTTAGTATTGAAATGAAATATTACTAATAGTCTAGTTATCTAGGTTATTATGTGTTTATCATTTTTCTTTGTGTTATGTCTTTCTTTCGTGATACATTAGAAGTCATGTATGCATGTTAAAAGAAAATGTAGGTTAAAACACATATCTTGGTATAAAAACCATGAGATCTAAAAACCTGTGCTTTTCATAAAATCTATTTCTGTGATTACAGATCTACGGATCCCGAAAGTTATACTAGCCGGATCCCGAAAGTAAAGGAACCGTGGGATCCGTCCTACTGGAGAACAGTTTTCATGCAAATTAAAAACCACTTTTCTTCTAAAAGTAATACTCCACTAAGTATGTCAAAACCATAAGTGAGTTAAGTGTCTTTCTTGTTAAAAACCATTGTTAATAAAAATCTAATAAAAACGTTAGATAATCATAGGTTGACCACAAACATCACTTTTATTAACCCATCATTTCTATAGGTTCAACTATGACGCATGAATATGAGTTTGATTTTTCACTCACTAGCGTCTACACTCCGAACATCTCCCTTGAACCCAACACACCTGGCAACCATGTCCGTGGGTTTAATAATCTCGAAAACCGTCACTTCCACGAAGGACGTATTGTAGACACCTCTCTACAATTCGAAGAAGGTATCAATACCTCCTTCCGAGCCATAGGACTAGAATGTCTTCTTGAAATCAACGAGAAGATATGTCCAAGGTTCATAATGGAATTCTTCCGTCAAGTTGAACTCGTTCGTAACGAGGATCCCTCTCTATCTCTTTGGTTTTATATCAAAAACCAAAAGTTTACTTTCACCCTTGGGCATTTTGATCACATCCTCCAGATTCCAAATCATGGACAATGTGCCTTCACCGAAGATTGGTCTCTTGATTCTCTCTTCAACTTTCGTGAAGAAAATAGTCCATATTGTTCACACATACCCTCCCCGGAAGATTTAAATCGCATAATATGCAAACCTCGACCATATTACTCCGATCCAAACATTATCTTCACACGGGACATCCGAGAAGAGTACAAGCCTCTTGCACTCATCCTACGTGAGAATGCTTGGAGTCTTAGGGGAAATTGAGAAATCCTTCCCGCTTGTTGTGCTCACATGTTGTACTGTTTGCTAACACAACATCCATACAATCTCGCCTACACTTCTTGCGCAAAGCGAATTGTAAATCTTCAAGGCTCCAAGAATAAACTCATCCCTTATGGAATGTTCTTGACACGCCTCTATCACAACGTTATGCACTTCCATCCTCAATTTCAAAGTTCGTAGTACGTACTTGTGAACAAGATGATGGAACCGCTAAACATATCTCTCATGAAGACTTTCTTCATTCTTGATTCCACCAACACTCATCAATCACATAATGATCCTTCTAACAAAAACTCTCAAGCAACTTAGTAGTCTTTCAAATAGGATCAATCCTTTTGTACTCGTGTTTTATCAATGTAATCCAATTTCTTTCATGAAATAAAACATCTTACATTTGATATCTTAGTATTAGAAACTAACCTTGGGATATAATGCATTGTCAAGATCATTGCATACCTTTAGTAAAGGTTTTGCTGAGTAGATGGGCGGATCCCAAAGTTTGTGCTAGACGGATCCCTACACTTAGGGAACCGTGGGATCCGGCAAACAGAAAATGCAATTGCAAGCATTATATTTCAAACATAACCTTAGAACACCTCACACTAAGCTAAACATAGTGTCTTAAGGCAAATTAAGTCCTTATCAAGATAGGTAGATCCTTCCTACTCACACATAACTCACCTAGATCACGCTCTAAGACGCTTTTAGATCTATCATTTCATGTTTAATCCATTACTCTTCCGCTCTTAAACTCACACTTCATTTTTCACTTGATCCCTCACATCTAGTCTTAGAAATCTTTCGATTATGGCAAAATTGATCATAAATCATCCTTACCTCAAAATTGACCAAAGTTGATCAAATTCTAGTTTTTCCATCTCAAAGCTTCTAGGATATTTTCCAAAACACTATCCTAAGTCACAAACTGATCTCTAGGATCATTTTGCTTCAATTGACACTCTCATCTTTAGTGTCATCCTTGCTCATCCATTGGTACTCATGAAAGTTCCAAATCCTTCCATAAAAGACAATCATTAGCTACATCACTCATTACCTTCAAGTACTTAAGCACCCCTTCATTTAAGACACTTAGGAGGACTGAAACACTCAAGATGATATAGATCTTAGATCTTAGAAACATCATTTCCACTCTTTCATAGCTGCTGAGAGCCGGATCCCTAGGATTAGCCTAGACGGATCCCTCTGAGGAAGGAACCGTGGGATCCGGATGACAGTTTATGTCAAATCTTGCTAAAACAATCATTTCAACTCATCTTTCTAACTCAAACACTCCATCTCATCTTAAATGAATTCCTAGATCAGTGCAAACTCTGAAGTTGACTCTTGTGCATGTTAATCATCACATTCCAATGAATCTTAGTGGCTTAAGGCTTAAATGCACTTGTCAAATCTCTTGCTTTATAAACCACATTGTTAGGACTTCCATAGTCATCACCTTCATCCCAACTTTCAGCACTTTAGAAACCCTTACAAACCTCTTGAAATCATCTCATCATGAGGAAAACTCCAAGTAGTAACTTATCCAACAAAGAACCACCCAAGAAAAAGGCTCGTGTTATACACGAAATCTCTTCAACTGAATCATCTCCGGTGAAGCCAACAAATTCTAGGATCCTTCCTCAACCAATTCCTAAAAGGATAGTACCCACAAAACTACCTATGCCAAACACCACCATACCTCCTAGGCCAAACAATATCATCTCCACTAAACCATCACCATTGGTTCCTAGAGCTATCTCCTTTACATCTCCACTATCATCACCACACCTCTACAATTTAGAGGATTTGCCTCCTAGGCCGTCTCATCCGCCTCCGCCGATAACATTTTCCTCATTAGGAGGAATAATGGTACAAAATTAAGGTGTTGAGTCAACACTTTCTCCGGCTTCCTTTTCGCCGTTTCCATCATATAATCCCATTTAGATTATAAGAAATCATCAAAGTCAACCACCCGACCATATGGAAGTTGACACTTCTCTACCACCACCATCATTCTTGGTCGAGCCATTCTGAAATGCGCCTCCACCAATCCCTCCATCGTTTGAAGCTCCACACGCCGCTTCACTTGATCCTTCGCATCAAGCCATTTCATTTCTTCCACCACTACTACCTAGCCATGATAAAGATTGCTATCATTGTCAACATATTGAAAGTTTGATACATGAAGTACGAGAAGACCAACGTTTCATGTTCTATCATCTCCTCGAACGTTTCGACGAGATTAAACCTAAACAAAACTTGAGCTAGAAGATTTTAGTGGTGTCTTAGCATCAAGCGATAGTTGGTCTAGAAATTCCTAGTCATGTATTTTCTTATTTTCTTAGTTTTTAGAGTCATGTATATCATAACTTTAGTTTTATTAAATGAAATTACATGCTACTTGTTATATTTCTGAGCATATGATTACATTGTATTCATATCTCATTTTTGTGATAACATTACTTGTTATATCACCTTTTTTGAAATTAATCATCAGCTAATACGGATCCCTCGAGATAACCTAGACGGATCCCTACTAGGAGGGAACCGTGGGATCCGTGAGACGGAAAACTATTTTCTACTAACTTGGACCACATTTGCAGGAAATTGTGAATTATACTTGCTTCTTTTGTTTTGTAGTTATTCAATTTACACATGAAGACTTTGACATCCTAAAGCTAGGGGAGCTTTATGTCAAAGCAATACATTGCAAACTACTTGCAATATTAGGTTTACATTTCGTGACATTCCCTTGCAATATTGCAATCCTCAAGGGGAGCACATTCGTCACTTAGACGAAATCTTTTGCAAACTTACTTGCAAACTAACTAGATTAGTATCACTTTCTTGACGCCCTTACATAGGGATGGACTCGTCAAGGGGAGTAAAGACGAGATCCTTTCCCGTTACTTGCTCTCTATCTCTTTTTACTTTTACATCTTTCACATGTTTTTTTCTTAAAACAATATGTTGCTTTCTTTCGAAGCTCTTTTTGTTTCGACAAAAAGGGGGGAGAAGAAAGTAAAACTACAAATTCAAACTTTTACAATTTTAGCTTTTCCTTAAAATAATTTTATGTTTTGTCATCAACAAAAAGGGGGAGATTGTTAATACAAATAAGCCGTAAAAACGTTTATTTATATTTTACGATCTTCTAATATTTTGTCGATAACAAACGTAAAATCATTTTAACGAAACAAATAAAATACGTAATTGGTTTGAACTAATAGTTTCTAACATATTCACATTTTCACATAAAACACTAAAACAAGTATCAGTGATTTTATGATTTAATATTACATATGTACAACAACTAGTGTTTACATATTTGGGTAAAATATACGCATAACTAGTATGTAGTATATTGGATAATATAAATGGGTAGAAACTTAAGTATCACTACCCAATGGGCAAATACATTGAATGTAGTTGGGTACAACCCAAAGCGCATGACCCATGGAGCTTGACCCATAACCCATTGCATGGCATCATGCTTATATCATACATGGATAATATCCATAACCCATGGATCAACCCATACCCAAGTGACCAAGTGCATTGCACTCAAGAGATACATTGTAACTAGCTAAAGATCCATGGTTCAACCCATGACCCATAACCAAAATACCCATAGGTAAAAGGGAGCGTCCCACGGATCCCTAGCTTAACGCTAGACGGATCCCTTGTGGAAGGAATCCGTGGGATCCGGAACGGGTTTTCTTCTATAAATAGTGAGCCATTTCTTCATTATTTCTCACCCTTTCTAACACACTTTCTCCCTGAGTTAAAAACTCACTAACCTTCGATCCAAGAGATCTATGTTTGTAGTTTTGTTTTTGTGTGATCTTTTAGGTTCCTCTTAAAGGCAAGATCACCACCTTTGAAGTCGAGCAAGCTCAAGTCCATGAGTTGCCATGCTTCCTCATCATCAAGGCTACTGAAGTCTTCTTGTTGATGATTCCTTTCTTTCTTCAAAAAAGTGTAGTGTTGAAGACATTAGTGAAAGATGTCTCAAGAGTCAAGACGAAGATATTAGTGAAGGGTATCTATCGTCAATATCATAAGCACTTGTGGTAGGTGCTTAGAAGTCAAGATTATAAGCATTAGTGAAAGGTGCTTAGAAGTCAAGACTAGAAGCATTAGTGAAAGGTGCTTAGAGGTCAAGACACAAGACATTAGTGAAAGGTGTCTTGTAGATCTAGTCAAAGCCATTAGTGAAAGGTGCCTTAGATGTACATTCGATATGGTGTGTTTCGATGTACAAGATAGACTAGTATTAGATCCAAGGATACTGATGTCCTTGATGATGTTGTAAAGGAGTAGATCTCCTTTGGGATTAGTCGTTGGTGTAGTGTGGTAGTAGTTCCTCCATTTCAATGGAACTAGGTGCTTAGCCTAGTACCTAATAAAGGGTAGGCGACGTTGTAAAGGTGTAGTTCACCTTGGACTGAAAGAACTAGGTACTTAGCCTAGTATCTATAAAGGGTAGGAGACATTGTGTAGGTGTGGTTCACCTTGGTGTGAAAGAACTCGGTGGTTAGCCTAGCACCGGAAAAAGGGTAGGCAACGTTGTGAAGGCTTCTCCGCCATAAGGAGATTGGTGTAGTGATTACCAACTCTCGAGTAGGTGACTCGGGGAGTGGAGTAGGGCAAGGAAGGTGTCCTTGTAGCCGAACCACTATAAATACTTGCGTTGTGGTTTTGTGCTTCTTACTCTTATCTTTTCATTACTTACCTTTATATGCTTGTTTATCAACATCCAACACACACATCCAAATAGATTGACATAAGTCGATCTAAATAGATTAAAAGGAAGTTTTAATTGGCAAAACTATTCAACCCCCCCCCCTTCTAGTTTTCCACAAAAAGCTCAAGGAAAATGTGCATTCCATACAAGTTGGACGAAACTAACACAATAGCACTCTCCCTACCAAGGAGTGCTCGTCTAATGAGGAAGTTAAAAGGATTGAAGAAGTAAAATGAAGTGGAAGTCCCTTCAACGGATACAATGGTAACGTGGCCATGTACCGAGAAAAATCCCCAGGGTTCTATACTAGAATCAAAAATAATCCTCCTAGACCAAGCCTCGAAGAAATAATGCATAAACATATCGAAGAATCTACAAAGAAAAGTGATAGACTCAAGGAATGGATGGTCAAGGTAAAAGAAGACACCAACATGAACTTGAGGAACCAAGATGCCGCAATTAAAAATCTCGAAACCCAAATTGGGCAATTAGCTAAAAATTTAGAACCCAGTAATGACAAAGCCATTGCATGCAAAGCCATATTTGCACAAGATAAATGAAGGAATAACGATTGCACCTCTTACGTCACTAATGATCTTTTAGGATTAACTAATTAAAAGAAGATGACAAATCTGACGAGGACTGCCCAACTTCCTAAGAAGGAACTCTATCAAGAAAGTTTTCTTCTACCATGCACTATCGGTAATCTTAAAATTACCGCTTTAGCTAATTTGGGGGCTGGGGAAACCTTATTTCTACCTCATTGTTTGATAAAATAAAACTTACCAATTTAAAAGAAACAACAATGATGATTGAAATTGTTGATTCCTCTAAAGCTGTACCGAGGGGAGTGGTTAACAATGTTCTCCTTAAAATTGGTAAATTCCTATTTCCTACTGATTTTGTGGTTATTGACATGGGGAAACAGGAGACTTACAACTTAATTGTTGGAAGGCCTTTTCAGGCCACTTGTCGAGCACATATAAAGGTCTTTGAGAAACAAATTTCTTTGGGAACCTGAAGGGAGCGAATCACTTTCATGAAGGAACAACTGAATTCCAGATTAGAAATTTCAAATAAATTTGATGTTGTCAATGTTCCGTCGCTTGACCCACCTTTATGTTGTAACTTAAGAGCTAACAATTGTAGGCAAGATTTTGATAGTTGTGAACAGGAACAGAAAAAAATTATCCCTATTGGGGGCATTAAGGAAACTCCGGACCCTAACAAGCATTACTACATCCCTATAATAACGGAGCATGACAGATCAATGAAAGCTTGGCCCTCGTGTAACCCTTTTCGTGAATTTTGTGATGGAAATATAAAGGTGGAAGAATGGATGTGCCCTCACGAGATTGAAAGACACGACATGAAATTCGTAAATTTATCCTTTGAAGATTGGTACAAGGTAAGATTTGGAGACTAGAACATCAATACGAGATTAATGAAACAATTAAAACACGATTACAATGAATATCACCTCATTGATGATGAAAGATCAAACATAAGTGCTACGATTGATCCTATAATTGAAGACGACGACTATGGAAAGTCGTGTTTATCATTCAATGAGTGGCTATCGCAAAAATTTTGTACATGTAGCATCGGCAACACAACCAGAAAAAGAGTTTTTGTCGAATGGATGAATGATTGCCGCCAAGTAATGGAGGAAGTTGGCCAAGTCCGAAGGACACCATAAAGCCCCGAGGCTTTGAGTCTAACCTAAAGACTCATAAATAAAGAAAAGTGCTCTTTCGGGAGACAACCCGAATTATCCCTTTCATTTATTTTATTTCCACTTCTGTTGGGTTTTGTGTTTTTAACCAATTTTGCAGGAAAATGGAGAAAAGTTGCTGCAGCATGCTGAACGGGGACCTGATCTGTCCACAATTACGGCATAACTCATTCATATGGTTATTCCGTAACATACTTTTTGCAGTAGTACTTCTCAGAGCATTACCAATTATAGCGTAATCCCATGCAATGGTTGCTCAATAGCGTCGCGAGTTTTGCTTTAATTACGGCGTAACTCCTTATAGGGGTTACGACGTAACTATCCTCTATAACACTTCCTTCTTTTTAAACACAATAACCTTGTATTAGTTTTTAAATGAACTTTGTGGGTATGTTCCCTATAAGCCCTCACGAGACTACACTCGTCCACTTAGGACACCAAGTGGTTTAAAAGGCTTGTTGCATACGCTAAATGCAACCGTGATTCTTTCGAAAGTGAGTTAGGTTTCTTTTTCATTTTTCCTTTTCTTTTTTAGAATTATGCCTGTCGGTAGTGTGATTTTAGGGATTGAAGTTTGCTCGTGGATGCTTATGCGAAGGCACGATTCTATTCGTGAGCCTTCTTTCTTTTTGGAGCAAATTTCAGGGAAATTCTCGCTCTATTTCTACTTTTCTCTTCACCTTTATTTAACGCTTAGTACAAAAGGGACTTTGTACATTTCAAGTGGGGGGACGGGAGTAGAATTGTCTCTTGAACTTTATCTTGCCCTCGTTTTTCTAGTTTATTTTGAAAAATTATGCCATTTTTAAAATTTGACATGTTTTTCTTAACCTAACTAGATTAGACCTTAGCCGAGCACATTATAACCCTTGATATTATATGGTGAGATTAGCCTTATCCGTTTCCAAATTTTTACCCCAAATCCACCAAATTATGAGTGTGCCGATAGCTTGTAAACTTTAGAACTTGTCCTTTACATCATTTCGAGACCATAGACGAAGTATGTTGAGTTAGCTCGATGTATTTGGACTTTTCAGTTTAAGAAGACAATATTATATGATTATCACCCAAATAGCCTATCATTGTGTGTCTCTCGATTAGTCACCTCGACTTCTCGACCCCCATGTTAAACCCTTTGTTGCACTCACCTTTAGTGCAAGATACCCCTAGATACACCCATCTGAGCCATTCCTTTCATTTTGTTCACCCAACTTATTGTTTCGTTACACCCTTACACCTTAGCCTACAGTATTTATTTGTAATTGGGAGTCCTTGTTTGCCTAAGTTCAAGGTTCAAGTGGAAAGGTTCGGAATCACGCTTTCGTCGACGACATATTCTTAAAGATCATTGAAGACCCCCCGAATTCTCATTGTTCATCTCAAGTGGGGGGATGTTATTTTAGTTATTATGTTTTGTTGAAAAAAAATGATGTGATTCGAAAAGAAAAAAAATAGTAGTTATTGTTATTTAGTTAATTGTAAAGTGCGAAGTTATAAGCACTATGTTATGAGCTTACTATAGATTAGTATCGAGGAGGCCACCTCGGTCACATTTGAAGAATGGAGTTGGTAATATGCCCATCATGACGTCCTCTAATGGCACATCTACCGAATATTATCATGATCCGGTTTCTTAACTTCGAAACTTGAACTTTGGTGAGCGGTAAATGGTGATAACTTGGTTGTAGATTTAGACTATTTGCTTGGTTTTATTTTACCACTAATCACCCTTTTAGTCATTGGCGTGTCTAAGGTATCTGGTGATGAGCAATCTTTGGTGTCTTGGCCATGGATTTGGTCATGTATCATTGATTTTGTCCCTTAATGACATGTTAGTAATGACAAATCACCCTTAATCTTTGTCGTGTCTACCCATATTGCCTTCAAGAATTGTTTTGTACTTAACTCTAGTGGTGGAGATTTGAGTAACCGCCAACCTTATGATAGAATACATGCTATGATTGTGCGATGAGTGATCACCCCGAAATTGACACTTAGAATAGTTAAGAGATTTGAGTGTTTTGTTCCCCTTTGTGAGGTGTTGGCTTTGTTTTATTCTAGCATAAGGGATTTGCTTATATTTTTTTAGGGTAATGGGAGATATCTTTTTAGGAATCTATCTAATAAGGTCTACTTGAGGGCAAGTTGAGTTCAAGTGGGGGATATTTGATAACATCAAATAGTCCTGAATATTAAGTGTCAACTTCCATAATCCTATTTTTATATCATTTATATGGATTCGCTTGTTTTCCTCTATATTTCACTTCGGGTAAATTACGAGCATTGGAGCTAATGAGACACGGATTTGGAGAGTTTATTGAAGATATATGATAGTATGCTCATTTTGAATATGTTGCGGTAACTCTTCTCTCACATTAACGTATGAAGCGTGGAAAACCAATTAAGCGGAAGATTGATAACTCCTCCCTAGGATTACGTCAAGTAACTAATTATGTCAAATGAGGTTCGCCATAAATGCAATTCCACAATGGCGTAACCACGATTTATTGAAGATACGGCATAACTCATTCGATGTTACGCCGTAACCACTTTCGAGCAAATTACGAAGAAATGGATGTTACGGTAACTCTTAACTTAAGTTACAGTAACAGATCTGGCCTTTAATACAGCCCAAATTCCATCATTTCTAATCATCCACTTCACACACCAATTGATGAGGTTGAAAGGCAGATCTTAGGGAGCATCTGAGGAGCCATCTCAAGGGAGAAATCACTCCCCTAAGCATTAGCATTTTATCATTTCCTTACTTTCAATTCATGTATTTCGTAATGTTAAACATTGAATCGATTGTTTTAGTTAATATGAGCTGCTAAGCACCTCTGGTGCTAGCCTAGTTATGATTCCTAATTGTTTTGTTTATGTTTACATTGCTTCCGTATAATTGTTTCTAGTGTACGCATGCATAGTTTGTTGGTAGCTACCCTTGTTTAGGTAGTTTTGAATGGCGGTAGTGGCTAGTTACTTAGGAGATATGACCAAATGACCCTAAGTAGTTAGATTGAGTGGGAAGTGGGTTGACCAGCTGACCCTTCTTGTGCTTGTGCTGACCAACTGATCACCTACCGTTTGGATGAACTTAAGAAGTTAGGGATGAGTGTTTAAGATGAGGCACTCATTGTTACAAATCTTGCATGTAGCGGAACTTAATGACTTGGCTAGGGGACTAAAAACAACTGGACTTTCAAGGGGTCACCCAAGATCTCGGTGGAAACCTTGCGATAGGTTAGGACTGGTGACCAAATGTTGTCCTATACCCCCCTTGAACCAATTGGAAGTAATTAAACGTGAGCTTAACATGATAGGAAGATTAACTAGGTTAGCACACTTCTCCTCTATTGATCACAGCCCTCGCCTCTATTTGCTTTCTTTTATCTCCTTGTTCTAGTAGTTACTCATTTTGTTAGGAATTAGAAATTCCATAAGTAAAGA
>OU343218.1:169482575-169759530 GCA_910596185.1 Chrysanthemum makinoi
TTTAGTGTGTGCAAGATAATGATCAAGTTCGTTTGATCTTCATCACGAGTCTGTTTGAGTAAATCAAATATGACACCATATTCCTTTTTAACTTTTGCAATTTCTTGTTCATATTTTGAGATTTGACACTTAAAAGACACGTTTTGATCATCCATTTGCTCAATTTTAGGATCAGAATATTTTGCACGACACTGGGCGATTTTGTTGTGAAAAGCAAGTTGTTGATCGTGAATATCTTTTTGACACCAATTAAGACGACGTATTGCATTTGAAAGCTCATTTGACAATCGTTTATTTTCAACTGTTAAAGACTCGATCTGATGCACCATATCAGAATTCACACCATTATCACAGAATTAACATATCAGCAGAGATATCATCAATGCATATGGCAAAGAATGTAATACACAAGCATTATGGATATCAGCACAGATAACATCTTCCAAGAGCGATCAACATCTTTTTCTCATAGTTTTCTTTTTTGCATTTAGTATTAGAAATTGATGTTTCTGTTTTCTCGAAAACTGTTTTCATGAGACCAAGTTCCTTGTGAAAATCCCTTTCCCAATATAGTGCACAATTTTTCAAATTTTTGACATAGGGTAAAATTCTTTTCTGAAGAATATCTATATGTTCTCGCGCCATTGGCGAGGTAAAATGTTAAACTTTTATTTCAGAATGAAATTCAATCTCACGTTCCAAAATTTTGAGGTCAGATTAGAAAGTGTCAAAGTATTTGATAACGCGACAACTTTCGGCATTAGTTTTTACTTCACTAAGTGAATGTAAAGGACCATTAATTTGTGCACCTTTGGTTGGGACTGACTTCAGAAACTGGTGTGATAACCAAAGGGTTGTTAGAAGTATCTTGTTGTGTGACAAAATTTACGGCTTTTGAATAGTTAAATGGTTTGTTGTAAACGACATTTTCCATTTTTGACGGACCTCGTCATCATGCATTAATTCCTCCATCCGATTATATTCAACAACAATCATAATTGAATCATCAATTCTATGTTCTGCACTGTAAACTTGAGGATTTGGTTGAATGCTCTAGGGAAACTTAGTTATAATCAGCAAGATTCGGCATATCCATTTGGATTTGGTTTGAAAGAAAACTTTTAATCGTTGGGATTGATTCACCATGTTTTATAACAAAAGTTTTTTAACTCTTTGATTTTGTGTTTGTAAGTCGAATATTTCCTCAGATAGTCATCTATTCGTTTCGTTGAATGCTTTTTGTACTCAGAGAACTGTTTTGGACAAGTTAACAACTCAGCCTTGGCTTTTTGAGTTTCCAAAGTAAGAGCGTTAATTTTTGTTTATGTTCATGTTTCATTTGTTCTATTTGAGACAACAAAGCATTCTTCAAAGCGACTAGATCACAAATCTGTCGTTCCAATATTTTCATTTGGTGTGATTTGACAAAGCGGCTTCAAAACCTTTTTCACGGTTTTCTTGAGTTTTGAAAAAGTTGAGTTGTCGAATTAAGCATTAATTATCCCTGGTTAAAGTGCATTTTTTCTTTTAATTTTGTGCAAATTTCCAACGAGAATGTTGGTCTTTAATTAAGGTCAAGAGCTCAGTTTCTCTGTCAGACAAAATCTCATTTTGTTCAACGTAAGTCTCAACATGATCATTATTTAGATCCTCAAGTATAACCACGGAGTCAACTTGATTAGCAATATTAACCATAAGGTCTTTTGATCATCAATATAACTACGGGATCTATTTGATAATCATCGGAATGAGATGTGGAGACTCATGTTGAACACTCTGATCCTTGTCAGATAGAGAAAGTGGCGGAGATATCAGCTCGTTGATGATAATTGTTTTTTTCAGGTACCTGATAAGCCGTCAGTGTTCATACACTGGGCCTTATCACTCATGTTTATGCTTGCATTTGTGCCATCAACATCACTGCTGCATTAGCCTACAAGTCCTCCATATCATCATTTGAATCTGCCTCTGCCATAAGCTCTGTTCCTTGTTTGTAAGAGTTCCACCAGCTTCATCCTTAAGAGCCAAGAGCAAAGCCTCTTTGAAATAAGCACTGCCTATTGTCCGCGGTTTAGGACATGCATTAGCCATGACCCTCTCATTACAGTTATAGCATCGAAGACCATTAACTCCATTCTAAGCATTCCCCTGTTCAACCACTTGAGCCGTTTGCTGCTCGCAGACACCTCATTTTTTCCTCCCATACATTAAACCCTTGACCACCTCCCATCTGACGACCATACCAACGATTTTGAACTTCAACACATCCATTGTTCACAACAGCCTGATTCCTTTATTAGATAAGAACGAATGCGATTGTTGGATTTGTTTGTATATACGGCCAAATGCTTTAGGTTAGCAATCAAACAATCCTTGTTGCAGTTCATCGAAGGCATCGGAGTCCTCATCACTTCACTGAAAGAGCTTGAGCAGTGTTGTTGTTGTATGGAACCAATTGATTTTGTTGAGTTTGTTGCTGTGACGGATCAGAAGGTTTGATGGTTTTAGTTGTTTGAGGAGCGGGTTGAGAGCTTGTTGAGAGGAATATTTGTTTGAGCCCACAAAGCAAGTTGTTGATTGTCAGGAAGTGATGGTGAAACAGTTTGACCACGGAGAATCCTTTCCTTATCAACTTCTTTTTGGTGAGGCTTCATATAGTCGTACAACAATCCGTAGGTAGCATGATGCATATCTTTAGCTTGACGGAGAAAATGACATACTTCTCCCATTCCGGACCAAGACTACTTAGGAACTTTGTGTTGACAGCATTCGTGGATGATGAATTGTGTTTGTCCAATCATTAATGATGTCTGAAAACGATGATGAAAGATTCTAATGCTCTCCTGGTTCAATCATGACGTGTTCATAAGCCAAGTAGATTTTGGATTCCATGTCTTCCTGATTGAGTTTGTGCCTTGTATAAGAAGATGAATCTGTTCCCACATTGCTTTGGCAGTCTTTTGAGCATCAACACTTCGAAGGATTTGATTGGGTAATCCTAAAAGGATGTATTGAATTGCAAGTTCGTCCGCTTCAAAGTGTAGAAGTTGATCACCCGTGAGTTCTGCAACAGTTGCAATGTTGTTGACATCATCTTTTGGTGGAACAGCATTAGGATCTCCGGGTGTAACGACAGTAGGCCTCAAATGGACCTTCCATAATGACCTTCTTTAAAAACTTTCCATGTGGCTTCTTTAGATCACAAAACCTAAAGAACCGAATCACCCATTGATCATAATTACCGGGAGTGAGCATTGGAGGTCTATCAAGTGAGCCAGCTTCATGAATTGATTGTTGGCTACTCAATGCTTCACACATCTTGCCAAACCATGCTGGTTCCTTCATAGTATTCCTGGATGGATGTTGATTGTAGAAGTTTGTGAAAGGTTGTACTTGAAGACTAGGTGGTGGTTGAATCATTTCGGTGTTGTATTGCTGCAAGTAGTGGAGTATGTTGTTGATTAAATTATTGTTGGTAAACTGCTTGTTGTTGATTCCATTGTTGGCGTTGTGGACTTAGTTGTTGTTGTTGTTGCTGATTATAAGTGTAAGGAAAATAGTTAGAGTATAGTGGTTGTGACATGTTGAAAACTTGTGTTGGTAAAATGGATCTTTGTAGTCGAATGAACCTTTGTTGATGAAATATTCTTAGGCGTAGAAAATCAACAATAGCCAGTAGCACTTATGCGTAAAACACCAAAGTTACGCGTAACAGCAAGAGTTACGCGTAGGTTTAGCTTACGCGTAAGAAAGGAAGCAAACACTAAAGTTAGCGTAAAACCAGAAATTATGCGTAGAAACTTAGGCGTAGGATTACCTTATGCGTAAGACTAAGCTTAGGCGTAATATAAATCTTATGCGTAGGATTTTCTACGCGTAAGCTTTATGCTTATGCGTAATTTTAGGGTTTTGCCCAAATGATCTTTTACACTATCACAGTGTAAAAGATATCCAAAGTCGACGTGTTTTCAGGCTTATCCAAGCAAGAAACCACGGAGTAAACCACGAAACTGAAGATCAAACCAAGTAACACGTTACGCGTAGAACTAGGGTTTTGATACGCGTAGTTCTACTCGTAAGGGGACTTTTTCCCAAAGATGTTTCTAAACCAGATTTTTGTGATGAAATAGCTTAAATATCACCAAAATAACACAAAAGTGTGAAACTTGATGATCCAAAGCTTCTAAAACAGTTAAGCGTAGAATGAAACCCTCGTTAAAAATCAAGCTCAAAAACGTTTATCCACGCGTAAAGTTTGAAACTTTTTGCCAAAAACAGTTATTTTAACACCTTAAAACGTTGAAAGGACAAGAATCTTTGATTAAAAAGTGTAAAAAACGTGTTTTTAAGAGAACCAAAGTATCACATATGCTTTAAGCGTAGGACCAAAACCTACTTCAAAAACAATACGATTCACTCAACTAGTAGGCGATTGATACCACTGTTAGGTTCCCAATATGCACAATTAACAATAGAAGAAATAGAGAAAGAGAAGAGATCGGTTGAACAATATCCAAACACACACACACGTTAAGACTTAGCCGGTTATGCGTAGAGTATATGTGAAAGATAAATTGAACAACCAACCCTCAAGTGAGGGTTATAACAAGGTATTTATAGGATGGAAGCTAGGGCAACTCCTAGTTCCCATCCTTTCCTTATTGACTAGGCCTAGGCTTATGGGCCTTCTACATAAGCCTAAGGCTAATAACTAACATAAAGGCCATATTAAGCTAACTATTACATATGAATCACTAACACTTGATTTAGGTTTAGGAGTGATTCCAACACTTCTAAACACTTATAACCCCAAAAACCTTATGAAATCCACCAAAACAAAGAGCATGAGAGATGAGTGATCAAACCATGGCTCTTGATACCAATTGTAAGATATAGGATTTCATATAAACATGTAAACTTAAATCATAGAAGCATATGGAGTGTTTAGAGAGATAATGAGAGATGTTCTATTGAGAGAAACATACATAGAAGGTTAGATTCCAAATGAACATCAAGGGAGAGGGCTATTTATACATAGAAGCACGCCCTCCTTCGGGCTTGTGATCAGGCACAATGGGTAAAGACCTGTCCTTCCTCCACGTGTTGCACTAGACTACATACGCTAATAACTAACTAAAAAATAACGTAATAAACGATATGTCTACGAGCTAACTTAAGCTAGATTATACTTGGGTTGACCGATGCTTCACTATAGAATTTCCAATTCCTAACATAAACCTTCACGTGCAGACGTCCCATGTCTAGAACACAAAAATTCGATAGAGTACTTATAGCCCCTATCTGTTTTAGTTCTTCCTTTAACATAAAAACCAATCGTTCAGCAGTAGATTGCACCCAATCAGTTAAAGCAACTTCAGTATCGAACACCTAAAAAATAAAAAACAACTTTTATAACTTTCATTTTTAACAAACTTTATAATACAACTTTGTACATTTTTAACAACTTTATTTATTGTTAATAACAAAATTTTATTTATATTACAAAAAAACATTTATATTACAATTTTTTTTTATAAAACGTTTTTAAACCTTTTAAACTTATAATACTCTTTTATAAATAAAAGAGTTAATACACATGGGGTATAAAAACCCCCACCCTCACTCATTCTCTCACTTTACACACACACCACTCTCTCTCTTCTCTCTCTCTAAAAATCCGGCGACCGAAAAACCTTTCAGCAATCTTCTCCGGCCAATATTCTGGTCACACACCACCGGAACTTTTCACCCCATATACCAAACGATAGATCGGGAAAAGGTGATCATTTTAACATAGGGCACGCGCGGTATGTCTCACCGACGCGCCCTAGATCTAAAGTTTTATTCGGGTTTTTGAGTTTTTGTCGTGCATGTTTCTACCGGGTTATCCCCGCGTAGACCCGTGCTTATCTTGTATTTTAATGGTTGTTAGACATGGTTTTCGTGGAGTTTTACTTGGGGTCCTTGTGAACGTTCGAAGGTTTTGATGCTTGTGGGTTGTTTTGGCCATACCCGTACGACCGTGGTATTTTTTGTTGTTGGTTGAGTAACTGCCACGCAGGTAACCGAGGTTCCGGCCTTTGGGTTGATGTTGTTGCCTGGTATTTTTAGGCTTGGTGTCTTTCTTTGGTTAAGTCTTAGGTTGTGGTGATGTCTTCTTGAGCCGTGACTGTCTAAACCATCGCCACCACCACTCGCGAGTGGTGGTGCGACTTTGGTATATTGACTTGTATCTTGGTTGGTTATTTGAGACCGGGACACGTTTGTGACACGGCATGGCTCGTGATGGTTTCTATGGTGATTTTAAGATCTGTGGGGGTTTTAAGATCTGTGGTGGTTTTCAGATCTGTGGTGTTGTTTTTAAGATCTGTTTGGCTTGGAAAACTTTCTTTAATATCTGTTTTTGGTTTGGAATTTTTTTTTTAAGATCTGGTTATGTAACTGCTTATTATAAGTAGTTTTAAGCAGTTGGTTGCTTATGAAACTGCTTATGAAACTGCTTATGTAACTGCTTATTATAAGTAGTTTTAAGCAGTTGGTTGCTTATCTGAAATTGCTTATGCATTAAGCAGTTTCTAATGGTTGCTTATCTAAACTTGGTTTTTTTTAAATGGTTTAAAAAATTCGAGATACGGCAATGATGATAAAAAAAAACTTTTGTTGATTTGCAGCCAAAATGATTTGGCATGGCAAAATGATTTGGCATGGCATAATCGAATGGACGGTAAAATGAGTTTTTTTCCACTTTGCAACCTTCAAATTTGCAGCCAAAATGATAAAACGATAATAATCTGAGCCTATTAAAAATCTCGATATGTCTTTTTGTCGTTTTTTATAAATTTTTGCATGTATAATTGAAAATGTAAATTTATTACCTCATTGGTGTAAAATGGTGAACTCGACATTTTCCGAAGCCAAATTTATTACCCCTTGTTTGCTTCTTTGTGGTATGAACTGTGATTGCTTTCTTTGTGGGTATGAACGTGAATTGTGAATGTGATATCCTTTATAACAAGAAAGCCTGCAAATTGAGAATCTTTACTAGTTGCATTGCTTCCTGCAAATGTGAGAATCTTTATATTGGAATGTGAACTTTGTCGATGAAAATACTTTTGAGCTAAGGCGATGATGATAACCAACACCGTATGGACTAAAGTGAGATTTAATCACATTGCAACCTTCAAATCTGAGCCTATTAAAAATCTCCATAATTTTGACTACGTTCTTTTTAACACAACGCAAAAAAAATAGATATAAATATATATATATATATAGTAATATATATATATTCTATATATATGACAAAAAGAACTAGGACGAAATTTATCACCACATAGGACGAAATTTGTTATGACCACAAGGACGAATTGATTCGATGTTGGAGAGATAAAACCCAAACACCCCCTATATTAAAAACTATAGGGTGTTTGGGTAGTAGGACCCTTTTTAATCTACTTTTTAGCTCGCAAATCAACGCAAAACATAAAAAGACAAAAGTTAACTGTTATTTCAAAAATGATAACTTATAAATTTCAATTTTTCAAAAAATAAACTTAACAAAGACCGAATTCTTCTTAAGGTCGTTACTAACCAAAAAGAATGTTCAAATTGAAAAAAATCGCACATCTTCACAACATAATAAACTGATAAAGAAAATAAAATTGTTGATAAATGTTATGAAAAATGAAGGTGAAAAAGAAAAATTGTAAAAAGTAAGGGGCCGTTTAGTTGGTGAAAAATTTTCTTGTTTTTCTGTTTCTAAATTCCTAGAGAAGGGATTGGTTTTTCTTCTTTAGAGAGGAGTTGAGAATTTTGAAAACCCGTTTAGATAGATTTATATTTTTCCTTTTTCAAAAAATGAGAAGATGTTTAGATGAAGCTCTTTTCAAACATATTTTCTTTTTTAAATCGACTTTTTTTCTTTCATATCGGATCTCTGTACGTTTTTATCCATTTTATACGTTTTTGTACGATTTTATACGTTTTCATCCGTTTTTTTCATTTTTGTACGTTATCATTTCTTTTTATCCATTTTCAGACGTTTCCCCCTATTTCATTACGTTTTCGTCTGTTTTTTTACGTTTTCGTCGGTTTTTTACGTTTTCGTCCGTTATTTTACATTTTCGTCTTATTTTACGTTTTCGTCTGATTTTTACGTTTTCGTCTGTATTTTACGTTTCCGGCATTTATGACGAAAACATAAACAAACGGACGAAAACACATATGAAAAGGGTAAAAAATGGACGAAAACATAAAATAAATGACGAAAACTTAAAAAATAGATGAAAACGTAAAAAAAATGGTCGAAAACGTAAAAAAATAGACGAAAACGTAAAAAAAATGATGAAACCATAAAAAACAGACAAAAACGTAAAAAAGCAGACGAAAACGTAAATTAACGAACGAAAACGTAAAAAATTGAGAAAATGTAAAAAAACAGACGAGAACGTAAATAAACGTACGAGAACGTAAAACGCGAACGAAACGCAAACAGGACGAAAACGCAAAGAACGGTCGAAACGTAAATGACAGGTGAAATGTAAAATAACGGACGAAAACGTAAAATAACGACGAAAACGTAAACAATCGGATGAAAACGTAAAAAAGCTTAAAATAACTACGAAACGTTAAAACGGATGAAAACGTAAAAAACGGATGGAAACGTTAAAAAAATGGACGAAAACGTAAATAAACGGACGAAAACGTAAAATTACAGACGAAAACGTAAAAAACGGACGGAAACGTAAAAAACGGACGAAAACGTAAAAAAATGGACGAAAACGTAAGAAAACGGGCGGAAACGGACAAAAACGCAAAAGAAATGACAAAACAAAAAAAACCGACGTAAACGTATGAAAATGGACGAGAAAGTAAGGAAACGTATAAAAACGTAAAAAACGTATAAAACGTATTACGGCATATACAAAGTGATAATGAAAAAGTGTAGAGCAAAATGAGTTTTTCAATTTGATTAAAATCTACTAGAGAATGAGATTTCACATTTTTTTGAAATTGTTGTGAAAAAAGTGTAACTAAACGGATTTTTAATTTTTCCTTTTTCATATGAAAAATTTCCTGGAAAAATGAAAAAAATTTCACCAACTAAACGGCCTCTAAGTGATTTTTTTTTGAAAAAAAAAGGTTTTTTTTCACACGCCCATTTTTCTCAAAAACCCAACTACTTCCATCACATTTTTTTTGTTTTTACCTACATTTTTTTATTTATTCTAACATTTTATCAAAAATTTCATGTTCTTTATCAGTTTAATATGTAGTGAATACTTGCGATCTTTACTTGTTGAACAATTTTAATTGTTAATTACAATTTTAATTGTTAATTGATTCAATGTTTATCGATATCAAGAAGAAATTTAGTCTTTGTTGAGTTTTTTGAAAAACATTTAATAGCTATAAGTTGTGACTTTCAGAATAATAGTTAATTTTTATCTTTTTATATATTGCAAAGATTTGCGAACTAAAAATTCATTAAAACAATGAAAAAACATAGATTTAGAAATAAAGAGTTTGAAAATGGGTGCAAAGGGAGGTATAAGTAATGCAGAATGGTATTTTTGGCATTCAAAAAAAATCATAGATTTAAGTACAAGATTTTTAAAAAATCATAGATTTAAGTACAAAATTTAGTCACATTAAAAAAATTGACATCTTGGTCATCGAAATGTAAATTTCCCAAAGAAAAAAATCAATCAACTTCAAATGGGCCTCGAATTAAGCTATAATATACGGGCCTAACTAGCTTTTCATACAAAATAAAAAGTCTAAAATGAATACCAAAAGGGGCTAGACCTAATTGCAACTGCGGACCTATCTATGCGCCTTAAGGGCCAGAAAAAAAATTCATATGTTAAGTATATGTCAATGGGTTGGTATATCAAATTTCTCATCCATAAAATTTGATTCATTAACACAATGGTTTAGGGGTGTTGATCGGTTCGGTCATCGGGTTGTTCGGTCAGTTCGGTTCGGTTAATTCGGTTAAAAAAAAATTTTAGGTCAACTCGAGAACCGAACCGAACCAAATTTAAATTCGGTTTTCGGTTTGTTTCGGTTGAATTCTAATTCGGTTCGGTTCTTGGGTTGACCCGAATAACCCGAATTTCACTATTTTTAAAAAAAAATTAATAATTACATAGATATTTAGCAAAAAAATATATTTCAAGCATAAAAAGTGTTTTACGTATTATGATAACCTTTTAATAATATTTATTTATATATAAATATACACAAAAATATATAAATATATAAAAAATATATATATTTATATGAATTCGGTTTTCGGTTTGTTTTCGGTTCAAACTGCCAAACTCATATCCAAACCGAGAATCAAATTAGTAGTTCGGTTCGGTTCGGTTTTAGCAAATTCGATTCGGTTATTAGTTCGGTTCGGTTATTTTCGGTTTGGTTCTGTTTCGATTTTTGGTTTATTCGATCTTTACGGTTTTTTCGCTCACCCCTACAATGGTTGACCTAAGATTGACACCCACTAAGAATATGTAAGTAACGGTGATTTCTTTTCTTTTGCCACTGTCATATTACGTTTTTTTGGGGCATTTTTATAAATGGCTAGAGAGTTAATTAACATGCTTAACTGGTATATTTAATTATATGTCTAAATTTATGTGTCAGTTTTTTGTTGATGACATAAAAAAACACATTTTTTCACAAACCAATAAAATATTAACACATTTATTTTGGCACATAATTAGTCACAATTTTAAATCTCCCACTTATATTCCAAATGAATAATGATTAGTTTCTTTATGTATACTTATTTGGAAGCAGTCTCCCTGCCTTCAAGGTTTTCTTTAGATAGGAGTATGATGTGTGTAGTCTCTTTTTTCGCTATGACAGAATTGGTTAGTTGTTTTTTGTATGTCAAATATGGAGTTTTTTATTAATCTTTTTAAAATTTATTTAACAGGAGATGATACTTTAAAATTTATTTAACAAAATATAGTACTTCAATATAAACTACGATTTTTATGCACTCGATTGTTGTTGCGTTTCATATAAATCGAAATACCATTTAAGCTTAATTAGTCTTTTATTTTTTATGGGGAATGTGCACGTATAGTTTTTATCCGCACACATAAAGTTAAAAAAAAAAATGAAGTTTATACCCCTGCATCATTTTACCTGACTTGTTATAAGTTCAATATCGTCTTCCTCCTACACTCTCGACGCCTTGCTCGAAGCTTTCACCGCGAAGTTCATTCAATTTCTTTCTTTTTTTCTTATTTCTTATTTCACATTGTCTCTTTGTTACATTAAGTTACGCTCACCCTTTCAAACCTAAATCTCTTTTCTGCAAATAAAAATGCAACAGTGGACCTCTAAAAATCCCATCTACAACCTCTAGTATGATCCACTTATAGAACATGATTTGATCTCCGAATGGCCCCCTCACTTCAGTAAGTTGAGTTGTTGGTTCATAAGCGCATGCAACCTGGACACATATGGGAGAAACATTTTCTCGAAATCGAGTTTGATTGTTTGCTTGTTATTCCTTACTCATTTGTTCTGATTGCTCAAGCAAAACCTTTTTTCTAGTTACCAATTATAAGGACTATTTGAATAAGTTATTTGTATTCCTAGCATCTCGTTTTTTGGAAATGAAACAGAGAAAGCGAAGCAGAAGAACACATGGATAGGTGTTGGCAAACAAGCAGATTATTGTGTTTTTTTAATCTTTTATTGCCTAATATATCTGATCAAAAATAAAAAGACTAATAAAGGTCCAATGGTACTTGGATTTATGTGAAACGCTACAGCAATCAAATGCATAAAGACCATGGTTTATGTAAAAGTACTATCTCGTGTAAATAAATTTTAAGGTACTATCTTTCGTTAAATATGAACTTCCAACGGAATATTGTTCGGATATGAATGACACCAATTATGTCAATTGAAGTTCTAATTAAATTATTCAATTGAACATAGAAAACCCATTAGGTCAATATATTAAATTGTATTGTTACTATATTTTTAAAAAACTTCTACAAAGCTGTGGATTTGGTTATAAGAAAATGAAAAGAGAAATGATATTCTATTTAATATTCTTCTAATTTCTCTTACTTTTGTAAAAAAATTTGACCGTTTAAATAAAGAGATATCATGAGTGAAAAACACATATAATACTTTTGTGTGGGTAGGAAGATGAGTAGCAATGTTGAAATGAAAAACTGTTGAATATTCTGAAATAAAAGAAGATCAAAAGTATACTTTTTTGATGGTTCCTCCATTCTTATGATCTTAAATGTTGTGATGGTATGACGGTGTGAGCTCTATCAGATCAAAAGTGAAAATGGAGTCGCGGATCTTAATGTTTGTTAGCCTGCCGAACGTACTCCATTGGATTCAGTTCTTAGGCCTGACATACTGGCATGCGATTGAAATATTAACAAAAAGAGAAATATTCAGACGACCACCAAAAATATCAATCTTAGTATGTAGCAATCGAATCTCGTACACATAAACTTTTTGATGATAGGACACGCGTGCCGTAAACTAAAGTTCATACAATTCTATAGAACAATAGTTTTTTTTTATCTATCTATTTGTTAAAGCATGATAAATCTATTCACTATTTCATATCGGGTCTTTCTACATTAATAGTTTGCTTTCACATAATTTGGGAAGTGTAAACGTTGTTAGCGGATATAATAGCTTAGGCCCGTTTGATTTGTATTACGGCTTAGCCCATTTACTTAGCATTGTTTTGTGTGTGTGTGTGTATATATATATATATATATACATATATATATATATAGAATCTAGATCAAATAAAATCAAACTTAAAGTTGTTAAAATTAGATCTAACTAAAATTTGACAAGTGACACTCACCTTACAAAAAAAAAATTTAATTAACTACAACTAAAATTGTTAATGTTTCGATAGATTTCTTTTTAAAATTTACGAAACATAAGTGATACACTTTGATTAGAAGTGCAATATGTATCAGGTTTTTGTATATGTATCAGGTTTTGGATATTTATTAGTGTAATGTGTATCAGGTGTATCACTAATCTAAATTCATGTATCATTTGGTTATTAGTTGCTAAAATATTAATTTGTATTAAAATATTATTTTTTTGTGTATTATTGCTAAAATTGTTAATTATAAATGTTTTAGTGGTTTTTTAGACTATATCTTATTTTTACAACTTTAAGTTTGATCTCACATTAACTCTCCCTATATATATATATATATATATATATATATATATATATATATATATATATATATATATATATATATATATATATATATATATATATATATATATATATATATATATATATATATGATAAAGATCAAATAAAAAGACAAATATCCGTAAAAAGATAAAAAGATTTTTTTTTCAAAAAACGTTTTTGAAAAATTCCCAAAAAATTCCACAAGATCGATATGATGGTGCATGAAAAAGTTGTGAAAACTTTTTTCTAAAAGTGGATATTTTTTTCCAGAAAAAAATACGTTTGCGCATTAAATCGCTTTTTGTGCATTAAAATTGGTTTTGCACCCAACTCTTTGACTTTTTTCTTCAAAATAACATTAAGTCATCTAACTAAAACAAGTTAAAAATTTTGTGCATAAAAATTTTTTTGCGCATCAAAATTCATTTTTTGTGCATTAAAAGAAAACGTATCAAAACTCAAAATAAAAAAAAAATGTTTTCACAAAAGTTTTATGCATCAACATACCCGATCTTGTAGAATTGTTTTGAATTTTTGGAGATTTTTTAAAAAAAAAACAAACATTTTTATTCTTTTTACGGGCATTTGTCTTTTTTTTTTTTTAACTTTACCTATATATATATATATATATATATATATATATATATATATATATATATAGGGGATGGTTAATGTGAGATCAAGCTTAAAGTTGTAAAAATAAGATCAAATCTAAAAAATCACTAAAACATTTATAAATAACAATTTTAGCAATCATATACAAAAAAAATAGTATTTTAATACAAATTAACATTTTAGCAACTAATAACCAAATGATACATGAGTTTAGATTAGTGATACACCTGATACACATTACACTAATAAATATTCCAAAACATGATACACATACAAAAACCTGATACACATTAAACTTCTAATCAAAGTGATCACCTAGGTTTTTCGTAAATTTTAAAAGAAATTTATCGAAACTTTAACAATTTTAGTTGTAGTAAATAAAAAAATTATTTTTATTGTAAGGAGAGTATCTCTTGTCAAATTTTAGTTTGATCTCATTTTAACAACTTTAAGTATGATCTTATTTGATCTAGATTCTATATATATATTTATATATATATATATATATATATATAGGGTAAAGTTAAAATAAAAAGACAAATGTCTAAAAATTAAAAAAAAATGTTTTCACAAAAGTATTATGCATCAACATACCCGATCTTGTGGAATTGTTTTGGAATTTTTGGAGAATTTTAAAAAATAAAAAACAAACATTTTTATTCTTTTTACGGACATTTGTCTTTTTATTTTAACTTAATTTATATATATATATATATATATATATATATATATATATATATATATATATATATATATATATATATATATATATATATATATATATATATATATATATATATATATATATATATAGGGTAAAGTTAAAATAAAAAGACAAATGTCCGTAAAAAGAATAAAAATGTTTGTTTTTTTTTTAAAAATTCTCCAAAAATTCCAAAACAATTCTACAAGATCGGGTATGTTGATGCATAAAACTTTTGTTAAAGCATTTTTTAAAATTTTGAGTTTTGATACGTTTTTATTAATGCACAAAAAACGAATTTTGATGCGCAAAAAAATTTGATGCACAAAATTTTCAACTTTTTTAGTTAGATGCGCAATGTTATTTTGATGAAAAAGTCAAAAGAAGTTGGGTGCAAAAACCAATTTTTGATGCACAAATAAACGATTTAATACGGAAACGTATTTTTTCATAATTTTTTTTCGGAAAAATATCCACTTTTTTATGCAACATCATACCCGATTTTGTGGAAATTTTTTGGGAATTTTTCGAGAACTTTTTTCGGAAAAAAAATCTTTTTATCTTTTTACGGATATTTGTCTTTTTATTTGATCTTTATCATATATATATATATATATATATATTATAAACAAGAGTGTATAGGCTTCAAAAATGGACACGTCAGCATAAATAGTTAGCAACTGTTTAGCAAATTACCTTTGAAAAAAAGCTTTTAACCAACATCTCTTTAGTCAAACTTGCAGGCTTTCTTCAACCATCCATCAGCCTTACTTATTCACGCAACCAAATTAGTTGAGACCTCATTTGGTCATCTTTAATCTCAGGCTAGCCTTTCCATTATTTTTCTTTGCCTTAAAAGAACGTTCAAGTAATTTTTCTATCCCTCCGTCTTGAACATACAATGAGACTTTAGTTTAGTTTATTTGATGCTTTTCCCAATATTGTTTCATACAGTATTTGTTTTCCAGAGAACTTGTTACAGGTTTATGTTGATATAAACTAGATATCCATACGATTTTCGTTTGTCAGGTATGTTCTGGTTAATTTTTTGTGAATCATTATGCTTTATCTTTCCTTTTTATACCCTGTTAAGATCTCAGTAACTTCCCCTCTGATGAGGTGTTGCACCAGGTGCTTTTGAATTTTGTTTTTCTTGCTCTGTTCATTCAACCGCAGGTGTTTGAAGCTTTGATGAAGCCTACCCAAGCAGAGCAGTCATGTACATCTGGCTTTTTGAGTGGTTGCCTTCAAAAGTCAAGGAAATATATTGTGCTCAGATTCTAACTTAGGCTGCGTTCAGATTAGCTGTTACATTCTTTATTATTAAAAAAGTGTGGAGCCAATATGATTTACAATGACAGGTAATGTAAGTTGTCTTCAAGTTACAACTGCAAGTATTTTATTGTTTTACTTATTGTAGTCTCTTGTGTGATCTACATATGTGGTTAAAATCAGAAAGTTTCTTTAGGTTTTGGTCTTTTGGAGCAGGTTTTTGACTCAAGGTAGTCACATTTAGCCATTTAGGTGAAGCATAAAATATAAAGTTGAAGCCCGTAATTAACTATATGCCTAAATTAGTCAGTTTTTGCTCACCGGTAGTTAATTAACCTTGAATGATCGATAAACTTTACGGATTTAATGACCAGCATTCTTTTGTCATTTTGACCATATCGGTTTGTTGGAGTACAGGAAGTCAAGGGTTAATTTAGATTTGTAATTGACTGATGGTTATATCTTTGTTATAGAAACTAAAGTAAGCACGTAGGGATTACTTCATACTACTGTAATTTTTAGCGAGATAATCTATAGATCTACTAATTCATATCCATAAATATATTCAACTTTTCGACTAATACTGATTTGATGTTTTCGTGTTTGCAGGCTTTCTTAAGTGAGTAGGTGAGACTTGAGAAGGAATGGGGGATCCAGGACTTTTGTACATTTGTGACACTATTTTGTGCACTTGTACAGTATGATAAGGATACAAGAGTATTATATGTTTTTTTTATGTATGAACTCAATAGTACTCGATATGAGATCACATATTTTTGTTATTGATGAGTGAACTTTTAGTGTGTAAAACTCAAGTCACATCTGTTTTGATGACATGAATTGGTTAAACCAAGCGATCAAATTTCAATCCATTGTTCCCAATTTGAGGTCCCATTGATTTAAACCAAGCAATCAAAATTTACCATGAGTCCTAAACCTCATCTCAAATCTTATAAACCAAACAGGACCAAAGTGTTTTGTGCTATTTTAATTCCTTCACAATGGAATTAGAATGAAAGATTTCATTCCACACTAACTTGGAAAGTTTTAATTGATTTCATGTACTTGATAATATGACAGCCACACATCACATAATATTTCTCTCTTATTTTATTATTAGTTAAAGTTTTTAAATCCAAGTTTTTATTTATAAATTAATATATTTTATATATAACATATATTTTATCTCTTCTATTTTTCTTTCAAACTATTCTCAAATTCAAATCTAATTCTAAACCTATTTACAAACCAAACGGGGCGTTAAATCATATTAACGGAATAAAATAGAGTTTGTTAACATGTTAATATGGAAACACAATTTTTATGTATGTTTTTATGTTAAACATAATACAAATAGACGAATTAAGAAAGATAGAAGTAGTACGTCTTTATTTATTTTTTATTTTGTTTTTATTTAGAACGGCAACACATTTGAAATCCGATCACTCAATTAAACCATTCAAACGAGCAGGTCTCGGGAACCCGAAAAGGAGAGACCCGCAAAGGGAAACCCCTAGAACTCACGCCTTCACACTAAGAGGAAAATCCGAATTTTCATTGTTTCTTACGAGACTTAAAAACCTCTCCCCAAGCTTTAAAAGAGACTGAGATGACCAACTGAGCTAAGTCAGTTGGTTAGTACTTAGTAGTACGTCTGAATTACTTTTTGCCTCATATTGAACCATTAAGATTACGTGTTTTCTAATAAACCATTTGAACAACGTCATAAACAAACATGAAGCAATGTGCTTAGCACGGCAAGAAAGAAGTACCTAGTATATATATATATATATATATATATATATATATATATATATATATATATATAATCAAATAAGAAGATTACTTAAAATAAGAAAGAATAAGAAGAACTATAACCGCAAATCCGAGATGCACCGACCTAAATTAGATGCATCCCTATAATCTTAGATGCATTATAACGCACCATAGTGTGTTTTCTAGCTTTTAGTTAGATGCATATACGTATATTAGATGCATTTCATGATTTCTCTTGTTTTTTGGTCCTCTTCACGTGCTGAAAGCATGAAAATCAATTTGCACCGTCTATACATCAAATTAACTTTCGAAACTCAAGATGTTGCATCTATATGAATAGAAATGCATCTAATGCAAGTCGTTGCATCTCAAATGCGTGGTTTTGGTCACTTCTCACCACTTTTTATTTTAATTTACTTCTCACTGGATTCCTACTATATATATATATATATATATATATATATATATATATATGGGAGAGTTAACATGAAATCAAACTTAAAGTTGTAAAAATAAGATCATGTCTAAAAAACCACTAAAACATTTATAACTAACAATTTTAGCAATAATACACATAAATGTAATATTTTAATAAAAATTAACATCTTGGCAACTAATAACCAAATGATACATGAGTTTGGATTAGTGATACACCTGATACACATTACACTAATAAATATTCCAAAATCTGATACACATACAAAACCTGATACACATTACACTTCTAATCAAAGTGCATCACATAGGTTTCGTAAGTTTTAAAAACAAATCTATCGAAACTTTAACAATTTTAGTTGTAGTCAATAAATTTTTTTTGTAAGGAGAGTGTCGCTTGTCAAATTTTAGTTGGATCTCATTTTAACAACTTTAAGTTTGATCTTATTTGATCTATATATATATATATATATATATATATATATATATATATATATATATATATATATATATATATATATATAGAGAGAGAGAGAGAGAGAGTTAGGATCAAATAAGAAGATTACTTAAAATAAGAATAAATAAGAAGAACTATAACCGCAAATCAAAGATGCACCGACCTAAATTAGATGCATCCCTATAATCTTAGATGCCTTATAACGCACCATAGTGTGTTTTCTAGCTTTTAATCAGATGCATATATGTTGAAAAACTATAAGACCTTGATAGATCTTGAGCTTCGTAGATCGTTAGTATCGCTTGTGTAATCACAAACAAACTAAAAGAAAATCTCTACAACTTGTATTCTGTAGCGGAATATAAATACAAGTATAAAACACAGATAACTAAGAACTCTTTGATCCTCTATGGATCGTTATATTAAATAAATTGATTAAGCACGTCCATAATACATTCTATTGTTCCTTTATAGACAAGGAACCCTAACTTCTTTTCTAAGAAACGTATGTCTATGAAACTAAATAAGATATACACTTTTTTTTTTTAATTACTTTCTAATAAAGCTCATGTATATCCTAACTAATTCTAGAATATACGGAATACTATTTCCGCAGTAAAACAACTACTTACTAATATAACTTCAAGATAATCATGTCTTCAGCAGAATCCAGCTACACTTCGCCATGAGAATCCATCAAGTAGTAATATCAAGCATGATTCATACTTCACATAATTCCCAACAATCCTCCTAAACCGAATTTGACTTGGTTAAGTTCCAGTTTCTTGATAGATCTCTAACCTTGCAGCACTAGAGGATTGTACTCGAACATCATCAGCAAAGAATCAAAACAAAATCATCTCTTTGATGAAGAAACTCATAAACTCCATATCTTTAAAGAACAAATGACAACATGTACGTCAAAACATATAAGTTTCAAACTATTCTCATCACATCCAGGTGTGTTAACCCCTGTGAGAGGTGAATCATTGAAAATAATGGATTTGATGTCTCTTTACCAATAGCCATCACTAATGAGTAGCCAAGTGTTTAAGTTCGAAAACCATGGTACACTGATAACCATCTGATTTATTAGCAACTCAGCAACCATGAACGGATTTGATATGTCTTTACCGTAGCCGCTTTCTCACGACTAGTCAATTCTTAAAATTGGTGAACTGATTACCAAATATGGTATTCCACTGCCTTTTCCACAAGCCATATACGGTGGGGTTAGTCAATTCTTGGATTCCAAATAGGAATAAACCATGGTGAATTGATGACCATACAACACTCAACAATTAAGCATGGGTGGTTGCAAACCCTATGATTTTGAGCAAACCATTACAGCTATCAACAGATTTGATGTGTCTTTACCAAAGCTGTACCCTTTGGACTATCCAACTCTTTGACATACACAAGGTATATCTGGTGAGTCAATAACCAACAATATGATACAACAAACCTGCAATAAAAGTTAGTAAAAACAAAACATATACATAGTTTTTTTTTAACTAAGAAGAAAACAAAGAAACAAAAATTACAAACCATACAAATTACCAGAATCAAGATGAACTTCTATGTGTCATAAGCTGAGTCTTAACAACACCGACACATTGTTCGAGATGCAAAAGATCATTGCCAACAGGATCCGGAGGAACTTCCAACTTCTGGAGAAGCATTCTTTCCATAAGCTTCACAGATAATGGATAAGTTCTCTCAAAGAAACATGCAGACAGTAATACCACCCTTCGTCTCAACTACATGCACACGAAAGGCAAGGATAAAATCTCCAAGATGTAACCTGCCATAAGTGAGAGTTCTTCCAAATAAAGTATCCTTGACCATTGGGAGATATTGAATCAAACAAAACATGAAGATCACCCAAATATAAACCGTAACCCTTTGGTGCATTAGAATGGTAATACTTATTGACAAGGTTATAGAGCGTAACAAATTTGCCCCTGTCCACCAATGCAAGATCTCCTTCAAAAAGTTAAATTCCATGGTGGTTTGATCCAAACGATGAATCACATTAAGTTCATCTTTTTGCAATGACCAATTAACCAAAACATCATGAGATCCTTCAGGAAAACATCATAAGATCCCTCTTTAATAAATGTTGATTCAGAAAGCGCTTTTGAGATCCAAAGAACCAACCCTTGAAGATTCCTTAACCTTAGATGTATGTGTCTCAATAGATTTGACAGATCTCCGAGAAGAAAGAACCGATCGATTTTCTAGCCATTCTTTTCTTCCTCCTACCTGGTAGATAAATGTCTGAAGATGGTATAGGTTCTTCAGAAACATCTTTAAATATGTGTGGAAGAAATAGAATCATTCTGCATTGGAACAACACCACGTAAGACATACATCTTCTCAGCCACTGCTCTGGCCTTTTTAGCTTTAGCTGCCTTGTTGGAATCACTCCTAAACCTTATTCAAGTGTTAGTTACTCATATGTAATAGTTAGCTTATTATGGCCTTTATGTTTGTTATTAGCCTTAAGCTTATGTAGAAGGCCCATGAGCTTAGGCCCAAGCCCATAGGTGAAAGGGAAGGAGTAGGAGTGTTGCCCTATCTCCTTGCCTATAAATACTTTGTAATAACCCTCACTTGAGGGTTGGTTGTTCAAGTTATTCCTTTCACTACATACTCTACGCCTAACCGTCTATAGTATATCGTGTGTGTGTGGGTTTTACTTGTTCAATCGCCTTATCTCTTTCTTATAAGCTTGTGTGGTAAACCTTGTGACCTAACAGTGGTATCAATCGCCAAATAGTTGGGTGAAACGTTTTGTTTTTGAAGATTTTTGTTCTTGGTCTTACGCGTAAAAGTGGGTGATACTTTGGTTCGCTTAAAAACGTCTTTTTTTACACTTTTGAATCCAAGATTCTTGTACTTTCAACGTTTTAAGGTGTTAAAATACGTGTTTTTGGCAAAAAGTTTCGAACTTTACGTGTGGATCTAAGATTTTAAGCTTGTTTTTGTTCGTGGGTATAGTTCTACGCGTAACTGTTTTAGAAGGTTTGGTTCATCAAAGTTTCACACTTTGTGTTATTTGGTGATCTTGAAGCTATTTCATCACACAAAAACTAGTTTAGAAACATCTTTGAGCAATATCCAATTTACGAGTAGATCTACGCGTAGTAAAACCCTAAAACTACGCGTAAGTATCTCCTTGGTTTGATCTTCATTTTAGTGGTTTATTTCCGTGTTTTCTTACTTGGATAAGTCGAAAATACGTCGACTTTGGATATCTTTTGCCTTTGTGAAGTGTAAAAGATCACTTAAGATAAAACCCTAAAATTACGCATAAGCATAAGCTTACGCGTAGAAATCCTACGCATAAGATTTTTCTTACGCCTAAGCCTAGTCTTACGCCTAAGATAATCCTACGCCTAACTTTCTACGCCTAACTTTTGTCTACGCATAACTTTAGCGTCTTTTCCTTACTTACGCGTAAGCTAAATTCTACGCGTAACCTCTAATTGTTACGCGTAACTTTGGTGTTTTACGCATAAGTGCTACTTGGCTATTGTGATTTCTACGCCTAAGGATACTTCATCAACAAAGGTTCATTCGACTACAAAGATCCATTTTTACCAACACAAGTTTATCAACATGTCACAACCACCATACTCTAACTATTTCCCTTACACTTATCCTCATCCTCAACGTCAACAACAACTAACTCCACAACATCAACAATGGAATCAACAACAAGCAATTTATCAACAACAATTTAACCAACAACATACTCCACAACTTGCTGCAAATCCACAACCTCAAATGGTTCAACCACCACCAAGTCTTCAAGTTCAACCGTACACAAATGACTTCAATCAACATCCATCAAGGACCATTATGAAGGAACCCACTTGGTTTGCAAAGATGTTTGAAGCTTTAAGCAGACAACAATCAATTCATGAGGTTGGATCACTTGATAGACCTCCAATGCTCACTCCAGGAAACTATGATCAATGGGTGATAAGGTTCTTTAGGTTTTGTGATCTAAAGAAGCCACATGGAAAGTTCTTAAAGAAGGTTATCTTGGAAGTTCCATTTGAGATGCCTCTGTCATTGTACGGAGATCCAAATGCCATTCCACCAAGAGATGAACAAACGAACATTGCTATGTTGCACTTGAATCCTCAAGAACTTCTACACTATGAAGCAGATGAGCTTGCAATGGAATATATCCTCTTAGGATTACCAAACCCAATTCTTCGTAGTGTTGATGCTCAAAAGACTGCAAAGAAAATGTGGGATCATATTCGTCTTCTTATGGAAGGATCTGTACTCAATCAGGAAGATTTGGAATCCAAAATTTACTTGGCTTATGAACACTTCATGATTGAACTTGGAGAGACACTAGAGTCCTATCATCACCGTTTTTCAGACATCATCAATGATTTGGATAAACACAACATCATCATGCCAAGAATTGATGTGAATACTAAGTTCCTGAGTAGTCTTGGTCCTGAATGGGAGAAGTATGTCATTTTTCTCCGTCAAGCGAAAAACATGCATCAATCTACATATGTATTACTGTACGATTACTTGAAGCCTCATGAAAAGGAAGTTGATAGGGAAAGGATTCTCCGTGCTCAAATTGCTCCACCGACACATCCGGAAAATCAACAACTTGCCTTATATGCTCAAAACGGTTATTCTCCTCAACCAGCAACTCAACCAACTGCTACAATCACACCACATGATCCTTCACAACCTCCATCTCAAACTCAATTGGTTCCATACAACAACCACAATGCTCAAGCTGAAGCTAATGAGGAATCCGATCCGTTTGAAGCATTGCAACAAGGATTTGCTATGATTGCTAATGCCTTTAGCCGTTATACCAACAAATCCAACAACCGTATTCGTTCCTCATCTAATACAAGGAATCAAGCTGTTGTGAACAATGGACGAGTTGAAGTTCTGAATCGTGGTTATGGTCGTCAGATGGGCGGTGGTCAAGGGTTTAATCTTGTGGGTAGGAATAACAATCGAGCTCCGGTGGTGGAACAGGGAAATGCTCAGAATGGGTTGAATGGTCTTCGATGCTACAACTGCAATGAGAAGGGACACTGGCTAATGCATGCCCAAAGCCAAGGACTAGGGGCAGTGCTTATTTCAAAGAGGCTCTTCTTTTGGCTCTTAAGGATGTAGCTGGTGGAACTCTCACGCACAAAGAACAGAGCTTTATGGCAAACTGCGACTCGGATGATGATATGGAGGACTTGCGTGCCAATGCATTTGTTATGTTGATGGCTAATATGCATGAGTTACACATGAGTGACACAGGCCCAGTGTATGACACCGATGGCTTGTCTCAGGTACCCGAACAAACCATATTTATCTCTGATCTCATATCTCCGCCAACATCTGAATCCGGCAAGGCTCCGAATGTTCAAAATGCGCCATCCACATCTCATTCCGACGATTTTCAACTAGACCCCGTAGTTATATTTGGCGATCAAGATGACCAAACGGTTTCCCTTGATAATCAAATTGACTCCATGGTTATACTTGAGGATCTCAGTAATGATCATGTTGAGACTCACGTTGAACACGCCGAACTTTTGCCTCATCCAGATTTTGCTCGGTTAATACAAGACCAACAGACCATAGTGGAAAAATGTCATGCCATTAATCAGGACTTAAAATGCAAAAATGCACTGTTAACCAAGGATTTTGAATGTTTACAAAAGCAACTCAACTTTTTCAAAACTCAAGAAAACGTGAAAACGGTTTTGAAGCAGCCTTTGCCAAATCTTATCAAAACGAAAAATATTTAGAAAGACATATACGTGATCTAGCCGCTCGAAGAATGCTTTGTTTGTCGAAATAGAACAAGCTGAAACATGAACATAAAAAGCAAATTAACGCTCTCACCTTGGAAAATCAAAAAGCTAAGGCTGAGTTGTTAACTTGTCAAAAAGCAGTTCTCTGCATACAAAAAGCATTCAACGAAACGAATAGATGATCATCTTGAAGAAATCATCGGCTTGCAAAACAAACTTAAAGAGTTTAAAGCTGTTGTTTACAAACATGGCGAGTCGGTCACAACCATTGAAAAGTTTACTTTAAAACCCAATCCAAATGGATATGGACCGAATCTTGCCGATTACAAACCTAAGCTTTCAACCAAAGCATTCAAACCAAATCCTGAAGTTTCGAGTGCAGAATATAAAGTTGATAATTACATTTATGAGTGTTGTTGAATATCATCGTCAAGAGGAATTAGATGCGAAGGACGAGAGTCGATCAAAATTAGAAAAAGTTGTTTACAACAAACCTTTTAACTATTCAAAAGCGGTCACTTTCGTCACACCAAAGGATTCTTCTAACACACCAAGGGTAATCATAAAAACAACCGAGTCTTCTAATGTTAATCCCCAACCAGATTATGCACAAACTTATGGTCCTTTACCTTCCATCAGTGAAGTAAACTCAAAACCGAAAATCGCATAAAATTCTTCGATATTTTGACATTTTCATGGCTGACCTCAAAACTTTACAACATGAGATAGAATATCATTCCGAAATCAAAGTTCAACACTTTCAATCGCCTCTAGCGCGAGAACAAAGAGACATTTTTGAGAAAAATCTTTTACCAAATGTTAAAAATTTGAAAAGTTGTGCATTGTCTTGGGAAAGGATTTTCATAAGGAACTTGGATTAATGAAGGTCGTTTTGAGAAACGAAACATCTATTTCTAACACTAAACGTAAAAAGAAACTGTTGAGAAAAGATGTTGATCGACTATTGGAAGATGTCATCGTGGCCGATGTCCATAATGTTGTGCTAGAATTCTTTGTCATATGCATTTGATTATATCTCTGCTATCGTTGATTACGTGGTAAATGTTGAGAACACGATAATGTGCTTCAGGTCGAGTCCTTAAAAGTTGAAAACAACGATTGTCAAACGAACTTTCAAATGCAATTCGTCGTCTTAATTGGTGTCAAAAAGATATTCACGATCAACAACTTGCGTTTCAACACAAAATCATCCGATTGCGTGCAAAATCTTACGATCCTAAAATTGAGCAACTGGATGATCAAACGTGTCTTTTAAGTGTCAAATCTCAAAATATGAACAAGAACTTGTAAAAGTTAAAAGGAATATGGTGTCATATTTGATTTACTCAAAAAGACTCGTGATGAAGCATCAAATGAACTTGATCATTATCTTGCACACATTAAAGAAGTTATGCATTTTCTTTGGAAATGTTCGGTCGAAAATCAAGATCGATTCACACTATCCTCAAGTTAAGAGAAATGTTAGGAAAGTATGAACAACTTCCGCCAACCATCATTAAGAGATTAGCCCAGTAACACTTAGTACTCATGAACCTAGAATCCCTATTGCCAAATCACAAGTTGCTAACGTGCCTCCTTCTACTGAAACAGGAATAGTTGCATCTTTTCCAAATGTCCGCACTTCACATCCTAGGAGCACTACATCGAAGAATAGGAAGCTGCGACCTAAGAAAAGATCAATCAGGAATGCTAAAGTAGAAGCACACCCTAGGACTATGAATAAGACTCACGTTGCCTCCACTATAGATATTGCGTCCGGCAAATGTAATAGAAATAGTGATGTAACGAATGCTAAACCTTTAAGTACTTTTGATATTCATCGATGCACCTTGTGTTATTTGTCGTAAAAGTATGAATTCCGATTGTCATGATAAATGTGTTGCTAAAGCTATCATCTCTCGTTTAAGGAATCCTAAGAACCGGAATACCTCTAGGCCCACTAATCTTTCTAAGTCTGTGCTTGGTAGACCGCTTTCTTTAGATTCTAAAACGCATTGTTATCCCTGTAGCTCAGTTTCACCTCCTAGGAATGTAGTACCACCTAGTGCATTCACTAAGACTAAAGCAAACACTAGTTGGAGATGGCCGAAATGGATATATAACACACTAGGATTTAAGTGGATACCTAAAGCTATTGATGTGTGTATATCTACTATAACCGCTACGGAACCCTCTAACATTTCGGGTTCCACATCTACTTCTATTCCATCGTGTCGTATGTGTAATGCGGTGATACTGATCATTCTCTGGATTGTTGATAGCGGATGTTCCCGACACATGACAGGCAATCTTAAACTGTTATCAAACTTTATTGCAAAGTTCATTGGCACTGTCAGGTTAGGGAATGATCACTTCGCAGCTATCATGGGCTACGGAGACTATGTCAATGGGAACATCGAAATATGCAGGGTTTACTATGTGGAAGGCCTCGGTCATAATCTGTTTTCGATGGGTCGGTTTTGTGATGGAGATTTGGAGGTTGCTTTCCGGGAGAAAACTTGTTTCATTCGTGATCTACGAGGAAATGACCTTATGCGGATCGTAATTCTAGTCTCTACACTATCTCTATGAAAGACATGGTTGCTTCATCTCCCATCTGTTTACTTTCAAAGGCAACATCAACAAAATCCCGGCTATGGCACCGTCGTCTCTCACATCTAAACTTTCAAACCATCACCAACCTTGCTCGACACAAACTAGTTGAAGGACTCCACGGTTTCGGTATTCTAAAGATCACCTTTGCTCCACTTGTGAACAAGGCAAAAGCACTCGTGCTCATTTTCCTTCAAAGGTGGAACACACTCTCAAAGCATGTGCTTCATCTTCTTCACATGGATTTGTGTGGCCCGATGCGCGTGCAAGCGATCAATGGCAAACGCTACATCTTAGTAATTGTTGATGACTATTCACGCTGGACTTGGGTCTACTTTCTTAGCAAAGATCAAGCTCCACAGATGATCATCACCTTTCTCACGAAAATACAAGTTCACTACGAAACACCGTTAGACTAATCGAAGATAGAGGCGAATTTGTTAATCAAACTCTTCGTGAATTCTATGAGAAAGTGGGAATTCATCGACATCTATTGCACGTACACCAGAACAAAACGGAGTTGTTGAAAGACGAAACGAACGTTAGTGGAAGCTGCAAGAACAATGTTAATCAATGCTAAACATCCAGATTACTTATGGGCGAAGTTGTATCTCTGCATGCTATACTCAAAACCGTTCTATGATCACAAAACGCCACAACAAAACACCTTTTGAGCTTGTCCATAACAGAAAACCGAATCTCAAACACTTTCATGTATTTGGATCTCTTTGCTATCCGAATAATGATCGTGATGACTTTGGAAAGCTCAAAGCCAAAGGTGACATTGGAGTCTTTATCGGATAATCTTGTGATAATTCAAAAGGTTTCGAATCGGAATCGTCGTACAAACAGGTGATGGAAACGATTCATGCTCATTTCGATGAACTTACGGAAATGGCTTCGAGTATACCGCTTGGAACCCGGACACAACCGCTTAAACTTCCCCAAACCCCATCATCACCGGTGAACAAAGCCCCGGCTTACTCGTCAACAAATGGAAAGGTTATTTGCTCCGTTATTCAGTGACGATATTGATGAAGCGTGCTCCGGTGTATCCATTGCTCAAACGATAATACTCTTATACGATACACACTGCTACAACAACTCTTGTTGAAGAAGCACCACCAGTTGACTCCAACACAACAGTTGAACACACCGCTTCTAACAATGATGAATCGGTGATGATGTTGAATGAAGTACCCCCCCCTGCAGATTTTGATCCAAATGCGTTCTTCAACCCGTTTGCTAATGAGACGCTGCTGCACCACGGATGTCGCGAATCTTCAACAAACCATTTGAATCCTCAGAATCGCACAATGTATACCAACATCAACCCTCCACACATAGATGGACAAAAGACCATCCTTGGAAAATATTATTGGCAACCCGAATCAACCAGTCGTTACAAGACAACGTCTTCACTCGGATGGTGAACATTGCATTTATGCACTCACTGTCTGCCAATCTGAACCTAAAACATCAAAGACGCAATGACAAAAGACAACCTGGATTGAATCCATGCAAGAAGAACTCAACCAATTCAAACGTCTTGAAGTATGGGAACTGGTTGAAAGACCAACAGGGTCTACGTCATTGGTCTCAAATGGATTTGGAAAAACAAATTGGATGTTGAAGGAAATGTTATCCGAAATAAGTCACGTCTGGTGGCTAAGGGTTATCGTCGGGAAGAGGGAATAGACTTTGAAGAATCTTTTGCTTCGGTTGCTCGTCTTGAGGTTGTTCGGATATTTCTAGCGTTCGCGGCTCATATGAATATGACGGTCTATCAGATGGATGTCAAAGCTGCGTTTCTCAATGGACAACTTAAAGAAACGGTTTATGTCAGCCAACCTGAAGGATTCGTTGATCCCTGAGTTTCGAATCACGTCTACAAATTGAACAAAGCTCTGTATGGTCTCAAACAAGCTCCTCGGGCATGGTGCGATAAGCTATCATCCTTCCTCATTGCTAATAATTTCACCAAAGGTTCGGTTGACCCAACTCTTTTTATACAATATCACGGGGCACATATCTTAATTGTTCAAATTTACGTGGATGACATCATTTTTGGGTCTACACATAAAAAGTTTTCAATCGCTTTTGCAAAACTAATGAAGAAAAATTTTGAAATGTCCATGATGGGTGAACTCACGTTCTTTCTCGGACTGCAAGTTCATCAATCACCCGTGGTATTTTCTTGAGTCAGTCCAAATATGCCCTTGAATTGTTAAACAAATTTGGAATGAAAACATGTGACACCTATGCCACACCAATGGCTCATACCAAGAAGCTAGGCGCTGATTTACATGGGAAATTGGTGGACCCTACAAAATACCGTAATATTATTGGATCTCTCATGTATCTAACGACTAGTAGACTGATATTGTCTTTGCCGTATATCTTTGCTCTCGTTATCAGTCGCGACCAACTGAAACCCACCTCTCCGAGGCTAAAAGAATCCTCCGATACATAAAGGGAACCATTAACTTGGGGATCTGGTATCCGAAGGATTCGGGTTTAGAACTAATCGCTTTTTTGACGCCGACCACGCAGGATGCTTAGACTCACGGAAAAGTACTTCAAGAGCTTTACAATTTCTTGGTGATAAACTGGTGTCATGGCAATCGAAGATCAGGATTGTACATCGTGTCCTCAACCGAAGAATATGTAGCCATGTCGCCGTGTTGTGCTCAAGTCATCTGGATGAGAACACAACTCAAAGACTATGGTTACGTATTTGGTAGAATCCCGATGTACTGCGACAATCGGAGTGCCATTGCAATCTCGTGCAACTCGGTTACTCGAAATCAAAGCACATCGATCTTCGATATCATTTCATCAAGGATCACGTGGAAGCAGTGCTGTTGAATTATATTTTGTGGAGTAGAATACCAATTGGCAGATCTTCTCACCAAAGCCTTGCCTCCCGCTAGGTTTAATGAGTTGGTCCAACGGATTGGTATGAGGTGTTTGACTCAAGAGGAATTGGATGATCTCCTAAAACATTCTTAAAACAGTCAAACACCAAAATCTCTTTTGTAAATATTTTTCAAAAACAAAATACAAAAATATAAAACCCGATAAAACAACAAAAATATTCTTCTAATCTAATTTTCTTTCAACATGGCAAGTACGTTTCTTTCGTCAACACTCTAATCTTTCAAAATTCAGTATTTTTCGATCAAGTGTTGAGGGGGAGAAAATTAATACTTAACTGTTTCAAAACATCTGTGTACTTGCATGTTATCATATCCCGGTTGTTTCTTTTATCAATGGTGGTAAATATTTCTGGTTCACTGACACTCCTCGGACTAAAAATTATAACCTTTCATCATTTATTAAGTCGAGGGGGGAGTGTCGTCAAAGTTTCTTTCTTAAAATCTTCGTTTGGTAACCAAAATGGAAGTTAAATGGCTTTGTATGAATAAGGAAAAGGTGGAGGGACCATAAATGTCAAAATGTTAAAGTTATTTTAATAAAAACACTCTCCACCTAACAATCTCTCTTCACATTTAATACTCCTAACCTAAAAATAATCCTACGAACCAAAATCGTTCAAGAAATCCGTGCTTTAGATCATCGTTTTGTAAGTGTTTTCATGATCTTAACAGTAATACAAGCTAAGGTTTTGAATTTCTAGTAAATCCTACGGCTAAAACTTTTGTTACGCGTGATTATGTGTTCTACGCATAAGCGTATGAACACACAATCATTGTGTGTGTGTTTGTGGTTAAATGGATAGTGTCAAAACGTTCCTAATACATAAATGATAACATTTTAACCATCAAAACCCACCCAGAAACACGAATTGATGATTTTTGAAAACTAGGGTTCTTGAGTCGAATTGGGTGTTTTCAAATGTGAAGAGTTTTGGTCAAAAAGATTGTTGTGGTTTGCTTACATAATGTTGAATTGATGATATCCATGCCTTATAACCACCCAGAAAATCTAATTGATTCAGAATTAGGAACTAGGGTTTAAAGTTCTAAAGTTTGGGTATTTTTGATTCTTCACGAACTAGATGTTAATACTTGGTTTATAAACTCACACAACATCTTAGAACTACCAGAATAAGTTTGGTGCAAATCCTATGGTTAGAAAACTTACGCGTAATTCTTAACCCTTAGGGTTTTGACCTACGCGTAACTGTTTAACGAATGATTCATGCCCTGATCTGTTGATAAAACGAATTCTTGTGTTAATATTGATGATTTGATGAATTTATTTCAGGTTTGCTACGCTTAATATTCAGAATCAAGGTCATTTGAATGTCTACGCATAAGGATTACCCTACGCGTAGTCAAGTTATGCGTAAGAATAATCCTACGCATAACTATTACGCGTAAGGTTCTACAATGGGACTACGCGTATCCTGTGAAGGATATGCGTAAACAGTGACCTCTACGCATAAGGTCTATTCTTACGAGTAAGCCTTACGCGTAAGCTCTACGCATAAGGTCCCCTTTTCCTACGCGTAACATTTCTTACGCGTAAGTTAAGATCCTACGCATAAGCTTTAGTCTACGCGTATGTCATTCATTTACGCTTAACCTTGCCAACTCTACACATATGTCTTGATTGACCTTCATTATGAATTGTTACGTGTACAAACTTGTTAATAAACTTATCATAACGTCACGAATCCAATAATGTCACTAAAACGTTTGATGTGTTGTGAACTATATGTGATAACATAAACTTTAAAACTTAAAGTTAACTAACTCACAAAACATTTCACGACATCATTGGACTATTGGACAAACAAGTGACTTAGGACTCGTAACAATCATTGACACTGTACATTCAATAACTAGACAATAAGACCTTCCGTTGACTAACACTATGTCTTTCGATATGTTGGTTCTTTTGGCTAATGTTATTTCGATCACGACATGGTGAACAAATGAATGTGGATGCATCGAAGTTCTTACAATTGCCTTGATATCTTTCCAGAGGGTTATCCGAGAAAGATTGGAAAGAACAACCTTAGGGTTGACTTTGATACCCTCACATGCTCTGAATCTTCTTGTCTCATTGCAGTGGATATTCTCAGGAATCATCCCTACCGAGAACATGCTCTCACACTCTGCCACAGTTCCAGAGGTCTACATTCAACAATTCCGGGATTCTATGCAGAGGATCACTGGTCAAAGTGCAGTGAATGTGACACTTAATCACAAACAAGACACTATCACTCCTGCGACTTACGGGTGTTCTCATCATTCGACATCGATCCAACCGACTTCTTTGCTACCCATCTTGAAGAGGACATCCGAAATTCTTGATAGATATTGGTTATGATGAAGCTTCCGGAATCATTACTAAGCACTCTCACGTGGAGCTGAAGAATATTCCTCAACCATGGAGAACACTCTACATGATCATCACGAAATCGGTCTCTAGTCGTGGCGGTGGCTATGAGCATCCCAAGCTCATGGAACGCAAATTTTACGGTCGTTGATCAACAAGAAGGACATTGAAATCGAAGCGCCGATATGGGAGGACATGATGCTATTTCACAAGAAGCTTGGCTCCAAGATTCCCTATGTCAGATACACCAAACTGTTGATCCAGAGAGCTCTTGGACTTCATCCGGATATCCCCATGAGGCTCAATGACCCAGATAATCACGACATATTGGTGAACCCATATTATCGTCAGAATCAAAGAATCGTCAACAAAGAAACAGTGGTACGGTATTACACGATCACCTTGACTACCGAAATCAAAAGCTTGAAACATACAAAAGGTATCGGTTAGCCGTAAAAGAAGGCAAAGTTGGTCATCTTGATGAAAAATCTTATGGTACACCTACTCGGAGGACCGAAGAGGCGATCTTGGAAGTGTCACAAGTACAGATATTTATAGGAAGCTTCCCAAAAGGAATCCTCCTCGTAAAAGGATTGTTCCCGTGAAGGAAGCTGAACCTATTCCCACACCTGAACCGCAAAGAAAGCTTGTGGGACGAAAGCTCGAAGGTATGACACGATGAAGAGATTACCTACTCTGGCGCAAAGGATGACAATCCTTCAGTGCCAAAACCTCCAAGTCCTCAAGCTGATAAAGAAAAAGGGAAGACTCCTGTACTTGTACCTTATGATGAAAGCTCGGAGAGTGATAAAGAGCCACCGTAAAATGTTTACAAGAAGACGATCAAATTCCTTAGACACCAACACAAAGCTGAAGAATTTGCTAAAGACCAAATGGGTGGTCCCGGAGGATCAAGTGGTGCTGCCCACTCTGAACCATCTCCCGATGCGGTTAATCAACCCGATAAGGGAGCTGGTGCCACCACTCTTGTGCAACAACAAAAGCTTGTGGAGGATACTATCGAATAAGAGTTTGAGGAACCGAAACCGAGAAGTCGAAAAGATAAAGATGTTGATTATGATACGTTTCTTCTAGATAGTCCTGCGAGATCAAAGGAAGAAACCTCTGAACCTCCGAAGGATCCAGAGTCTCCTCATATCTCTTCATCATCAGATTCGTCTTCTCACTCTTCACCACCACCATCAAAAAGATAAACCAAATCATCATCATCCAATCGTGAAGAAGCCACCTTGATCTTGGATTTCTCAGACTCATAAAAGAATTGTAAAAGCTGTCAAACAAGTCGAAGAAAGACGTGCTCAACAAGAAGTTGAATTTCTTTTTGATCACATACAAAGATCTGTATGACGAGAATGAAAAGATGCAAGGAGAAAGGAAGTTTGTTCAAGAATTCATGAAAAATCACCGTCAAGAGGAATTGAACGAAATGATCGAAGGATACACTAAAAGTACCTTCGGAATACGTTCCTAAAGTCACAAAGGAGTTGTTCACCAAACAACTTTATCCAAATCTTATGCAGATCGCCAAGCAAACTATTCGATCAACACCCTTAACCGTCACAATCAATCCAACCGATCCGGTAGTTTTCTCTAATAATGAATTGGTGGCCAAGCTTGTAACAAAAATGTCGTTACGATCGGAATTTCAATTCTGAAGAAGCAAAATTGTTTCAAGCATTGCTGGACTACCAACTTCAAGAAGCTTGTAGATTCGAAGTTGAAAAGTCTAAACGTCCTAGAGACGATGAAGACAAGGATAAGGATAAAGACTCGCACCTAAACGCGTCGAAGCGACCTGGTGAATCTTCTTTGATGCAACCTCCTCCCAAGCGGCCTCCTGTTCAACAAAATCTCCTCCTCGTTCTTCTACTAAAAACCTCGTGACGATTCCGAGTTACCACCCCGACTCAGAAAACCGATGATCACTTTGAGTATACGGTGGTGGACGATGAAGAGGTCCTTGAGCCCCTACAACAACCCACCTCTCCCAAACAAGTTCGAAACCGAATCATCATCTAGGCCTTCGAAAAAGAAGAAGAAGAAGACGCCTCAGACTGACGTCATATCATGGCTAGATGACGATAAAACAGAGGAATTTGAATGGTTTGCTACTCTTGGTAACAACACTCCCTACCTCAAGAAGGTCGAATTTGGTAGACGGTTCTACATTGGAGCATGCTAAAATTCTGCAAGAAAAGTTCCATGTGTAGAAAATGACGAAATCGAGTGAAGCGAATCAAGAATGAAGCGTTTCAACTTCTAAAAGACAGCCCTGAAAGTGCCCTCGAGGTCGAATATCACCTTGAAAACATTGCTCGAGCTATGTATAACAACATGGATTGGCTCAACCCGGAAGCAAACATTGACTTCACACAAAGGGACAACCCTCCATACTACATCGATTGGACCAAACCTCTACCAACAATTGGCCAACCAGCTGAACCAAGGATTCCTTTCAGATATTTCTTCAACAAAGACTTGGATTTTCTTCTACACGGTGGCGATGATTCAAGAAAATACGCTACATCGTTAACACTTCCATTCCCAATTGTCTACTCAAACCGCATAGCCATTGAGGAACATGCCAATCACTTGTTCTCCAACACAGTGGAAGCATACGACCGAGATGCATAGTATGGGATTCATCATCGCCGAACGCCGACGAATCTACTACGTAAGCCGGGTTCGAAGTCTCAACATGCGTGTATAGTTCTAAGGATATCGTTGCCATCATACACGTTGACCTTTCGTCTAAGTGGGACTACACATTCCTAAAGAAGATCGTAGTCAAACGACAAGATGAACGGGACTATGCTTTCTCTGAAGGTGACTTTGAGAATTTGTCTCTCAATGACATCGAAGACATGTACCTTGCCAAAGTACGGTGCATGAGACAATTCTCAAGCTGCATTACGCGAATTTATCAAGTCACTTCTCATCTTCATAAAACGCATTGTCATCATGGAACGTGTAGAAGATCTCCGGTGGCCTGTTGAATCTTATCGAGGCGTGTCAACTTCACTCCTCCAAAGCTTGATCTTCCCGATATCAACCGGCTATCTCAATATACACTCATCAGCAAACCTTTCGGCGTTGTTTACCGTAGTTAACTTCAAAGAAATTAATGGCGTAGCGAACTCCACAAGTTCGGGATCATACTTTGAAGTTGGTTAGGGATGGATTGGCATACTGAGTTGAAGGATATACGCCGAAAATTGGGTCTCCTAAGCCTGGAATTCTCGGAAAGGAGGGATGTGAGACGGATCATCACAATGATTGATGAGCGGTTGTTTGAAGGGATCGATTGACGATTGGAGAGTTATGTCGGTGGTCGACCGGGATTAACATAACCGGCTTTCAACGCCCTGCACACTCCGGAACATCACGCACTTCCCGGTACCCCTTGAATTGCTTCCTTCATATAATTTTGGATGTTTGATTGATTATGTTTATGGCTTGTGCACACATTACAATGTACAACCCGTACTTGTAAATAAAGGACCCCGTGGTACGCCGATTGCCACAATCCTTAGAAAAGGAGCGAAAGCTTCTTAATTTTGAGTAAAACCTATCAAACCTTTCTCTTTTCAAGGTTTTGCTCAAAAGAACAAGTACTTTCCCTTATGATTTTCAAAACCTCAACCGTATATATCACTCGTTGAGGGGGAGTACTTGACTTAAAACTTTGTTCAAAAATTGTTCACAGTGGTCATTCTTCCCCCAACACTCGAAATGGTCATATTTATTCTCAACTTTTCAAAAATAACATCACATATGCCAATTTTGAGGGGGAGAAAATACGTGATAAAAAATATGTTGTGTAAATGCAAATGAATCTTTGTGCTATAGACTTAACCCATGAATTGTGAGATCTTAAGCTGTTAGTAACTTCGAAAAGACTTGTCCGGGACGGGTAATAATTTCAAGCTAGTTCGCTAGTGATGTAAGCGTGTCTCGCAAAGGACTTGTCCGAGTAGAATGTACCATTCGAGAAACTCTTGGTAGACATGAAATCTGACGGGTTTGACAACCTTCGAGGATTGTCTACACCTTCAAGGTAGTTATTAGAGCTAGTTGTCACCTAAAACTGACAATACAACTCTTTAACTATGCCACGTAACGTGTCTCATGGGGAATGTCTATCTTGAGTAAATCAATTCAAAATGTGGCGCTCTTTCCTCATGTGCATTTTAACCGTTAAAACTCTTAAGCACATGTGGAGGGGGAGTATTTATGCAAAATTATCTCAAAAGTGGTACTAAAATGTTTTTCATTCACAAACACTTTGAGAGATTTTTCACAACAATGGTTTTATGGCAACATAGGTTAGTCATGGAGTTATAAGGTGACTAAGGTTAGGAATAACCGTCCTATGATCCGCCAGAGCCGGAGGGATCTACCCAGGACACCACAAATAGTTAGTATTTAGAAGTCCTTAGGTATGATTGTAAAAAGGAGAAAATGAGAATCGGAGAAAGAAGGAGTTGAAGAATTAAAAGAAATGCAAAGAAAAGGGTGAAAAGAAATAGCCCTCCAGATTATTCAACTTAGGCGGCATCGGGTTCAATTCATATGCTCTTGGTTGTCACTTAGTGACGCCGGTATTGAAGATTAAAAGTCGTCATGGACCCGTGGACGCATGCACTAAACCTTCTTATCCACTCAAGTTTCTCTCAACAGAAGCTTGTTTCATTCTCACAGGAACCCTACGTAAACTATCGGCTTCTCTTAGAGATTGCTGGTATTGAAGAAGGAGACCCTCTCCCTAGTCTCCGCTCCAGAAAACCAAAACGCACTATTGAGTCTAGAGCCACGAGATTCATCAAAAGATCTCTTAGGTACACTTGACATTTCATCACTTGATATTCAACAATAAGAATTTCCGTGGTACATTATCGAGTCCTTCACAGATCTTAGCAATCTGTCGAGAACATTTATGAGAGGTTCACATTTGTGATCCTCATTGAATGGAAACTCCTGCCGGGGTCAACATCAAAGCGACCACAGCAGGTCGCCGGCAACTCCCGTGGATTGCGCTTAGTGGTCTCAAACGGTCTACGATCGTGAGGTGATGCTTCGTGTACCTCGGCGACTCATCGAATCGTAGGTGTACTTCGGTACATCGTGTTATCTCACTTGTGGGACTCGATTCGAGAACGGCCTTTGTAAGAATTAGAGTTGTGTTTTCACACTATGCCGTTAACACTCTCAAGTTCAAACTTGTAAGTGCCGGAATCCGCTTATTACTAACCGTTTAAATGTTTTCTTCTTATGGAAGCTTCGGAGCGGAATGATCGTGCAGATTCTTCTCATGCTCACGCCAACATCATCACTAATGGAAGTTATATCTTAAAGCAACACAACAAATGTCGAGAATGATTCTTCGTCAATACAGAGAATCTACAAAGTTAAAGACTTAAAGAACTCCATCAAGATCTTGAATTCCAACGTCAAAAGGCGTGTGAGCATGTTGAAGAATGACGTGGAGACACTGGAGCGAAGCCTGAGGCAGACATGATGCGAACAACAACATACTATCACTTTCATCACAAAGAACAATGATCAAAGAACAAAGTTAATGATGACGTCAAAGCATAACTGTTCTAAGTAAACTATCTCTACACCGGGAGATTGTTCAAATCAAGGCAATTCTTCTCACAAGAAGAAGAATGTCGGAAGGCGTCAAAGCTACTATTACATCAACGCCTTCACCGTTTTCATCACCAACACTTGAGTGTTTGTTACTCATATGTAATAACACTTGAGGGGGAGATTGTTGGAATCACTCCTAAACCTTATTCAAGTGTTAGTTACTCATATGTAATAGTTAGCTTATTATGGCCTTTATGTTTGTTATTAGCCTTAAGCTTATGTAGAAGGCCCATGAGCTTAGGCCCAAGCCCATAGGTGAAAGGGAAGGAGTAGGAGTGTTGCCCTAGCTCCTTTCCTATAAATACTTTGTAATAACCCTCACTTGAGGGTTGGTTGTTCAAGTTATTCCTTTCACTACATACTCTACACCTAACCGTCTATAGTATATCGTGTGTGTGTGGGTTTTACTTGTTCAATCGCCTTATCTCTTTCTTATAAGCTTGTGTGGTAAACCTTGTGACCTAACATGCCTGTATTTCAGCTTGACAACTCAAATATTTTCCATCTTTGTCAATAGAAATCAGAGGAACTGCGGTCGGAAGATGATAATCCGTGATGAAGCAACATAAGGTTCAAATTGAACTTGAGAACCGGATGAAGGAATAGCTTAGATACTTCGAAGCAACAACGAAGTACTTGACTTTGAAACAGGATCCTCAAAAGAATCTACAATTTCAACTATCCTTGGTCTTTTGGATTTAGGAGGATCTGAAGCATCAGCAATTCTTTTCAAAGTAGATGCAACAGCGGGACAAGATGAAGTAAACTTCATAATCTTATTATAATGACGATTAAATCAAAGATCGAGGTAAAGCCTTAACCGCCTATAGTCATACCGAAGTTATAAAGACAAAGCAACTCGATATTTCACTACTTTCCTCATATAATCTTTTGTTGAGCCGCAGATTGTGCTCTCATTTTCTTAGTCATGTTTTTATGAGTTTGAATAGCTTTCCTTTTTGCCAGAGCTTCTTTCTTCTTTTGTTGTCCAAGAGCCATCATTTGAGCCACAAAATCATCACTATTAAAGTTTGCTCCCAAAATACTCTGAGCAAGTGAAGGATTAGAAACATCTTTGCCGAGTGTAAACATCCCAGTGTTCAAGAAGGCATCCGAGTAGCCATTTCATCTAATTCTTTTTGTCTCGTGAGTCAATTTAGAAATAGACTCATCTTCAATCTGTTGAGCCAAATCAGCACTCTTCTTCAAATTGGCACATTCATCTAACATCCTCTTTGTGCTAACCTTCCTCGTTCATCGACTAGATCCGGACCAAGCTCAGTATCAACCATTACTCCTTTCCCTTTATCAAGAGATTCAAAAATAACATCATTTGAAGGAGTATCACTAAAAGGAACTTTAAGATTCCGTCCCGGATGTACTTGAAGAAACATGGTGAGATAAATCTTCAACAGGTGTTGAAAATACATCTACTTCTGGATTCAAATTAAATTTCCTCCCATCAAGAAACACTTCAGTATCAGTGAAAGGTATAGAAGCGGTTGAGATAGCACATTTGTAGCTTGAACACTGCACCGAATGTCCATCAAAGGAGTATCAAGCAACAACATGTCCTTCAAGAGTTGAAATATCTCGCACTTTGCAATGTATCCTTATGCACATTGCTTTCTCCTTCGTCCTAGTAAACAAAATTGGCTCCTTTTGGCATGCAGATGTACCAACCTTTGGTGTAGAAACATTAAATTCTTGAGCCACATTAGCCAACAGATCAAGAGACCTGAAGCCGATCATCCATGTTCTCCTCATCGTAAGAAACATCCAATCTCCTTTTTCTCTCGACCAGTTGTGCCTCCAAATCTTTAACCTTTCTTTTCAATTCAACAATCTCACCACCAAGCTTAGTTTTAGTCTCTGCAAGCTCCTTCTTGAGATCAGTAACCTCATTTCCATACATGTTCACTAAAGCATATAAAGATGTAAGTGTAATAGGGTCCTCACTCCACCAGATTGCTCGTGGGAATGGGAGCATCATTGGGCCTTTCAGAAGAAACATCAACATGCTCAATGAATTGAACATTATCATCAATTGGATCTCTAACAGGGACTAGAGTAGACAACCTATTAAAGTCAGTCTCAACCTCATCATGAGGAACTTGTGTAGGTGGTGGACTAGGTCTAGGTGAAGGAGTGGATAAAGGTTGTTCAGGAGAAACAATATGTGCTTCAGCAGCATTAGAAGGGCCTTCATCTATTGTCACCTTGATGGATTCCCATCAGCAGCAACGATAGTAGAAGGTGGAGAACCAACAACATTCCCTTCTTCATCAGCCTCATTGCCTTGAGGCAACATAGCCGCTAGCAAAGGATGATGTGCCCCCGCATACTTAGTTCTCATAGAAGTAAATAGTTTAGCAGATAAAGCTCCTATGGGATAAAAGGCTTGGGCTTGTGTGGTAATGTCTAAAATTATCTGAAGAAACCTAGGGTACATTAAAAACTTATGCTTTTTCTTATCTATATTTTCAACCATATTATCAAAAATATACTTAGAGAAATTATAAGTCAAACCCTGAGAAAGACTAACAATACCACATCCCAAATGTGTAGAAAATTGATCACATCCTCCAGATTTATTGCTCAAACACTGAAGCAAGGTGTGAACCAAAAACCTCCACATAGGACATAATCGATTCTTCAACCACATATCGTCCTTACACCCCGATATCCAATAGCTCTTAGTCCAAAGAAGAATATCCACCGCATTAGAATGAGAAACCCCATTCTCATCATCCAAATGAAGTTGTCTTCTTATCAGCTCCTCTGTCACCACATACTCTGTTCCATCAATCATTGCAACAATCTCTGTATCACTCCGTTTGGTAGCACCAAAATTGAGTAACCAACGATTCATATATTGCATTAGGAGAATGTGTTAAAGCATAATGAATCTTGGACCTCTGTAAGAATTCTACCATTGGTCTATATAACTCATCACCCTTAGCGTTCCCGGCGACTTTATTATGATCATGCTTGAATTGAAGCGCCATTAGAAAAATCGTAAGTTAGGGTTAAGATTCACACAAGTGGAAGTGTTTTGAACGTGAGTAATGAAGGAATCGTTTAATTAGAGACGAAGATATGCGAATAGAGAATAAGTAGTAGTTTCCCAATTTTGGTCAAATTGTTGACCAGTGTTGACGTGTACTTCTACTTTTACCCAATTAACTTTCAACTTCAGTAGAAACACTAGTCATTCTGCTGAAGAACACCAATCAGCAGAAATAGATCACGTATTCAAGAAGCTTCAGTAAATATCTTTTTACTGTTTCACCCACACGCATTAAGTCTCATTAAGTCTTGAAACTGTCTATAAAACAATCCCAATGCACACATAACTCTTCATCTAAAACCCCCAAATATCATCACAAACCCTAATTTCATCAATGCTTCAACATTAACCACAATCAATCATGAGTACTAAACCTGAGATCATGGATCTCACAACATCATCCTCATCATCATCATCAAGTGATGATTCAAACCCATGGCTTCATTACTTTCCTCAACCATATCCTCGACCAAGTAAATCACCCTTTCTCCCTTCTTCAGAAGATGATAGTGTAGTGAATCCAAGTGAATCTGCTGATGATTCTGATGACTCCTATAAGGAGAGAACATTTTACTCCCAACCTCCAAAGACCTCAGCCTCAACTTGAAGGCCACGAGCCGAAATCCGCTACTCCTAAGAACAGAGAGGTGGTTCTTGGTCTTTCTGCACCAGGTTTTGGTGCATCATCACATATCGTATAGAGGAAGGAGTTAAGGAAGGTGGAAGGATTGCTTTTTGGTGAAATCAAAGATGAATCACAAAGGACATATTATTTTTCTTCATCATCATGTGTGGTCATCGTCATTATCATCGTTTTCATCAATCCATCCTTCCCATTTTGATCCTTAGCATCTTCGTCGCAGTGTCATGCATATCCGACCATCAAGATAGAAGGAATGGGTGGTTATGCAAGTCCTGATAAATGCATATCCAACATCTAGTGTGAAAGATGTGAGCGATCATGCATATCCAACAGCCTGTTAGATGTTGGAATAGATGATATAAGCTAGATTTGGATTAGTAGATCATGCAAAGCTCTTTCCTTGTAGTTGCTTTTGATGTTGATTGTACTCTGTAAGCTGTAAGCTGTAAACTGTTTCTCGAATGAATGAATGAACAATTTGCTTCAGTACTTCTCTTGAATAAACATTGTAACTTCAGACATTGTCTTCATGGAAACAAATAACTCACTTCACACTTTAAATTCAAGAGAAACAAGCTTTAGATCTTTCTTGACCATATTCCAAATTAACAACCATGGTAAATACCAACTTGAATAACTAAACTGCAAAACAGAACAAACACAGAGAAACACACAAACCAACAAAGAAAAACAAACTAAGATTACATTAGCTGGTTAGTGTTAGTAAACAGAAGCAAAAGTATACACAAAAATCAAACAAATTTACATAAAAGAATGCAAAGTATACACAAAAATCAAACAAATTTACATAAAAGAATGCAAAGTATACACAAATCCTCCCCTGAGGCCTATGCCTCCCCTTAAACTTTGCAGTTAAGGGTTAAGCATACCAATCAAGATAGAAGGAATGGGTGGTTAGTATCGCTTGTGTAATCACAAACAAACTAAAAGAAAATCTCTACAACTTGTATTCTTTAGCGGAATATAAATACAAGTATAAAACACAGATAACTAAGAACTCTTTGATCCTCTATGGATCATTATATTAAATAAATTGATTAAGCACACGTACATAATATATTCTATTGTGTTCCTTTTATAGACAAGGAACCCTAACTTCTTTTCTAAGAAACGTATAACTATCAAACTAAATAAGATATACACAATTACTTCCTAATAAAGCTCATGTATATCCTAACTAATTCTAGAATATACGGAATACTATTTCCGCAGAAACAAACTATGACTAATATAACTTCAAAGATAATCATGTCTTCAGCAGAATCCAGCTACACTTCAGCAGAATCCATCAGTAGTAATATCAAAGATAATTCATACTTCACATAATTCCCAACAATATACGTATATTAGATGCATTTCATGATTTCTCTTGTTTTTTGTTCCTCTGCACGTGCCGAAATCATGAAAATCAATTTGCACCATCTATACATCAAATTAACTTTCGAAACTCAAGATGTTGCATCTATATTAATAGAAATGTATCTAATGCAAGTCGTTGCATCTCAAATGCATGATTTTGGTCACTTCTCACCACTTCTTATTTTAATTTACTTCTCATTGGATCCTCTACTCTCTCTCTCTCTCTCTCTCTATATATATATATATATATATATATATATATATATATATATATATATATATATATATATATATATATATATATATATATATATATATATATATATATATATATTTATATATATATATATGCCTGTTCAGATGCGTCACACATACTAAGGGTCGGATCTGGCATGGTGACTGGTGTAACATGATCTACTCCTATTATTAACCTACGCTATTTAAAAAATGACATTTGTCGTGGTGCTACTAGTTTTTTTTTGGGTAAAGGGTTAATTTACCCTGTTACTCACAAAACAATGAAGTACAGGAAATGTGGTTGAGCACCACATTGGCTTTGACCAAAAACGCACTTATTGTGCTTCAAACCAAAACGCTAACATGCGATTGACAAACCAATCACTAGTTAATCTTCTCTTTTGTGTAAAGAGCGTGATTGTAAGGGTCTTTTTCATCTTTATGCACCGAAAATTTGAAAACAGAGTGTATTTCATGTATAAAAATAGCATAACACATTTGAAAGTCAAGCTAAGGTGCACAAGATTTCACGACTTTTTATGTGCTACACTCGAGTAAAAACTCTAGATCCGCCGCATGTTCGTTTATGATGAAATGTCATTTGATATGTAATAGCTTTGCAAAGTGACACTTACCAGATAGCTAAACATGTGTCAAATAGAGCGGGAATACGATATCAAACAACAATTGGGAATATCATGCTTTGGACCTAAAGCGATGAACATACTGGAATATGATCAACTAATAACCGTGAGTAAACTAATAACCGTGTATTTACTCTTAAGTGAACTTATTTGTATTGGATAAGTATTAGTATTTGTATTAAACTAGCATTTGTATTAGTTTAGGCCAAAGCTCAAATGTTAGGTTAATCAATAGTATAAATATCGAGTCTCATGAAAATATAATGATTCATCAATGTTGTTAATTAATAAAAAAATGAATGTTGTGCCTAATAAGTAAAACCCACTACCAAAAAGTTTCTTATCCTCCGGTCATCGGCTACTAACGGATGATCCGGAGAGATCCCCGTTTATTTATATTCACTTTGTTGTTTTGATTTAATTAGTTTATTTTCCTTTTTGGTTCGTTTTTTCGTACATATATAGAAACGAATGTAATAACGTATGCCTGGGATATGGTTGCGGCCCATGGTCTCGACACAAAGGTGTCAGATCATCAGCTTTGACTTTCTTTTGGCATATGGAGCAAGTCGTGTTCTACCATGCCTTAGTTGTATTGATCCTGATTATGTTGCTTCATGGGTGAACTAAGCACGTTGAATATTAACAAAACAAGGAAAACAGTTAACCTTTAACATAGTCGTCGCTAAAAGTATTAGTTTGTAATATAGAATTTATATTTTTGTTTTTACCTGGTAGCTTTAGGTATTTTCATCAAATAGTAAAGCAAGAGAAACTCTATTTCTCATTTGTCCTCTTCCTTTGTCATCAAACCTTTCTCTGTCAACTATCACTGGTGATCTCAAATTGTACCTTTCCTTTTACCTGTATATTTTTCATATTATAAGTACTATAATTTACCGTGACAAAACGGCGACCATTTCTGTCATTTAGGGCTCACGCTGTTTTCTTCAGCCCAATTGCGAAATCCATGTTCTTCTTCTGGCATGTTACGGCTTCGTTGCATATACGTGTCTTCACTGCTGATACGTGGCGCGATACTCTTTGTTTCCATTCTCAAGAATCGACGATTCAATTTTCTTCCATTTTCTCAGTGTCGGCGTCACAAGCGGCAATTCAGTCAGCTCTTGATTATGCGTATTGGATTCGCGAGGTCTTATTCTGATTTTTTATGGTAAAATATGTGATTCTTCATCAATTTGTAGTAATTTATATTGTGATGTTTGGATAGTGCAAAGGGACTATATGCAGAATGATGGGATTAGATTTTTCGGAAATTGCTAAAAACAGATGCAAACGAATGATAGGCGAACCAGGTATCTTGATGTTACTAAAATTGGTATGTTTCAGATTTTGCTTATTTGTTGCCATGCTAATACTGATTTTTTTTTGGTTAAATGTAGAAAAGTAGCGAAATTTTATCCAAATGGCGCATGTGAGGTAGGAAGCAGAGTTGCGATCTGAAAAATGGTAGGGAGAGGCGGCGCAAGTCAGGTAACGGGTAAAAAAGGGTCATTCTGAGGGTCGTGTCTGCCAGATCAGGGGTCCGGTGCCAAAAATAAGCATGTGGCAACCCAGTTATTTTTTACTGCCCGCTTCAATCTGTTTGTACATTTGTTAGCTCATGGGTAACTAACGCCTGGATAAGGATCTTCCAAAATCAAGCCTAACCTGTTTCCACCCAATCCCTGACCTAGCCGTATGGAATCTTTGCCTTTAACTTATGTGTCTTTTGTTTTTCAAAACACGTATAGGGCCCCCTTCTGAGTATACTAGGGCCACCTTCAGAGTATACATATATGGGAAATTGTGAGCAGCTTTGCCAGCACTGTCGCGCTTTGTTTTGGTACGAGGAACGGCTGAAAACTTTTTAATTTTGGTTCATGACAGTATGCATTATATCAGATGTTATGGGTGAAAACCAGGGCTAAATTAAACCAAATTGGTATTATTCTGTGACATAAGATCTTTGCTTGAAGGTGTGCTAATTGGAATTTATTTTGTTTTGGTTGCAGACAAGTCTCGGAAACAATGGACTGCTACTATTACAGGTATGAATGAAAGGCCAGATAATGTATGTGTGTCTGGAAACAACAAAAGGAAGTCGCTTGCAATTTGCAACAATAAACTGTCACTGGATCATATATCCAATACTGATGGGCAACGGTACATGAAACGGTTCACTAATAAGATTGTTGCTTACGACACTGCAGGTGTATCTGCTGCAAGATTCCTGCTTCCGAATTTATTCATGACAGATGCTGATGTTTGCTTGGCCGAGGTAGTTATATTCATGAGTTTTTACGTTGTTGGTTTGTTGCATATACGATATGATTGTTGAGTTTCACTATAATAATGCTTTTCAAACCGCTGCTGTTGCAGGCATTTGTAAAAGGCCAGATAAGGGTACAAATTTTTTAGCTATTTGGATAAACTTTTGCCACATATACAGCTGACGCTTTCTCCATCTAATAATAGTATAGCTAATGTTTCAGGATGAGTCTATTTTCATACGGTTTTCTGTAAAAGAAGAAACGCATCTTGAATTGAGTCATGTCTCCAGAATTGGTTTCAGGCCAGCGAACTGTAAGTTATTTCCTTTGCAGAACACTACTCACTATGATTATCTGAAAAAATTATGTTGGTCTTTCAAATTATTTTGTATACAACCTGTTGGAAACTTCTGTGGCTTTTTTCTAGGTTTAGACCATGGAAGTTCGACGAGTATAATTTTGATCACCCTGCCAACGGTCTTATGGTCTTATAAATGCAGGTGTGTCACCTTCTTTTGTTACAGAATGCTTGACATAACAGAAGATTATACATAAAGATCCTTCGAAACGGAACCAGTTGCCATGAATAGATACTATAATTGACAAATTTGTGGTAGAGGGTTTAGTTTACGCAAAATCTTTCTAAATGGGATGTTAGAGCTTCACTGTTGTCTCACAATTTGATTATTAAGATACAGCGTTTTGATGCTATATGTGTGCTTTTAAGGTTCGATTTCCTTCGCTTCTATTCATTTGTATATATCAGTGACTGTGTTATCTGATTACAGTCACCTGATTTACTTTTGTATTGATTTGGGTTTTTATATGATTAATTCTAAGCCCATATTCTGCCTTATATTGGTTCAAACTAGGAAAGGTAGGTTGTCCCGCCGCAACGCGGCGGCTCGCAGCAATCCTCGTTGTATTAGTTTAAAGGCATAAAGTTGATGCATATTTTAAAAATATTTCATTCAACTTACTCTATTTCTCATTTGTCCTCTTCCTTTGTCATCAAACCTTTCTCTGTCAACTATCACTGGTGGTCTCAAATTGTACCTTTCCTTTTACCTGTATATTTTTCATATTGTATTAGTTTAAATGCATAAAGTTGATGCCGATTTTAAAAATATTTCATTCAACTTACTCAGTGATTATTTGATCAAGCCTTGGATATATGGGTTCAGATAATAGTGCGTCGTTGGAGTAGCTGTTAACTGGACACCTATGTTTGCCAAAATTGAGAGTTTATGTATTTAGTAAATATTGATGTTGTATATATGCAGAATTTAATAAGTAAAACTAACTCTGAAATCAGATGCTCTACACAAACTCACGGCTATGATGACATGTTTTTTCATTGCCTCGAAAGTTTGTTTGTTAAATCCTATCGCCATTTCATTCCATATCGCCAGCTCAATGCGATTGCCGCTGCACACAAAGGAAGTTTGTTGGTAAAATATTTTATGGCTTTGTAATAACTGCAAATTAGATGCAAAAGTTTACTTCAAATTTTGGATATCAATGACTTCTTATATTTCGGTTTGGTTGTGGTTCTCTGATTCCATTGGCTCTCCAACTCGTGTAATGCATCCCATGTAATCTATTAATGCAATGCATATTAGCTAAAATTACTTGTCAAAAAATTTAATATATTTAAGCTTTTTTACAACCTGTAAGAACGCTAGAGCTCACATTCTTTCTTCCATCGAGCTCACTGTATGCTCTAAACTTGAAGTAATGGTTCAGGAATCCATCACTTTGTATGTTGTTGATTCATGTGAACTTTCCAAAGATCAAAGTTGTATCATTATACAAAGTTTGTTGCTACTTTCTAGTATGTTCCTAATTGAAATTCGAAATCCCGCACGCTTCATAATTTTACAGCTTTGCATCAAAGTAATTCCAGTCGCGAATGTCCATGTTTACTTGAATAACATTTTCCTATGGTAAAAAAAAGTGTGTCCTAAATAATATGTTCTCATATAACTGTTAAGAAAATGTAACTAATTCTTTACATAGGTTTAAAGACTGTACCTCTTTGTCTACTAACATATAGCTAAATCCTACCGGTGTAGGATCTGGAACATTTGTGGACACCCATTTGTGGCACACTTTTTCTTTGATCGTCTTGTTCATGGAAGTGGTATTCACATTAGCGATGCTAGTTATCGGCATGCTCGATACTATCATCTTGTTGCTATATGTCGGTTTCACATCAATCCCACTACTTCTTGCCATTTTTTGTTGCAAAATATATAGTCGTTTAGAAACTGGAAGGGTTAACAAAACTAACATAACCATTTTCTTTATTTCAACTGCACCATTACGACTTCATCGCTGGACACTTTAGATAACTTCACCGCCTGATGCGGTTGCATATTGTAAGCCAGATTGTCTTCAGGATACGCAGAACCACCATTACTTACATATGAACAACACACTAATTTGTTGATGCATTTCATGATCTATCAGCGAAGAAAATGCTGCAAAACCTCTTTTCATCGAGTGTAGGCATCTCACATGTAACGTCACTCTTAATTGGTTTAAAATGAAGGCTACTATTTGTAGGCTTGTAATACAGAAAACATCAAAATTTGCGGACATTGGCTGTGAGCCTGCAATGCATCAACATTTTTCCTACTTTGTAAATCAAATCATACCAGTGTACCAAAATTAGACCCCCATCTGCCGGTTGGTCTTGATTGCAAGCCCACGTCATTTACATATTGTCTTTCGCATATATTTGCCATTTTATTCTTATATACGTCAACATTATTCTTATATACATCAACAACAATAGTGTGCCAACTATGAACCAAACTTAGAGTGGACGCAATGTGCTGCCAGGCCACAATGCCACGCAGTCAGCCGTACCACACCGCCTCCACTCACAATACCGTCGAAGGTGAAATCAGGGGACGACGAAGGTTAACTCGACAAGAGTTTTTCCTTTTTTTCGCTTTTTTAAACTTGTTTAAGTTTTATGGAATAAGGTGAAGTTGACAAAGTTTCGTATATGACCGGTGCTAAAACAAGAAAATCAAACTTTAAAGATTAACTGAAAACATGAAATACATAATAACCTTAAACATTTAAAACTACAGATGGATCCTAAAACAACATAAAAACATGAAATACATAATAAAACTACTAAACATTTAAAAGAACGAAGTCATCCGAGTCCAAACCATCATCACTTGTTAGAATAAACTCCCCATTAATGTATCGACTCCATTATGTCAAGTTGTCTTGGAGCAACTGTTCTCCCGCTTTTGCTCACGGCGAAAGCCTCTTCACGCAGCCGCTTCTGCGATCTCCCCGACGCTTTCTTCATCTTGTTCAAACTGCCGGAGGTTCTCACTTAACCCATGCAATGGTTTTGAAAATCCACTGCGGGACTGCTCACGCGGGACTTTGGAACAATTGGGAGGTACGGATGTTTCAAAACCCCAAGCATTTTCTGGGTGGTTTGAGAAACTTCAAACTCCGGCAGAGTTGGAAAGTTGGTTTCCAAGAGTGATCCGTGCCTGAAAGTCGGTTTCAAGAACTTCTCCGGCCGGGAATTGTCGGAAAAGTCTTCATGACATTCTTTTTTAAGTGTGTGATTGTGTATTTGCGTGTCCAATGCCAATGCTAGTATATATAGAAAACTTAACCGCTTTGAATTTAATTAAAAATTTAAAATTTAAAATTTGAATTTGAATTACCCCTACCAACAGTAAACGGTTTTTTTTTCAAGATCTTGTTCTTTTTATTATGTTATGATTGTATTTTAATTTGAATGAAATGAATTTATTTAGCTTTTATTCTGTGAAATGAATAAAAAATAAAATGGTAAAATAAGCGTACCTAAACGAAGAGTCAAGGCCATATGCATGTATATGCCATTATGCAAGTAATATTGTAAATGAGATACCGATGCTACAATGGCGCCAGACACGTAAGCAAATGCTTGTTATGATACCTAGCACTCTTATAGTTTTCAGCAATATTGAATAATGGTCATGCATTTATGAGCAACATTATAAGGTAAAAACATCATATAAAGCACTCAATCTCATAAAAAAAACATGTAAAAAAATAGCAAGAACTTACCCCTACTGTGAATGCGTTCTTCCTAGACGTAAAGCAACTTCACTAAATACAACACCTATCTAAAGTATCTCACCGTTTAGGTCACGACCCTTTGAGCAAATACATAAAACCCCAAAACTTCCATATATTAAGCTCAGAATCATAGAACTTACGCACTAAACTATAACGCAACATTATCGAAGCCAAAATCATGAAAGTAATCGACCACTTACACCTACATCCACAGGCATGCATTAACAATATACAATCAGAATCACAAAACTCATCTGCGAAATTGAAATGCAACATTATGGAATCCAAATTCACTAACAACTTAACACTTTTACAATGGTCTAAATATTTTTCAACAAAATAACTATAACTAAAGCACAAATATACAATCCCTATTTACAAAAACACAACAACCAAAAACTAAACGCGACTTATAGATATAGTAACAGCCATGCAAGCACATTTTTTATCCACATCTGCATATTTTTGCACATACTTCAACACTGCCATCTTCAAAAAACATCCTAAGATTCAACAAAAACTTTAAAACGTAAGACTCTATTCTTATCTATCAAAATCTCCAGAAGAAAAAAAAACACACGAAAACAAAAAAACAAAAACTATTATCCCTAACCTGTAAATTGAAGGTCAAGACTGCAATTCAAAATTTCTAGATTACATCTTTTGATGGTCTAATGACGGTGACAAAATTTCTATATTACACTTTTAAGAGGTCATTTAAGCCCTTAATCGATCACTTTTATATCCGTTATTGCTTAATTTCGTTCATTTTCATTTTTTAGGTCTCTTGGAAGAAAAATACTGGAATGATGCACATTTGGACGAAAATGAGTGAATACATGAAGAAAATTTAAGAAAGTCAAAATCGAAGTTTCACCTGCTCGCCAAATTGAACCCGACGGTATCCAATCAGCATGCACCACCTCTATACAGATTTGATAAAACATGCACCATAATGCTGAACTTTTTGTCATAACACCGACGGCGCCGCCAGTTTTTAGCAAGAAGGCGCCACTGCACTTTTCATCTCGTGACACCTGTGATCCATAATCTACGACGCCCCATATGAAGAATTGATCGACGGCGCTATAACTCTAAGGTGACGCCGCCCCATTGATAACTTAGCCAAGACGAAAACCTTAATGACGGCTGACCGACGGCGCCCCAAAGGCGTATGTCGCGCGATTTGTAAATGTATATATAGAATTCGATTCCAGATGAGGTAGACTTTTGGAGTAAAAACCCTAAACTTTTGTAGTCCGAATTCGACAGTATCTTAGGGTCTCAAACCCTATTTTACACATCAAGATAAGTGTTGTAATCCAATAGTATCATTATGTCTTCCATTGATTGTGTGTATGCTTTCTTGTTTAACATGTCTAGCTAAATTTTTTGTGTGTTTGCTTAGATCTATGAAACCTAGTTATTAATTATTATTAGGTTGTCTCTTATCTTAATTGTAATTGGCTTAGGAGTGCAACTAGGCTATCGTCGTGTTTAATGCTTGAATAATCTTTGTGAAAGTTAGTTTGTGAATAATCTAGCGGATTTCGTAGGCAAATACCAAGTGTAGGGATATTTGATAAGGATTTAAAACGTACAATTTTAAAGGGTCATTTAAGCCCTTAATCGACCACTTTTATATCGGTTACTGCTTAATTTCGTTCCTTTTTACTATTTAGGTCTCTTGGAAGAACAATACTGGAATGATGCACATTTGGACGAAAAGGAGTGAATACATGAAGAAAATGGCAAAGTCAATATCGAAGCCACTCAAGCTGCTCAAATTGAACTCGATTTACGCCCAATCAAAGGTTGCTACGCCGTCCCTCTATACATTTGATAAAAATATGCACCGCATCTACTGGAATTTTGTCATAACACTTTACCGCCGTGCTTTGAAGAAGCTAAGGCATCACTGCACTTTTCATCTCGCATAACCCGCATCCGTAATCGCATAACATCCATATAAAGACCGACAATAGTTATAACTTAGGTGACGCCGTCCCCACATAACTTGGCCAAGACGAAAACCCTAATGACGCATGATCGACGCGTCCTTACCTTAATGCACGCCACGCACTTGTAAATCTATATATATAATTTGATTTTTCTGCATTTAGAGAGGAAGACTTTTGGATTAAAAAACCCTAAACGTTTGTAGTCCAACTTGGACAGTATCTTAGGGTCCCAAACCCTATTTTACACATCAAGATAAGTGTTTTAATCCAATAGTATCATTATGTATTCTATTGATTGTGTGTATGTCTTGTTTAATACTGCTAAATTTAAATTTCTTAGATCTGAAACTTAGTTAATTATTGTTAGGTTATCTCTTATCTTAATTGTAATTGGCTTAGGAGTACAACTAGGCTATCGTTGTGTTTAATGCTTGAATAATCTTTGTGAAAGTTAGTTTATGAATAATCTAGCGGATTTCGTAGGCTAAACCCAAAAGTAACCTCAAAGAGTTAGGAAGCACAACGTGTTAAGAATAAGAACGTGACAATTCAACCATCATAAAATATAACTAGGGAGTAATAGTATTTAGGTAAACATATTTTTAATCATCATACGAGCACACATCAAATAGACATAGCTACCCATAGTATTAGATAATTAGAATAGTAGAAGTGATCGGTAGAAGTACCACCCCCCAAACCTATTGCCCCGAGATTTTACCCTTAGCTTTCTAAAAAACATATAAAAGATAAAAAAAGAATCATCCTCAACCCCCACCTTAGCATAATACATTTCTTACTAGCATTCTTATTCCCCTAGAGAACGATATCAATCTCTGAGGCTTACGCAATACTACACTACAACGATTAGGTTCATTGCCTAGGGTGTTGAAAAACTTGCTCGATGAAAAGGAAGTTCCTTTTACCCCGAACGCGCTTCGTATGCGCATCAATTTATCTCTTATGGATGAAGTTTGGTGGAATAAGCTCATCTGTTATGCATTAAGTTTGGTGGAAGAACCCTTGTAAACAGTGTTTGAGAAAAAAAAAAAAAAAAAAAAAACGACATTGTTTGGCTTAGACGCATTTTCAAACCAAATAGGTCAGCAATAAACGACATCGTCTCACCCCTAACTGGCATAGCTTGGCTCAAATCCAGTTTAAAACAAACTAACCCAAGCCTTAAACAACGACGTGTTTGCAAGGCCAAAACGTCGTTGTTTGCTTTGTTACAGTATAAAAGGGTAATATTAGGTCTCATGTAAATATTATGATCAATCAATCTTATTAAGCAATATATGAAGGTTTGCATTTAGACTATTCCCAATTGTCACACCAGTTCACCATCCATTTCAAAGACCACATCAATTTTCTCTCTTCCCTCACCCCCTCTCACTTTTAAACCCCAAAAGTTACACCACCTCACTTTTCATCCCATTTGTTTATTTATTAAGAACTAAAACATTTATTCATTAAATTAAAAACATTACACTAAAAATAAAAAACATCATACATATTAATAACCGAACTAAACGTTACAAGAAAGATGTTTGATCAGATCGACACAAAAGTTTTTATGCACTTGTGCCGATTTTATATATCTGATAACTCTATGCATTTGTTCTTGGGATCATATAAGGTCGTCTGGTTGATGTGCTTCCTCCGGATCAACCGGGAGATATAGCATCCCATTATTCTTTTATAATCATATTATGTAATATGATGCATGTAGACATCATATTCCTTATTTATTTCTAGACGATACGGTCGTGCAAGATTGAATAATATAGTTCATCTCTTCTTTAGAACATCAAATGGCCGTTCCCACATCTTTATTTCCGCTTCTTGCGTTCGCTTATGCCGCATTCGCATGTGTTCATCGATGTTGGTTCTCCTGTCGTCTTAACCAATTTGACCATTAGTATCCACATGGATAAGTTACACCAATAGCCACAAATCGAATCTATGGTGCTTTTCTGTCTTTGATGTCGTTGTATGCCCTAACAACACCAAAGAAAGCATGCCATATCCATAAGTATTGTGATGCAACAACTTCCAGCAAAATGGATGGAGTCTAACCATGATCACGTCTACAACATTGTCCTATAAGTGCGCTCGGACAACTATTCCACGGCCAACTTATATAATTAAGGCTTCCTAACATTCTCGAAAACCCGTGCTTTTGTTCGTGAAATGCGTATAGATTTTTAACATCGGTGCTAGTAGGTTTTCAAAAATACCTTGCTCCAAAAATTTCCCATAACAAACGTACAAATTTTTTCAAGAGATAGATGCGAAGTTTCTCGGCCCATTTGAAATACTCATCAAGGGGTCAGGAACGATGTCATATGTCAATCAACGAGCTGCGGAGGTGCACTTCATCAAGAGAATTTTCTTTTCTTCCAAAGACACTCATTATTATCCCAAAAGTATGCAGAATGAAGGCTTATTTCTTCAACTATCAATGTGAATAGTCTTCGACTTATTCGGAACCTCTCTTTGAAAGTTTCTTCAGAAAACATCGGATTCACACTAAAATAGGCGTGGACTAAATGATGTCATTTATTCATAATATATACGACAACACTCTGCTAAAAAACTTCATGTCCTGACTAATAACTTCTTTTTCTTCTAATGAGTCTGTGAACATTATTGTTTCAGAATTTATTTTCATAATAAGTTTTGTTTGAATTGTGCGAGATTAAGTTTAAAGTTATGTAAAAAATGATGAGTTAGGAGGGCACTTAATGTGAAATTGTGTTTAAAAATTATGAAGTTTGTTGGGTATTTATAGGTAATAAATGATAATTCAATTCTCAAAATCTACACATACATATTAGAATAACCAAAATCTACACAAATTATTCTCATTACCAAAATCTACATTATGTGTAGGTGCTTAAACTTAATCACAAGATATTGTCTCTACACGCGCTAGGTAAGTACAAGATACAAAGGGTGTAACACCCCCAATTTCGCGGATACGCAAATTTGAATTCAAACTCGGGTGTTACTTCATGGCACAACAACATATCAATAAAAACTAACTCTAATGGAGTCGTTTTAAAAGATTTATCATTCGATTTATATAAATATCAGAGTTTACAAAAATAGGTCCCAAATGGTTCCAAGTTTACAAAATTCATCAAATTGGTTTTTCGAATGATAATAAAATTTATAGCCCTCTTGAGTATCCATGATCCTCCTCGTGCCTCGTATAATATGGACCTCAAATACATGCTTAAAACTGACAACACAAAGGTTGAGTGAAATTCATAGAGTTTGTTTGATGGTTGAACACATTATGTTGGTAGTGTGAGTTATAAATTCACACCAATGGTTTAAAGCAAAAACAATTATTATTAGACTAAGCATCATGCAATCAAGGCGTTAACGTGTTCCAAAAATAATTGGAGAAAATGCTCAGCAAGTGTTCCCCATCGTAAAATTGCCGCTTTTACCAATGTTACTTAAATATAGCGCTTGTTTGCCTACCCTATTCAACACAAACGGATTCCAATCCCAATGATCTATCCACATTATTCGCGCTCACTCGCAAGTGATTAATGGTTCATGATAGTAGGGACTTAAGATTGGCAATAGTGGTACTTAGTGCAAATAATACATTTAGATAAGTATACAGTTTGAAAGCAATGTGTTCGATTTAAAATAAAGCATGTATCTCCCCCAAGAGTTTGTAAAACAATTAATTAATAGAAAGTGGGGCTATGAACTCACCTCAGAGTAAATGATATCAAATGTATAATGAGAATGATGGATATGCCGGGAGAACTTCTACGAGCAACCTAAAATAGAATATTAAGTACTTAGGTTTGGAATAATGTTTATGAAAACATAAACCATTCTATATATATTTCTATGTTGATCATGATGTAGTCAATTATCATTTTATGTTTATAGAAAGATCTTTAATATGTGAAAACATATTTAGTTTATAGATATCGTATCTACCGCTCTTATCATATAATTCGTAGAGGTCATGCAAGAACGCTCGAGGAGCTAGGACACTTTTAAATCGTGAATCCAAAGAACTCGTCGATCCGCTTACCCAAATGAACCCCTCACATGAAGTTCCCTAGTGTTGTAGTGCTTAATAATGAAAACATGTATTTTTATTACTTGATTATATGATATATTAAGAGTTTATAAATACAATAAATAAACTAACAAAGTTTATAAGTATTTAAATAAGTTTGAGTTTTATAAATACTTACCTAAATATAGAATGCTTGAGTATTATGGAAAATAAAATATTAGCGGAGTCAATGTGAGAATTTGCAATCTTTGAAAACCCAAGGCTATTAGAAGATTATAACGACGTCTTTTTGGAGACTTGAAGATATTTGAAGATTATAACGACTCTTTCTTGAAAACTTCCAAGAACTAAGATCAAACGCTAGTTTTCTTCAAGAACACATGAATGTTCTTACAAGATCTATAAGAAATGCCTTAGGTTTAGGACTTTAGATGTTAAGAAGGGGTGGTGCAAGAAAAAATGAAGTGATTTAGCTTGGTATTTATAGGCTAGAGAATATGGTTAACTATATATTAGTTAAAACTAACCATGGTTAAATTTACACATGTAATGATCTAAAGAAAGCATGCTTAGTATTTTGACACCAAGGTGATGACCCCCTAATTTCGTTCATGATAAGATAGGATACTTTGGTGATAGTTTTGGTATTATCTTGTTACGAGTGAGTTTTGGTTCCGCTTAAATGCTAAACCAGCCATAAACGAAAACCGAGCATCGTAGAAAAAATATGAATTTGTGGAATGATGAAACTTATATTATACTTCATCTAAAATATAAAATGGGTGATAAGTCTCATTTGGTGCAAAAACGCCGCTAAAGTCGAAATACGTGGTCAAAACGCTGCAATTGCAGCTTATCGAAAATAATCGAAATTTCGTGGAAACGAATTTGAATTTATTTAGAGTAGACTAAAATTAGTCTAAAAGTGATATAAGATGTTAAAATGTGGTTTTCACATACGCTAGATAACCTAAATGTTATTTGGGAAGTTTAAAAGTTACGCTGATTTAAGCAAAATGTAGAACGCATAAGTTAATTTCTTTATGGTCAAAGGAGGAGGGAAATATGTTTGACTTTTCCAAAAATGTAAAAGTGTTAAAAACATATTAGAAACACAAAGGTTGAAATCGTAAGTCCGATATAAAAGAATTGTTTAAAACGTAAGTTTAGTTTTTCAAATGCTAGCTTATTTGTAACATAAAAATAATAAATCTTTAAAAATTCTCTAATTAATTATGAGAGATCTAAAAATTTATCCGATGAGGAAAATTGTCGATTGATTAAGTATACGCTGATGTTTAAACGATGGACCGCCCAAAGAAACTTTAAAAGGATGATTTTAATAACTTTTGTAAAATGATCTAACGATTTTCAAATCTCTCGTGTCATTACTAAAATAATTTATCTTACGAGAATGTGAAATAAAAATTTTACGGAATGAATAGTGAAAGTGAATAGTAAATGTGAATAGTAAAAGTGAATAGCAAATTCTCAAAATGAACAAGAACCTAAAACGTGCAACAGCCTCACCTCTAATGGGAATTCGGCCCCTAATTCAAAGCATGGTTATCCATGTTGAAGTGTCTAGGAACATGAGGGTGTATAATGTCAATCCTAACCTTTGCGCTTTCAAGTTTGTGGTCATAGAATGTAATATGTACCATGCGTTAAGTTGATAACCTAAAGGGTTTTGTTAAAATCTTATAGAGTCCAATATACCTAAAGTTTGACTTTTCCCGATTCTCAAAATGAATCATATCTTATTGTGTCGAGGCTATCAAAACCTTAATGGAGTTTTTTTGATAAGGTGTGCATAAGCCTAATTTGTATTTGTATGGTTTCTTAGTTGTTTCGGGATGACCAACACCTTAGTGCATCAAATGGTTAACTAATACTGCCTATATAGTGCCTCAAATGGAAATAGTTTTGTTGTTGTTAGGTAACCGCTGTTAATCAAAGGTGTAAGATATTGTTGATGTGAAATGGTTTGTAACGATGTGATAACCGCTGCTGTAGGAAATTTTGTTAGCGTAAGGGTTATCCAAACCATTTCCAAAGTTGATCATGTCTTAGGTGGTTTCGATGAAGGCTATATCGAGATAGTGTTTATACCTACTAGTGTTTGAAAAACGTAACCGTAGTTTTACACATCAAACTATAATGGAGTTTAGATAATGATGTGATATGTTGACGACAAGAGTAAAATGTGACGCTTACCATTATTGTTAGGTAGAGATGTCAAGTTTGTTTTGAAATCAAAAGTGAATTTTAAAGGAATATGGCAGAATGAAATCCTTGAAACCTAAAATGTGCTAGTACTTCTAAGAAATGACGAAGATTTGATGACTATCCCAAGATAGTAGTTCGGATTATCTCATGTATGAAAATTTCAAGAATGAAACTAGGTAGTTTAAATAAGATGTTAAGATTTTGTCGAGTGGTAAGACACTATCGCGGTTCTAGATCTTTTAATGAATTCCGTGGTTTATCGAAGTTTAGTAGGAAATTAACCCTCAATATAACCCCTTGTATAAATGTTCCTTGTTTGAAAATTTGTCAAACATAGTTAATCGTGACTATGTTCCAATACCCCTAGGTTAAATATAGGTGATTAGGCTATATTTAGCCGAGGTTCGATAAAATTTTCAAATACCTAAATTAGGTATACTTGTGATATGTCCATGGCTTTTGAGAAATTGTCCACTAAGCAAAGGCGATATCAAACCATCCAGCTGTAAACCCGCCATAAAAGACTTGTAACCTATGTTTTCACATTCCATTGCATAGAAGATAGTATGGGTAGATACATGTGGAAAGGAAATCTTGAGTAATCCTAAAATAGTCCATACTTGGCTAGCATTACGCACTTTTAACAATGAAGGTTTCTAAGAGAATTTTGATGAATGTAGAGAAAGTTGTCAACTTCAGCCTTTTGTAGATGATGAGTCACTTTGTCCTTTAGAAACTTATTTCTTGTATTTCCATTAGGAAATTGATAGATCGTGGACGGGTTTCATGCAAAACGATATCATATAATGTTAAGAAGATAATTTTTAGAGACTATTGTATAACTTACCACATTCGGAGAGAAGAGAACCATTGTGCAACTACAATCTCTCAGAAATAGTTGAGACCATTGTGTAACTCACGTCTAGAAATAATAGAGACCATTGTGTAACTCACAATGTCCAAGAAATGATGGAGAGATCATTGTGTAACCCACAATGTCTTGAGAAGTGATGAAGAGACCATTGCAAAACCACAAAATGTCTTGAGAAATGATAGAGAGATCTTTGTGTAACCCACAATGTCTTCGAGAAGATGAAGAGACCATTGGTAACCCACAATGTCTGGGAAGTAGGAAACACCATTGTAGTCACATAATGTCTTGGATAAAGTTTCATAATCCTAAAAAGCACGAGTAGATGCATGATTGGGAGATTAGGAAAATATGATTGTTCCGTAATGCCTTAGAATAGGTATACGCAGTATATGTTGAGTACTTTGTTTATGATTGAAATTATGTCAAGTGTATATATCAATATACTAGTATGTTTGTATAGCTTAAAATGCCTAAAGTCACATAATCGCCCTGAGGATGGAAGGCACGGAGAGCGAAAGGCTATAAAATGTTTTGTTTGTAAAAGTAGTTATAGATTAGGTCTCGACAACCCGCTTTCTATAACTGTGGCTCGATACCAATCTATAACAACACCCCCAATTTCGTGGATAATGCTAGCTGAATTCAAACTGGTGTTACTATATACAAATAGCCATAACAAAAAAAACTAACTCTAATGGAGTCGCTTTTAAAAGATTTATCATTCGATTTATATAAATATCGAGTTTACAAAATAGGTCCCAAATGGTTCCAAGTTTACAAAATTCATCAAATTGGTTTTTCAAATGATAATAAAATTTATAGCCCCTGAGTATCCATGCTCCTCCTCGCGCTACCGTGATAATATGGACTGAAATACATGCTTAAACCAGCCAACACAAAGGTTGAGTGAAATTCATAGAGTTTGTTTGATGGTTGATCACATTATGTTTGTAGTATGAGTTATAAATTCACACCAATGGTTTGAAGCAAAAAGCTTATTATTAGACTAAGCATCATGCAATCAAGGCGCTAACGTGTTCCAAAATTAATTGAGAAAATGTTTGTATGCGGCCCCTATCGTGTAAAATTGCCGCTTTACCAATGTACACTAAATATAGCGCTTGTTTGCCTACCCAATAACACAAACGGGATCTGGTCTAATCCCAATAGATCTATCCACATTATTCGCGCTCACTGCAAGTGATTAATGATTCATGATAGTAGGGACTTAAGATTGGCAATAGTGGTACTTAGTGCAAATAATACATTTAGATAAGTATACAAATTGAAAGCAATGTGTTCATTTAAAATAAAGCATGTATCTCCCCAAGAGTTTGTAAAACAATTAATTAATAAAGTGGGGCTATGAACTCACCTCAGAGTAAATGATATCAAATGTATAATGAGAATGATGGATACGACGTGAGAACTTCTACTTGAAAACCAAATAGAATATTGCGACTTAGGTTTGGAATAATGTTTAGGAAAAACATAAACCATTCTATATATATTTCTATGTTGATCATGATGTAGTCAATTCTCATTTGGTGTTTATGAAAGATTCTTAATATGTGAAAACATATTTAGTTTATAGATATCGTGACTACCGCTCAAGCATCATAATTCAGAGGTCATGCAAAGAACGCTCGAGGAGCTAGGACACTTTAAATCGTGAATCCAAAGAACTCGCCGATCCGCTTACCCAAAATGAACCCTCACATGAAGTTCCCTAGTGTTGTAGCGCTCAATACGTAAAGCATGTATTTTTATTACTTGATTATATGATATATTAAGAGTTTATAAATACAATAAATAAACTAACAAAGTTTATAAGTATTTAAATAAGTTTGAGTTTTATAAATACTCACCTTAAAATAGAATGCTTGAGTATTATGGAAAAATAAAATATTAATGAGCTTCGACGAATTTGCAATCTGAAAACCCAAGGCTATTAGAAGATTATAACGACGCTTTTGGAGACTTGAAGATATTTGAAGATTATAACGACTCTTCTGAAAACTTCCAAGAATCTAAGATCAAACACTAGTTTCTTCAAGAACACATGAATGTTCTTAAAAGATCTATAAGAAATGCCTTTAGGTTTAGGACTTTAGATGTTAAGAAGGGGTGGTGCAAGAAAAATGAAGTGATTTAGCTTGGTATTTATAGGTTGTGAGAATATGGTTAACTATATATTGGGCAAAACTAACCATGGTTAAATTCTACATGTAATGATCTAAAGAAAGCATGCTTAGGATTTTGACACCAAGGTGATGACTCCCCTCCATAATTTCGTTCATGATAAGATAGGATGACTTATGTGGATAGTTTTGGTATTATCTTGTTACGAGTGAGTTTTGTCTGCTAAATGCTAACCGGGTTATAAACGTAAAACCGGTATCGTGAAAAATAATGTTGTAGGAATGATGAAACTTATCATTATACTCATCTAAAAATATAAAAAGTATAAGCTCTTACGGGGCAAAAACGCCGCTTAAAGTTCTGAAATACGGGTCAAAAACGCATTGGGTACATCGTAAAAAACTTAAATTTCAAAGTGAAACGACCGTGAATTTATTTAGAGTAGACTAAAATTAGTCTAAAAGTGATATGATACGTTAAAATGTGGTTTTCGCCATACGATAACTTAACAGCTTATTTGGGAAGTTTAAAAGTTACGCGATTTAAGTAAAAATGTAGAACGTACAAGGTTAATTTCTATGGTCAAGGAGGAGGGAATATGTTTGACTTTTCCAAAAATGTAAAGTGTTAAAACATATTAGAAAACATGCTAATAAATCGCTAAGTCTGATATAAGTAGAATTGTTTTAAACGTAGTTTAGTTTTTCAAATGCTAGTTAGTTTATTTGGTAACATAAAAATAATAAATCTTTAAAAATTTCTAATTAATTATGAGAGATTCAAAATTTATCCGATGCGAGGAAAATTGTCGATTGATTTTCGTTATAATGCTGTGATGTTTAAACGATTTGGACCGGCCCAAAATGAAACTTTAAAAGGATGATTTCTAATACCCTTTAAAATGATCTAACGATTTTCAAACTCGTGTCATTACTAAAATAATTTATCTTACGAGAATGAAATAAAATTTTACAAGGAATGAATAGAAAAGTGAATAAGAATGTGAATAAGAAATTCTCAAAAATTTAACAAGAACCTAAAATGCAGCTACATAAAGCGTATCCCTTTATTTTAATAACAATATAATTGATAAAATACCGTAACTCTTCATCATTGTTTATTTCATACACTTCGTTGCCAAGTTGAATATGGTATGATAAACGAATCACTACGGTCACATCCAAACCGAATTTATTGCCAACATATTCTTTGAAATTTTTTTAATTACTTTTTTTTTACCAAAGAACGTTACTACGACGACCATCATTAACAATGCATACCCAAAACTTTCCTTTAGAAAAATTCATAGTTTCTATTTTTTTTCTTCTGTTTTTTAGTCTTTTTAAAAATTTTAGTGTGATCATGTCTCATTTACACAATTTTTGAATGGATTTCACATTGTAGGGATGCGCAAAGGAAGGGGATTAGGATGCGTAAAGGAGGTGGATGCGCAAAGGAGGAGATGGGGATGCACAAATGAGGGGATGCGTAAGAAGTTTTGCTTGCACTTGTCTACATGTCACTATATCAACCATTCAGAAGTGTATGCTAAAGTATAATGATGCGCAGTTATGAAGTGATGCTAAGTTAATTTGCACTAACAATGTATGACACATGTCACTTTATGGGATGTGCAAAGAGAGGATGTGCGCAAAGTCCTTTGCTTGCACTTGTCTACGTGTCACTATATCAATGGATGTAAAGTAAGGGGATGTGCAAAGGAGGAGGATGCGCAAGTTAATTTTCGCGTTGTGCAAGTTTTGATAAAAGGCTTTCAAAAGGTCTGTTTTGGTAATATGGTAAATTTTTTTTCCAAAATGTCTAAAATGATAGTGGGTAAACTCTTTATCTTTATATATAATTCAACGGATAGTAGAAGGGCCCTACTTTTTGCACATTTACCTATTAGGTGAGCAAGTCACCCTCGTTACCATTTTTTGGGTTCTTCACGCGTGAGGTTGGTCGGCCCAGCAAGGGTGGCGCGTGCGTTGAGCTGGTCACGGAGGCTCACTCCCTCCACTGGAGTAGTCTTACAAGATACCTGGACCCCCAACATCATGAACCATGTCGCTATTCATAAAAACCATAAGTAGCGCTACTTTGTAGTATTTCGGCTTGTTGCATACTATGCTTGCCCTCGACAGAAAAAAAAGCAGCTTGGTAATGGTAGGGCACTAGGGCCTGATGGGCCTCGTGATCTTCCTAAGTTCTGTTCATATTTGATCGGTGTGATTTGCAGTTGCATGCATGGTAACCACGTAAAATTAAAAAATCTAATAGTTTTTATTATTGCTGATATACTTATTGTATATCCTTAATTGACCCTTTATACGAGGGAAAAAAAGAAAATAAAACCATCTTCTTCAAAAACTATCTTGGCTAGAAGAAATAAATAAAGATACTAAACTAAAAACACCACAAAGACATGTCATCAAAGAATTTCACGTCATCAAATATATTACTATACCCCACCATACGAGGTGACGGTAGCATTAGTCCCTCTGCCATGCTGTCAATAACACCTGGCATTCCAAATATCTCATCCTCGTCGACATCAAACACAATTTCCTTAATCTTTTCACACGGTCTAAAACTATCAGCCGCTTCGGCAGCTGCCTTTTGTATGTCTATTACGTCACTAGACTTTGGGACAGGCAGCCGCCAAAGCGAGTCGGCAAAATTCAAACATGCAGATCGACCTCTCATTGCTAAAACAGCCACGTCATGTGCTCTAGCAGCCATTTCAGCAGTAGGATGTGTACCAAGCCACACTCTGGACTGCGTTATCGGATGTCTTACCTCACATACCCATTTACCGTACTTCCTACTCCTTACTCCTCGGTATATCGGGTGTCGTGTTTCCTTAAACTTTTTTCTTCCTGCTCTTTTCTTAGGATTTTGTGAAGCTAGCATAAGTTCAGGTTCTAAAGAGGGTTGTACAAGTGACAATTTTTCTTGATGTAGGTAATGTGATTCGATATTCATGTGTTTAGTAGCTAGTGAAATTGTGATAGATTGAGGTTTGAATTATTGATATGCAACTGCTGCAGTGATAATTATATATATATATATATATATATATATATATATATATATATATATATATATATATATATATATTTATATATATATATATGCAGATGTATGCGTGTGAAGAGCGAAGGATATTTGATTATAGAGGGTGTGAGCGTGAGAGAAGAGATATTTAATACAGTTTGTGTTAAACAGTTACGGAGTACATTTTAGGGTTTGTTTCATCTTGTATGTAGTGCCAATAATCATATTTCATTGCCACAAAGTCATAATAATTGGTTAAGGTAAAAAGTTTTTTGGGTCTAAATACATAATCAAATATTAGTATAAGAGTATCATATTTTAATCTGTGGAGTAATACATTACATGCAAAATTCCTGTCGCGGTTACTTTCAGAAAAAATAATAATATAGATTAATTTGCAATAATTAATCTGTTAATTCAATGGTATAAAGAACACAGTTTAATATAAAAATAAAATGCAATTTTTTAAATATTAGTTTCTTTATATTTATCGATTTCAAGAAGAAAAAGAAACAAACAAACCGCACATCTATTCTCGTTAATGATCGTCCAACATCAAATTCTCTATCAAAAAAGGATTAAGATAAGGAGATCCGTTATCTCCGTTCCTGTTTATTCTTATTATGGAGGGTTTTTACATCGCCATCAACGATACGGTTCAAGCAAGCTTAATAAGAGGAGTTAAGGTAGGTAAGTCGGGGTTACGGTTGTCCCATTTTTTTTATGCTAATGATGTCATTATGATCACAGAGACACAGAGTGGAACCGAGTAGATATGGATAATATTATTTGGTTACTAAATCTATTTTACTTAGCCTCGGGTTTACGAATAAACATCTAACAAATCTAATGTCTTTGGAATCGGTGTCTCAACAAAAGAGATAGAAGAGATGGCTAGTGTCACAGGGTGTTCGTCGGGTTCGTCACCTTTCACTTATCTTGGGTTTCCAATCAGTTCAAATATGAATTTGGTAGCTCATTGGCAAGGGATGCTCGAAAAATTCAAGAACAGATTATATATACGGAAAGACTTCTTTCTATTGGAGGTCGTTTGACATTAATAAAGGCGATGTTAGTAATTGTTGGTATATATTTTATGTTGATATTTAGAGTGCGACACCATCTTAATATATTAGAAAGGTTGAAGGCTAAATCTTTTTGAGGAGGAGATGAAAACTTAAGAAAAGTGGCTTGGATTAAATGAGAAAACATTTTGGCATCTCATGAAAGAGGAGGTTTGGGTATTGGAATTTTGAAAGCTTTCAATCTTTGGTATCTTTAGAAAATGGAGGTGGAGGATGGTTTTTAATCCAAATTCGCTATGGGTTCAATTCATCAAAGTTATAAACGGAAAGGACGTAGGTTTAGATTAAAAAAGTTGTAACACGATTGGCTTATGAAAAAAAAACGTTGGGTCCATAAATCATTTACCAGTTAGTGGCATTGTTTCAAAAGAGACGTTGAGAATTAAAGTATGTTGTGGCTCGCGAAAGGAGGTTTTGGAAGGATCTTTGGATCGGTGAAAGTCTTTTATGCCACCGACATAATAAACTGTTTAGGTTGGATTTGCAACCCCACTGTTTGGTTCACGATCGTTTTGTAGGTGGGATCTAGTCTTAGCAGTGGCGGCGAGAAATCACGAGCTGGAGTAATGATCTTTTGATCATAATGAATGAATCAACTGATACGAAAACAAAGGCAAGACATTACTTATTGGAACATTGGTAAATAAATTTTTGTTTACGTTGAGATACAAGAAATCACATTGACGCATCTCTAAATGCTTCGGCTAATCAATATTCAAACATCGTGGTACAAAATTCTCCCTAGAAAGGTAAATATTTTCTTTTGTAGATTGAGACTCGATGTGCTTCCTCATCGCTTGAATTTGTCTCGAAGAGGGTTAGATATTTCATCGATTATGTGTCTAGTTTGCTCGAATAGGGTGGAATCAAATGAACATCTTTTCTTCTATTGTGAAGTGGCTTCAAAGATATATGGAGATTTATTCGGTGCGATATGTCCATCCCGATATTGAACTCTCACTCGAATTAGCCGGATTGGATCGAGAATCTTTGGATTCCAAATGCTCTTAAGGAACACATGATCGTGATTGTTGTTACTACTTGTTGGTGTCTTTGGAACTATTGCAATTCCGTTACGTACATTTAACTCTCAAAACTTGAGGAAATGTGATCTTTATATTAGTATTCATGTTTTTTTTTTGTTTTTTTGTTTAAATGGTAGAAGTTTTAATTGTTTAGCTTGGCATATATAATTGGCTAAGAAAACCGTTATAATTATTATTCTAGCTTCTAAGCTTTATTTTAATATATATCCTTTGGCCGTTCAATATTTTTTTACTCTTAAAGATTATTTAATTGACCTTGTTTTACTGATATGCATAAAACAAACAAATATGAAACAAGTAAAGCATTTGTTATGTTTTTGCAAATATTCAATAAATAAATAATAAAATTACTCATAAGATATATTTAACAGGATTGCTAGGGGGCAATCATGTTTTTGTCATCACAATTCCACCTGGTGATTTTCAAGAATGGGCTCAACAAGTTAGAGCTAGTAAAAAGATCAAAGTAAGCAAGGTTGTCATCGAGTAAGAAAAAGAAAAGATACGCTTAGAACCAAAAGATACCTTATACTTGTATCTAGAAGTTAGTAAGCCTATGAAAAGAATGCTTTGGAATTGTATAAAAGCAGGCTGTGATGCGAGGACTCTCAGGGACCTACTTAAGTCTCAAGGATCACTCTAAAAGTGGATAGGACCAACCTTTTTATTCCCCAAGCAGCGGTTATGTCTCAAACCACCTGGCAAGAGGTTGAGCTCCTACGATCACACCTTCTCTTGCAAACATAGCACTGGATAGAAGGTATGCTTCACCAACCTCGTTTAACACCATGCTTCCTCCAAAGCTTTCATCTTGAGTAGTCACTACATGCCCTACCCTTCTATTGCTTCTAGTCTTTGGAAGCGGTTTCACCCTTTATAGGCAAGAACTCTGAACTCAAATACTTCTCAATCGAGATAGATGGATTTTGAGCTCCACCAACAGAATCTAACGTTAGTTAACTACGTTAACTAAACGCATCATTATCATTAATATATATATATATATATATATATATATATATATATATATATATATATATATATATATATATATATATAAATATATATATATATAGGTAGGGATAGAAATGAAAGCTTCTTATAATGGAAGGGTAGGAAGTGGAAATTTTATGACATGTACTTACCACATCACGCAGCTAATGTGTCACCACCCACCCACCCAGCACCTCCCCCTAAAAAAATTCCCTACTAAAAAAATTTGGCAAAAGATTTTTTATTTCCCCGCCAAAATTTCCCGCCAAATTTGTTTCATCGCATCAACAAGTATAAAAGTTAATGTGATCATGTTAGGAATTGAAATCCATATGAAGTGTCATCACCCCATCTATAGTCTAGCATATGTTAGCTCAGAGACATATCAAGTATTTACAAGCTTTATTAGTTAGTTATTAGCCTAGTTTGCTTAGTGCAACACCGCGGGAGTGGTGGTTGACTCGTCTTTACCTAATGTATGCCCGATCCACAAATCAAGGAGGACGCTTATTATATAATCGAGTTCCTTACCTCCCAAGGCAGAGGGTTGTACCATTCTAATCTTAACCTTCTATGCTTTTCACTTTCTCTCTGTAGCTACCCTATCCTACTTCTAAACCCCAAACTATACTCCCCATTTGATATGTTATGATGTGTTTATGAAATCCAATATATTACAATTGGTATCAAGAGCCAAGGTTTGATCATCTCTTAACATATCCTTTTGGATTTCTAGTGTTTCTTTTAGATCGCTTTTTAGTTTGAAAAAGTTTAGTGGTTTTTGCATCATTTGGTTCATTTCTAGTGATAAAGTTTGAATTTTGTTGTACTTTGTTGTAAGCATAATCATTGTAAGTGTCAATTTTGATTTAGAAAAGTGAATCACTGGTTTAGCTTGTTTTGGATTGAAAAGTGTGTTTTTTTGAAGTTTTTCTTATAGCGACTTGGCTCGTAGTGTTTTTCATCGTGAAGCGACTTGCTTCAAAGAAAAGCTAGCTTAGCATGTAGCAGTTAGTTGTTACGACTGAGCCTGGGCCGAATTTGTATATTGAGACAAGCCGACAAATAGTACAAGTTAGTTGGTTCTCCACTCACGCTAGCGAATTTGGTTGAGGTTAGCTTACTCTGTTTCCAAATTGTTAGCAAGTTGTTGTGTAAATTGTTTACTTGATACTAGCTTACTTGAATCTTAGCGAAGTTGCTCTTAGCTTACCTATCTATAAATACTCACAGGTAAAAGAATTGGTTCATAGCAATTTTGGTTCATAGCTTACTGCGGTGTAGCTTAATTTCTGTCTATAGCAGTTGTCTCTAGCTTAATTTCGAGCATTCAGCTTAATCTTGTAACTAGCGAAGTTGTCTTCATAGAGTGATTGTTGTAGCGGTTTGACTCCATTTCATCGCTATGCTTTGTTGACTTTTCCCACAAAACTTCAAACGGCTATAACTTTGATCCCGAATTCCCGCCTTCAGTTTCTACCCATCAAAACGACCGTGAGAACGAGTAGAATGGCATTCTGGGTCAACCTTCGAGGCCCAAATCCGCCTCGAACAGTTATTGGAGGTTTTTATGATTTTAGACCTAAATTTCTCTCAGAAAACGAGCATAAACCGATCCAAATCTCAACCAAACAACATCTCCGCTATTCCTACAAACAATCCTAAGTCCTAACACACAATTGTCTATCATTGTGACAATCCATCATCTTAACATCGCCTTATTGGTCATTGCTTAACAGTTTGGTCTTGATTTAGTAAAACTCGTGAAAGATTCTATTTCTCGGTTTAAATCATAGACTTGTAAAATCCTTATGGATTCATCAACATCATGTCTTACACTCTCGACCTGATTTTAAGTACTCAAACTCAGATGATGTCAGAGACAACTATGAGAATATTAGCTATACTTAACGGTTACAGATGATGGAATCAATCAATGATGATTTGAGTTCTTCATGCTCGAGTCCAATAAGAAAGATTTGCACCTGCTCAGGCTATTGCATGCCATGCAAAAAGGAAAGCAGCATTGAACCTTATCAACAACTTCACTCTCATCTCATGTAACTTCTACCCACATCAATGGAACTTAACATATCAGCCCTCTTCCGTCAAGACTTATCCACATTAACAGAACTTTGGTCGTTAAACCTAGAGCAATTGGAGCTACAACTTGACAAAGAGAAGGTTCAAAAAGATAGTTCCAAAGGTTTCCAGACTTCATGATCTACAAACACTTTCACCATTCATTAGAAAAGGAATTCACATCGATTATGATCAAGACATGACCAAATGTCCTTCAAGAGACACACCTAATGGAAATTAGCCACAGTCACAGAGACACTTACCACCATGGATAATGTGGAGAAGTATATTGAGGAAGTTACCAAAAAGATGAAAAGTAGATGTAGTCGGTGCAATTGAGTGATAGTTGTGATGAGTCGGTAATGTATCTATCAAAGATCGGGTGTTGCTGAATGTAAAAATCAAAGAGACAACAATTAATGATGTAACCAAATTTTCGTTATTTTAACACACAAGAAGTAGGGAGTCAAACGTAAATGGAATGAATACCCGCACAATCAAAAAGATTGTAGTGTTGAGTTGGGTAAACTCCTGATAAGTTGGATCTAAGGACACCTAACATGCAGGCTCGAGAGATAGATGTTTGACACAGCCCAAATGTCCAAAGATTCTGCCACATGATGTGGGATGCAGATATCGCATCACAATTGAACAAGTGTCATGTAATGAGGTACCCTTTAACTGCTCAACATTGCAGCTTAATGTACCTAAACAATCTGATCCTTTATTAATGAACATGACTTCGAATAAATGTTCCTTTGTTGAGCCGAAGTCCGAGATTAAGTGTTTCAAAACAAAAGATATGGTTGATGTTCTTCTTTTTATGAACTTTCAAAACAAATTCTCAAATTTGAAAAACATTTACTCTCATTTGAAATTGCAATATAGAGTCAAAAAGAAAGTTTTCAACTTAACAAACCATGTAAAAATCCTAACTTCCGACCCGTAGTTTTTGAAATAAAATGACTTAAAAGTCAAATTTTAAGCTGAAAACTCGACTATCAACAATTTGAAGAAACTTATTTCTCGCTTATGCATGTTAAAAGTAATTTGGTTACAAGTAATTCTGATGTTAATGCTATTTATGATATTCAAACGAACACATGAATTAGCAAAATAGTGGCCAAATTACTAAAGAATGAGTCTTGAGAAAGCATCACATAGAACTAAGTAATTCGGCCAAAGAAGCTAGAACTAAGTCAATGGAACAAAACAAATTTTGATAGCAAAATTGATGATCTCAAAGCTCAACTTCAGAAAAGAGTTTCATTGTTGCTTTAAAAATGAGCTCTAAAACAACAGTGGAATAGTGTGAACACCTGTTTTCAAAACCATCAAACTTGGGAAAACCAGCTATTAGACAACCGGTCAGCGCGATCCGAATGACCAAAATTTTCAAAAAACGCTGGGTTTGCCTCCCAAGATGTAAACAAGTTTGATAAAACCGCCACGCACCTCACTGGGCTTAGGAAAATTGATATGAATGACTTCAGGATAAGAACTCTCATCTAGAAATGGCTATAAAGAAGGCACGTAATCAAGAAGACGAATTTTAGGTGCAAGACCTAGGATGATGAATTCTTCGAGATTTTTACAGCATTGCTAGTACTTCTAAACCATTACTAGGAACACTAATCTAAAGACTGTGGATCGCTTACATCTAAGAGTAGTTGCGCTTCGATAAAGCTATTCCCATAAAGTATCACTCCTGGAAATCTAGATCTATTTCTCGAATCCAAAACAAGTCAAGCTTTTGCTCAAAAGTGTTCAAAATGTATCTTTAAGGCAAATCATGATAATTGTTTTCTAAATCCCTAAAAAGAAAGCAATGTCACAAAATGTTCAACCTCAAGTTAAGTCTAGGATTTTCACTAAGCCATCTACTATGCATAATGGCAAAACAAACCAAAATTCTTAGATGGATACCTCAACCTGCTAAATCGGTTGAAACTAGGAATAAGGATAAGTCTTCCACCATGCATAAGAAGCCTAACAACTCTAGACCTTGCCATATGGATACCTCGCCCGTAGAATATTTAAGGATGCCGACTTAGGTGGATACCTACCGGAAAGTTGTTTACCGATGACAAAATCAAGGTTGACCTGCGGAAACCCCAAAGGGTTTGGATACTAATGTCACTAACCTAAATATATGCAATCAAGTTTGTAATATTAGTGCAGGTAGTCCTTACTCCAGGGGCAAGTGTGATACTCTCGATCCTTCAATTAAGGATGGACCGCTTAAAGTATGGATTACAAATGGATTGATATCTCATAACTCGGTTCAAGCACTCAATCTTGATATCTATTCGCCATGACGCTTGAACACAAATACCAAGCCTCGCTCTAAAAGAAAAGAAAAGTGTAACGCCTTAGTGCGCTTTTATCTTATAAAGAAGCAGGAATTCTTATGACGCCAACAGCTCGCTTCCTCGTTTCTAAATAAAAGAAAAGGTGACGCTTTCAAAGGCGCTTTATCTTCCTGAAGAAGAGAAATCTTCTCACTATGACCATTCTCATCAACATGCTTCTCGTGCTTTTTCCATGCGCCACCATCAAGGAACCGCATCATCACACTACTCTTATTCCACTTGCTCAATATAATGAAGACGGGCGACATCATGTGCTAATTTTATGGGGAGAAGTGTGAATGGAATTCATTTGGATGATAATCACTTGTTTAATCAAGAATGGCATCTCCGTGATGCAATTTTGAGGGGGAGAAGAAGTGTGAATGTTTTGCATTGTTGATTGAAATTTGAGAATATATGGTCAAATCCGCTACTAATCCTCATGTAAGAACCGGTATTCTTCATGGATCATCTTCACATGTAGTTTCCAGAGCCGCTTGGTTGACATCTTCTTCACATCGGCCGACATGATTTAATGACAAAGTGCTTCTAGTTGCCTGGCTAATTTCTTTGATGAACATCTTTCTGTCTTGTTTAATCGGGAGGGATTTAATTAAAGGGATTTGCTATTTACAAGCACGGAATGCCTTTGGTGTGAAGAAGATGTTAACCGCCTATTTCCCATTCGCATAATCTTTTGAAGAAGGTCGAATTACGGGGCCATTCTACATTTTCTCGCTACATGTTAGAAGACTAAAGACGAAGTTGCATTTAAATCTATCTAAAGACTTCTTCTACTCAAGGTATTAATCAAAACAAATTGTCGGGCTAGGAGAGCACTCAATTGGGGAGATTGAAAAGTCAGATTCAATCCCCAATTAGACTTGCTTATATTGACTATTGTGATATTGCAGTTGCACTAGTGAATAATAATCCGCTTCTTGGTATTCCTTCTTCACAAATCTTCACTTGACATTGTTCATGAAATATGATCCTCTTTTCGTATTTCTTTACCAAATCTTCACGATTATTGTGCACTCTCAGGAATCAACCACATGAACATTAAGGAAAATGACTACCTCTATCCGCTGAAGACGCTTATTGGTGAATCTTCCGTATCGCCTCTATATGTATATCTTTAGGAAGATGGAATTTTCGATGTTGAGGAATCATTTATTCAAGTTCATTAAGGGTCAATATACACCGTTGTACATTTATTCACGTGTTGGACATTTGACACAAGTTGATTACTTTGGAGTTAATCATTTATCACTTATTTTAGATTGAAGTTGACTTCACACAAAGGCTTGTTCTTATTTGATAACTTGCTCGGGCTTAAGAATTTGAGTTGAAGACTTGGCTTCTATCTAGTTACCAAAGAATCATGGTGGATGGTTGAAGACCTGGTTAGCTATCACTATTAGGAGTTACTTTGTTTAAATCAGTGTCACACTGTTAGGTCACTAGTTTTACAACACAAGCTTATAAGAAAGGAGATGAGGCGATTGAACAAGTTATCACACACACACACTAACGATATAATGACGGTTAGGCGAGAGTAGTGAATGAGAGAAATAACTTGAACAACCAACCTTCAAATGAAGGTTATTACATGGTTTATATAGGCAAGGAGCTAGGGCAACACTCCCTCTCCTTTCCTATTCCTTATTGGGCTTGGGCCTAAGCTTATGGGCCTTCTACATAAGCTTGACCTAAACAAACATAAAGGCCATAATAAAGCTACCTATTACATATGAAATATAAATACTTGAAATATGTTTAGGAGTGATTCCAACAATCTCCCCTCAAGTATATATGAATGAAAACGGTGAAGGCGTTGATGTAATAGTAGCAGTTGACGCGTCTTCGACATTCTTCTTTCTTGTGAGAAGAATTGCCTTGATTCAACAATCTCCCCAAAGGTAGAGATAGTTATCTTTGAACAGTTATGCTTTGACGTCATCTTTAACTTTGTTCTTTGATCATTGTTCTTTGTGGTGAAAGTTATAGTATGTTGTTGTCTCGTGATCATGTCCGCCTCAGTGTCCGCATTTCGCTGCTCCAGTGTCTCCACGTCATTCTTCAACATGCTCACACGCTCTTTGACGTTGGAATTCAATAATGATGAAGTTCTTTAAGTCTTTAACTTTGTAGATTCTTTGGTTTGACGAAGAATCATTCTGACGGTTGTGTTGCTTTGAGATAGAACTTCCATTAGTGATGATGTTGGCGTGAGCATGAGAAGAATCAAGACGATCATCATCCCGGCTCCGAGCTTCCATAAGAAGAAAACATTTCAAACGGTTAGTAATAAGCGGTTTCCCGCACTTACAAGTTTGAACTTCGAGAGTGTTAACAACATAGTGTGAAAACACAACTCTAATTTTTACAAAGGCCGTTCCTGAACCGGAGTCCCACAAGTGAGATAACGCGATATACCGAAGTACATCTACAGTTCGATGAGTCGCCGAGGTACACCAAGCATCACTCACGCATCAGACCGCTTGAGACACACTCGCGAATCCACGGGAGTTACCGGCGACCCGCCGGTCGTTTGATGTTGACCGGCAGAGTTTCCATTCAATCACCGAGGATCACAAATGTGAACCTCTCATAAATGTTCTCGACAGATTGCTAAGATCTGTGAAGGACTCGATATGAACCACCGATGATCTTATTAGTTGATCATCAAGTGATTAAATGTCAAGTGTTCCTAAGAGATCTTTTGATGAATCTCGTGGCTCTAGACTCAATAGTGCGCTTTGGTTTTCCTGAGCGGAGACTAGGGAGAGGGTCCTCTTCTTCAATACCAAAGCAATCTCTAGAGAAAGCCGATAGTTTACTTAGGGTTCCCTGTGAGAATGAAACAAGCTTCTGTTGAGAGAAACTTGAGTGGATAAGAAGGTTTAGTGCATGCGCCACTGGGTCCATGACGACTTTTAATCTTCAATACTGGCGTCACTAAGTGACAACCAAGAGCATATGAATTGAACCCTGGTTCCTAAGTTGAATAATCTGGAGGGCTATTTCTTTTCACCCTTTTCTTTGCATTTCTTTTAATTCTTCAACTCCTTCTTTCCCGATTCTCATTTTCTCCTTTTTACAATCATACCTAAGGACTTCTAAATACTAACTATTTGTAGTGTCCTTGGGTAGATCCCTCCTGCTCTGGCGGATCATAGGACGGTTATTCCTAACCTTAGTCACCTTATAACTCCATGACTAACCTATATTTGCCATTAAAACCATCAGATGAAAAATATCTCTCAAAGGGTTTGTTAATGAAAAACATGTTTGAACCATTGTGAGAGATGATGTTTTGCATAAATACTACCCCTCCACATGTGCTTAATAGTTTTAATGGTTAAATGCACAGTGAGGAAAGAGCGCGCACTTTTTTTTTGAATTGATCCAATCAAGATAGACAATCCCCTCGAGACACGGTTACGTTGCATAGTTAAAGAGTTACATTGTCAGCTTTTAGGTGACAACTAGCTCTAATAACTACCTTGAAGGTGTAGACAAACCTTGGAAGGTTGTCAAACCCGTCCGAGTTCATGTCTATCAAAAGTTTCTCGAATGGTACATTCTACTCGGAACAAGTCCTTTCAGACACGCTTACATCACTAGCGAACTAGCTTGAAATTATTACCCGTCCCAGACAAGTCTTTTCGAGTTACTAACAGTTAAGCATCGTCAATTCGTTGGTTAAGTCTGAGGTAGCACAAGATTCATTTGCATTTTGTACAACATATTTCTTATCACAATTTTCTCCCCTCAAAATGGCATATAAAGTGTTATTTTTGAAAAGTTGAGAATAAATATGACCATTTCAAGTGTTGCGGGAAGAATGACCACTGTGAACAATTTTTGAACAAAGTTTCAAATACTCCCCTTCAACAAGTGATATAAACGGTTGAGGTTTTGAAAGTCTTAAGGAAAGTACTTGTTCTTTTGAGCAAAACCTTGAAAAATGAAAGGTTTGATAGGTTTTACTCAAAAGTAAGAAGCTTTCGCTCATTTGATAAGGATTGTGGCAGAAGCGTACACTACGTGGTCCTTTATTTGACAATTACGGGTTGTACACTGTTATGTGTGCACAAGCCATAGACATATATAATCATACATCCAAAATTATATGAAGGAAACAATTCAAGGGGTACCAGGAAGTGCAGTGATGTTCCTGTGAGTGCGCAGCAGGCGTTGAAAGCGGTGATGTTTCTCCTGGTCGACCACCAACATAGCTCTCCAATCGTCGGGAACTGATCCTTCTCAACAACCGCTCATCAATCATGGTGATGATCCTTCTCACATCCCTCCTTTCCGAGAATTCCAAGCTTACGGAGACCCAACTTTCAGCGTATATCCTTCAACCTCGTATGCATCCGTCCCTAACCAGCTTCAAAGTATGATCCCCCCGAAGATCACTACACGCCATTAAGCAGTTTCTTTGAAGTTCACTGCGGTAAACAACTCCGAAAGGTTTGCTGATGAGCGTATATTGAGGTAGCTGGTTGAGATCGGGAAGAGTAAGCGTTGGAGGAGTGAGGTTGACAGCGCCCGATAAGATTCAACGGCCATCCGATATCTTCAACACGCTCTTGATCACAATGCGCCTAATGAAGATGAGAACTGACTTGATAAATTCACGTTGAACTTCAGTCGAGAATTGTCTCATACGACCCTGTACTTGGCAAGGTACATGTCTTCGATGTCGTGAGGGACAAGTTCTCAAAGTCGACGGAGAATCCATAGTCCTGTTCATCTTGTCGCTTGACTATGATATTCTTTAAGAATGTGTAGTCCCACTTAGACTTGAGATCAATGTGTTTGATGGCCACGATGTCCTTAGAACTATATAATGCATGTTGAGACTTCGAACGTGCAGCTTCTAGTAGTAGATTCTTCGGCGCTCAGGCCAATGATGAATCCCATACAATGCATCTTGGTCGTATGCTTGCACGCTGTCAGAAAACAAGTGATTTGCACGTTCCTCGATAGCTATACAGTTTGAGTAAATAGTCACTGGAATGGAAGAGTCAATGATGTAGCATATTTTCGCGAACCATCGCTACCATGTAAGAGAAAATCCAGTGTCTCGTTAAAGAAGTATCGGAAGGGAATCCGTGGTTCGCCTGTTTGGCCAATGGTCGGTAGGGGTTTGGTCCAATCGGTGTAGTATGGAGGGTTGTCCCTTTGTGTGAAGTCAATGTTTGCTTCCGGATTGAGCCAATCCATGTCGTTAGACATAGCTCGAGCGATGTTCTCAAGATGATAGTCGACCTCGACGGCGCACTTTGAGCTGTCTTTAAGAAGTTAATGCTTCATTCTTGATTCGCTTCAATTTCAGATTTCGTCATTTTCTTCACATGGAACTTTTCTTGCAAAAGTTTTGCGTGCTCCAATGTAGAACCGTCTACCAATTCTTGACCTTCATCAGTGTAGGGAGTTTGATTGACAAGTGTGGAGAACCATTCAAACTCTTCGGTTTTATCGTCATCAAGCCATGAGACGACTCAGCCGAGTCGTCTTCTTCTTCTTTTGGAAGGCCTTGATGATGATACCGGCTCGCACTTGTTTGGGTGAGGTGGGTTGTTGTCGGGGCTCAAGGACCTCTTCATCGTCACCACCCGTATACTCAAAGTAATCACCTGTTTTATGAGTCAGGGGTGGTAACTCGGAATCGCCCGAGGTTTATCAAGAGAAGACCGAGGTGGAGGAGACTTTTGTTGAGAAGAAGTTCGTGGTGGAGGAGGTGGCGTAGAGGTAGATTTACCCGACCGCTTCCGACGTAGGTGCGAATCCTTATCCTTATCATCGTCATCTCTTGGTCGCTTGGGTTGATCGGCTCTACCTTGCATGATGATCCGAGTTGAAAATCAAGTAGATTTTGAAAAATTTAGCTTCATCCGAAGTAAACGTTCCAGATCGCTTTGACATTTGTATCACTAGTTTAGCGATTAACAATTCATTCGAAACTACCGGATCGGCACTTCTTTGGCCATTGTATTTTTAACCAATGCTACGATGTTAGGGGTGAGTTGTCTGAAAATATTTCTCTAGTCACACCGGGACAGGTCGAAGAAACTTGTGAGTATGATCTCTTGTGTCTTTTCCAGCCTTTGTGACTTTAGGAACGATATCCTGAAGGTACTTGTTAGTGTAACCTTCGATCATTTCGCTCAGCCTCTTTTACGATGACTCTTCATGAACTTCTCAACAAATTCCCTTTCTTTCTCCATCTTGTCATGCTCGTCATACATATGCTGTATGTGATCAGCAAAGAAATTTAGCTTTTGTAGAGCACGCTTCTCGACTTGTTTGACACTTTGTGAATTCGTTTATGAGCTTGAGAAATCCAAGATCGAGGTGGTTTCTTCACTGATTTGGATGATGATTTTGTTGATCTTTTGATGGTGGTGGTGATGAGTGAGATGAAGAATCTGATGAGGAGGGGACATGAGGAGATTCGGTGTCCTTTGGAGGTGCGTAGTTCCTCCTTGGAACGAGTTGGACTGCTGAGAAGAAAGTCATCATAATCTTCTTCGTCATCATGTCCATTTTTAGCCTTTTCTTCCGCTCGCTCCTTAGCTTCTTCACGTTCTCGCCTTATTCTTTTCTCGTTCCTCAATATTAAGATCAGTAGACTCCTTCACAAGCGTTTGTTGTTGCACAAGAGTGGTGGCACCGGATCCCTTATCGGGTTGATTAACCGCATCGACCTGGTGAAGAGTGGACAAGCACCACTGATCCTCCCGGGCCACCCATTTGATCTTTTGCAAATTCTTCAGCTTTTTGAATTTGTCTAACTAATTTAAACTTCTTCTTGTAGGATTGATCCAGCTTGCTCTTCTTCTTCTTCGTGAGCTTTCATCATGAGACTCAAGTACAGTGAGTCTTCCTTTTCCATGTTCGGCTATTGGACTTGGAGGTTTAGTGCTGGAGGAGGGGATACGGTTGCGATTCAGAGAAGGTAATCTCTTCATCCGTGTCGGTACACTTCGAGCTTTCGTCCACAAGCTTTCTTTCGTTCGGGTTTGGGAATTGGGATGGGAGCAGCCTCCTTAGATGGAACAATCCTCTTTGAAGGAGGGTTCCTCTTGGGAACTTCCTTGACTCACAGACTTGCCGCACTTCAGCCTGCACTTCCTCTTTGGTTCTCCTTACAGTGTTCCGAAGATTTTTCGTCGAGATGACCAACTTTGCCTTCTTTTCTAACCGCTTCCGATACCTTTTGTACGCTTCGAGCTTTCTGACATCTTCGCTAGAAGGAAATCCGTAGCACAGCACCTTGTTTCTTTGTAGACGTTTCCTTGATTCTATCAGATAGAATGGGTTCCGTCAACATGTCGTGATTGTTGGGGTCATTGAGCCTCGGGAATGTCGATGAAGTCCAAGTGCTCTCTGGATCAACAATTTAGTATATCTCATGTAGGGAATCTTTGAGCCAAGTTTGTTGAGAAATGACATCATGTCATCCCAAATCAGAGCTTCGATAGCGATGTGTTTTATGTTGACCAATGCCCGAATATTTGCGCCCATGAGCTTAGGGTGCTCATAGCCACTACCGAAAACGACTTGGTGATGATCATGTAGAGTTCTCCAGGTTGAGGAATACTCTTAAGCTCTACGTGAGAATGCTTGGTGATTACCCCGAAGCCTCGCCATAACCGATATTGATTAAGAATTGGAGAGTGAGCTCTTCGCCAAAGGTGTGGCATATAGTTTGGTTGGATCGACATGTCGAATTAGAGAACAACCCTTAAGTCCTGAGTGTAATGGTGACTTGTTTGTGATTCAGAGTCACCGCACGCAGCTTGTCCTTTGACCCTTTCCATAGTGTTCCAACTGTTGGATGTAGATCTCGTGAACGTTGCAGAGTGTGAAAGCATGTTCGATACGGATGAGTCCTCGAATGTCAATAGCAATTAAACACGAAGATTCGAGCAGTGAGGGTGTCAAAGTCAACACGGAGATTATTCTTTCCTATCTTCATTGGATAGCCATGAGGATAGATATCAGCCATGGAGAGAACTTCAGGTGCATCCATATTCATTTGTTCACCATGTCGGATCTGAAATAACATTAGCCAAAAGAACCAACATATCGAAAGACATAATGTTAGTCAACAGAAGGTCTTATTGTCTAGTTATTGAATGTAAAGTGTCAATGATTGTTACGAGTCCTAAGTCACTTGTATATTCAATAGTCCAATGACGTCGTGAAATGTTTCGTGAGTTAGTTAACTTTAAGTTTTAAAGTTTATTTTATCACTTATTGTTCACAACATATCAAACGATTTCAGTTTATTAGTGACATTTTAGGATTCGTGATGATATGATTAGTTTATTTACAAGTTTGTACACGTAACAATTCATAACGAAGGTATGATCACGGCATATGCGTAGGATTGGCAAAAGTTATGCGTAGACAGAATGATATATGCGTAGCGTAAACTTACGCGTAGGATCTTAACTTCGCGCTTAACTTACGCGTAAGAAGTGTTACGCGTAGGAAAAGAGGACCTTATGCGTAGAGCTTATGCGTAGGCATATATTAACCTTACGCGCAAGGCTACTCGTAAGAGTTGACCTTATGCGTAGAGGTCAAGCACGCATATCCTTCACAGATACGTAGTCCCATATGTAGAACCTTATGATGCTACGCGTAAGACAAATCTTACGCATAACAAGCTACGCGTAAGATGATCCTTATGCGTAGAGTAATAATAACCTTGATTCTGAATTTTAGTGTTGCAAGCCCGAAATAAAGCATCATATCATCAATGTTAAACACATAACATTCATTTTATGACAGATCAAAACACATTTGGCATGAAAGCATTTAAAAAGCATTTATACAGAAAGTCATACGCGTAGTCTAAACCCTAAATCTACGCGTATGAGATCTAACCATAGGATTATGCACCAAAGTTATATATCTAAGATGTTGTGAGAGCATAATGACCAAGTTTTAACACTTAATTCGTGAGTGAATCAAAAATACCCAATCTCAAGAACCTTAAACCCTAATTTCAAATTGTTAACCAATTAGTGTTTCTGGGTGGTTATAGACCTTGGAAATCATCAATTCATCAACAATGAAGCATAACACAACAATCTTTTGACCAAAACACTTCACATTTAGAAATACCCAATTCGACTCATAAACCCTAATTTTCAAAAATCATCAATTCGTGTTTCGGGTGGGTTTTGATGGTAAAATGTTATCATTGATGTATTATGAACGTTTTGACACAATCCATTTAACCACAAACACACACAATGATTGTGTGTTCATACGCATCGCGAAGAACACATAATCACGCTATAACAAACGTTTTGAGAGGATTTTTGAAATTCAAAACCTTAGCTTGTAAAAACATTATGTTAAGATCATGAAAACACTTACAAAATGATGATCTAAAACACGGATTTCTTGAGGAATTTAGCGTAGGATGGTTTTTAGGTTAGAAGTAATAAATGAGAAGTGAAAGTAGGTGGAGGGGATGTTTTATTAAAATGACTTTAACCATTTTGAGCTTTTGGTCCCTCCACCTTTTCCTTTTTTCAAACCAAGCCATTTAACTTCCATTTTGGTTACCAAACAAAGATTTTAAGAAAGAAACTTGACGACACTCCCCTCGACTTAAGAAAATAATGAAAGGTTATTAATTTAAGTCGAGGAGTGTCTTTGAACCGAAAAATTGTACCACCATTTGTAAAAATCAACCGAGATATGATAACATGCAAGTACATGATGTTTTGAAGCAGTTAAGTAATTATTTTCTCCCCTCAACACTTGATCGGAAAAATACTGAATTTTGAAAGATTAAAGTGTTGACGGAAGAAATGTACTTGCAATGTTGAAAGAAAATTAGATTAGAAGAATATTTTTGTTGTTTTATCGTGTTTTATAATTTTGTATTTTGTTTTTGAAAATTATTTACAAAAGAGAATTTGGTGTTTGATGTGTTTTAAGACTGCTTTAGGAGATCATCCAATTCCTCTTGAGTCAAACACCTCATACCAATCCGGTGGACCAACTCATTAAACCTAGCGGGAGGCAAGGCTTTGGTGAGAACGTTTGCCAATTGGTATTCTGTACCCACAAAATATAATTCAACAGACCACTGCTCCACGTGGATCCTTGATGAAATGATATCAAGATCGATGTGCTTTGATTTCGAGTGCTGAACTGAAGTTGCACGAGATTGCAATGGCACTCGATTGTCGCAATACATCGATTACGTCAAATACGTAACCATAGTCTTTGAGTTGTGTTCTCATCCATATGACTTGAGCACAACATGCATACATGGCTACATATTCCGCCGGTTGATGACACGATGTACAATCCTCGCTTCTTCGATTGCCATGACACCGGTTTATCACCAAGAAATTGTAAAGCTCCTGAAGTGCTTTTCCGTGAGTCTAAGCATCTGCGTGGTCGGCCCCAAAAGCGATTAGTTCAAAACCGTAATCCTTCGGATACCGGATCCCCAAGTTAATGGTTCCCTTTATGTATCGGAGGATTCTTTTAGCCACAGAGAGGTGGGTTTCAGCTTGGTCGCGCGATACGGAGCATAGATAAACGGCAAAAGACAATATCAGTCTGCTAGCTGTTAGATACATGAGAGACCCAATAATACTACGGTATTTTGTAGGGTCCACCAATTTCCCATGTAAATCAGCGTCTAGCTTCTTGGTATGAGCCATTGGTGTGGCATAGGTGTCACATGTTTTCATTCCAAATTTGTTTAACAATTCAAGGGCATATTTGGACTGACTCAAGAAAATACCATGGGATGATTGATGAACTTGCGTCCAGAAAGAATGAGTTCACCCATCATGGACATTTCAAAATTTTTCTTCATTAGTTTTGCAAAAGCGATTGAAAACTTTTATGTGTAGACCCAAAAATGATGTCATCCACGTAAATTTGAACAATTAAGATATGTGCCCGTGATATTGTATAAAAAGAGTTGGGTCAACCGAACCTTTGGTGAAATTATTAGCAATGAGGAAAGATGATAGCTTATCGTACCATGCCCGAGGAGCTTGTTTGAGACCATACTGAGCTTTGTTCAGTTTGTAGACGTGATTCGAAACTCGTGATCAACGAATCCATCTGGTTGGGTGACATAAACCGTTTCTTTAAGTTGTCCATTGAGAAACGCCGTTTTGACATCCATCCGATAGACCGTCATATTCATATGAGCCGCGGACGCTAGAAATATCCGAACAGCCTCAAGACGAGCAACCGGAGCAAAAGATTCTTCAAAGTCTAATCCCTCTTCCCGACGATAACCCTTAGCCACCAGACGCGTGACTTGTTTCGATGACATTTCCTTCAAAGATCCAATTTGTTTTTCCAAATCCATTTTAGACCAATGACGAAGACCCCTGTTGGTCTTTCAACCAGTTCCCATACTTCAAGACGGTTGAATTGGTTGAGTTCTTCTTGCATGGATTCAATCCAGTTGTCTTTTGTCATTGCGTCTTTGATGTTTTTAGGTTCGATTGGCATGTGAGTGCATAAATGCAATGTTCACCGCCCTGTGTGAAGACGTTGTCTCGTAACGACCGGGTTGATTCGGGTTGCCAATAATGTTTTCCGAGGATGGTCTTCGTCCATCTATGTGTGGAGGGTTGATGTTGGTATACATTGTGCAGATTCCGAGGATTCAAATGGTTTGTTGAAGATTCCGCGACATCCGTGCAGCAATCTCATTAGCAAACGGGTTGAAGAACGATTTGGATCAAAATCTGCAGTGGGGGTACTTCATTCAGAACATCATCAGGCGATTCATCATTGTTGGAAGCGGTGTGTTCAACTGTTGTGTTGGAGTCAATTGGTGTAGGTGCATCTTCAACAAAGAGTTGTTGTAGCGGGTGTATCGTATAGGAATATTATCGGTTGGCGTGAGCATGGCGGATACACCGAGCACGCTTCATCAATATCGTCGAACAGTAGGAGCAAATAACCTTTCCATTTGTTGACGAGTGGTGGGGCTTTCTTCACTGATGATGGGGGTTGAGGGAAGTTTAAGCGGTTGTGACCGGTTCTAAGTCTGTTATACTCGTAAGCCATTTCGTAAGTTCATCGAAATGAGCATGAATCGCTTCCATCACCTGCTTTGTACGACGATTCCGATTCGGAAACCTTTGGAATTATCACAAGATCCGATAAAGACTCCAATGTCCGCTTTGGCTTTGAGCTTTCCAAAGTCATCACGATCATTATTCGGATAGCAAAGAGATCCAAATACATGAAAGTGTTTTAGATTCGGTTTTCTGTTATGGACAAGTTCAAAAGGTGTTTTGTTGTATGCTTGTGATCATAGAACGGTTTTGAGTATAGCATGCAGTAGATACAACTTCCGCCCATAAGTAATCTGGAAGTTTAGCATTGATTAACATTGTTCTTGCAGCTTCCACTAACGCTCGGTTTCGTCTTTCAACAACTCCGTTTTGTTCTGGTGTGCGTGCAATAGATGTTTGATGTTGAATTCCCACTTTCTCATAGAATTCACGAAGGGTTTTGTTAACAAATTCAGCCTTTGTCTGTTCGATGATTCTAACGGTGTTAGAGTGAACTTGTATTTTGTGAAAGGTGATGATCATTTGTGGAGCTTGGTCTTTGCTGAAAGTAGACCCAAGTCCATCGTGAGTAGTCATCAACAATTACTAAGATGTAGCGTTTGCCATTGATCGCTTGCACGCGCATCGGGCCACACAAATCCATGTGAAGAAGATGAAGCACATCTTTGAGAGTCGTGTTCCACCTTTGAAGGAAAATGAGCACGAGTGCTTTTCCCTTGTTCACAAGCAAAGGTGATCTTTGAATACCGGAATCGTGGGAGTCCTTCAACTAGTTTGTGTCGAGCAAGGTTGGTGATGGTTTGAAAGTTTAGATGTGAGAGACGCGGTGCCATAGCCAGGATTTTGTTGATGTTGCCTTAGAAAGTAAGCAAATGGGAGAGGAAGCAACCATGTCTTGCATAGAGATAGTGAAGAGACTAGAATTACGATCGGCCACATAAGGTCATTTCCTTGTAGATCACGAATGAAACAAGTTTTCTCCCTAAACGCAACCTCCAAATCTCCATCACAAAATTGACCTCAAAACAGATTATGACCGAGGCCTTCCACATAGTAAACCCCGCTAATTTCGATGTTCCCATTGACATAATCTCCGTAGCCCATGATAGCTGCGAAGAGATCATTCCCGAACCCGATTGCCAATGAACTTTGCAATAAAGTTTGATAACAGTTTAAGATTGCTGTCATGTGTCGGGAACATCCGCTATCAACAATCCAGAGAATGATCTCAGATCACCGCATTACATGCACTAATAATGTGATGGAATAGAAGTAGATGTGGAACCCGAAATGTTAGAGGGTTCCATAGCAGCTATAGTAGATATACACACATCAATAGCTTTAGGTATCCACTTAAATCCTAGTGTGTTATATATCCATTTCCGCCATCTATAACTACTCTTTGCTTTAGTCTTAGTGAATTCACTAGGTGGTACTACATTCCTAGGAGGTGAAGTTGGAGCTACAGGGACAATGCGTTTAGAATCTAAAGATGGCGGTCTACCAAGCACAGACTTAGAAAGATTAGTTGGCCTAGAGGTATTTCGGTTCTTAGGATTCCTTAAACGAGAGATTATAGCTTTAGCAACACATTTATCATGGCAATCAGAATTCATACTTTTACCACAAAAAACACAAGGTGCATCGATCGAATATCAAAAGTACTTAACGGTTTAGCATTCGTTACATCACTATTTCTATTACATTTGCCTGACGCAATATCTATAGTGGAGGCAACGCGGTGTCTTATTCATAGTCCTAGGGTGTTCTTCTACTTTAGCATTCTTGATTGATCTTTTCTTAGGTCGCAACTTCCTATTCTTCGATTGAGTGCTCTTAGGCCGTGAAGTGCGGACGTTTGGAAAAGATGCAACTATTCTGCTTTCAGTAGAAGGAAGCACGTTAGCTACTTGTGATTTGGCAGTAGGGATTCTAGGTGCATGAGTACTAAGTGTTACTGGGGCTAATCTCTTAATGATTGTTGGCGGAAGTTGTTCATACTTTCCTAACATTTCTCTTAACTTGATGATAGTGTGAATCAGATCTTGATTTTCAGACCGAACATTTCCAGAAAATGCATAACTTCTTTAGTGTGTGCAAGATAATGATCAAGTTCATTTGATGCTTCATCACGAGTCTTTTGAGTAAATCAAATATGACACCATATTCCTTTTAACTTTTACAAGTTCTTGTTCATATTTTGAGATTTGACACTTGAAAGACACGCTTTGATCATCCAGTTGCTCAATTTTAGAATCAGAAGGTTTTGCACGCGGTTGGGCGATTTTGTTTTGAAAAGCAATTTGTTGATCGTGAATATCTTTTTGACACCAATTAAGACGACGTATTGCATTTGAAAGTTCGTTTGACAATCGCTTGTTTTCAACTTTTAAGGACTCGATCAAGCACATTATCATGTTCTCAACATTTACCACAGAACAAACGATCAGCAGAGATATTATCAAATGCATATGACAAAGAATTCAATAACACAACATTTATGGAACATCAACACAAATGACATCTTCCAAGAGTCGATCAACATCTTTTCTTCAACAATTTCTTTTACGCTTAGTGTTTGAAATAGATGTTTCTGTTTTCTCGAAAACGACCTTCATTAATCCAAGTTCCTTATGAAAAGTCCTTTCCCAGCAATTGCACAACTTTTCAAGTTTTTAACATTTGGTAAAAGATTTTTCTGAAAATGTCTCTTTGTTCTCGCTAGAGCGATTGAAAAGTGTTGAACTTTGATTTCGAATCGATATTCTATCTCATGTTGTAAAAGTTTTGAGGTCACCATGAAAATGTCAAAATATCGAAGAATTTTTCGATTTTCAGGTTTTGAGTTTACTTCACTAATGGAAGGTAAAGGACCATAAGTTTGTGCATAAGTCCTGTTTGGGATTAACAATTAGAAGACTCGGTGTTTTATGATTACCCTTGGTGTGTTAGAAGAATCCGTTGGTGTGACGAAAGTGACCGGTTTTGAATAATTAAAAGGTTTGTTGTAAACAACACTTTCTAATTTTGATCGACTCTCGTCTTCTGCATCTAATTCCTCTTGACGATGATATTCAATAACACTCATAACAAAATTATCAACTTTATATTCTCTGACCGAAACTTCAGGATTTGGTTTGAATGCTTTGGTTGAAAGCTTAGGTTTGTAATCAGCAAGATTCGGTCCATATCCATTTGGATTTGGTTTTAAAGTAAACTTTTCAATGGTTGTGACCGACTCGCCATGTTTGTAAACAACACTTTTAAACTCTTTAAGTTTGTTTTGCAAGCCGATGATTTCTTCAAGATGATCATCTATTCGTTTCGTTGAATGCTTTTTGTATGCAGAGAACTGTTTTGACAAGTTAACAACTCAACTTTAGCTTTTTGATTTTCCAAGGTGAGAGCGTTAATTTGCTTTTTATGTTCATGTTTCAGTTGTTCTATTCAAGACAACAAAGCATTCTTCTTCGGCTAGATCACGATCTGTCTTTCTAAATATTTTTCGTTTTGATAAGATTTGGCAAAGGCCGCTTCAAAACCGCTTTCACGCTTTTTCTTGAGTTTTGAAAAAGTTGAGTTGCTTTTGTAAACATTCAAAATCCTTGGTTCACAGTGCATTTTTGCACTTTTCAAGTCCCTGATTAATGGCATGACATTTTTCCACTATGGGATTGTTGGTCTTGTATTAACGAGCAAAATCGGATGAGGCAAAAGTTCATCGTGTTCAACGTGAGTCTCAACATGATCATTATTTAGATCCTCAAGTATGACCACGGAGTCAATTTGATTATCAAGGGAAACCGGTTGGTCATCTTGATCGCCAAATATAACTACGGGGTCTAGTTGAAAATCGTCAGAATGAGATGTGGATGACTCATTTTGAACATTCTCGAGCCTTGCGGATGATGTTGGCGGAGATATGAGATCGAGATAAATATGGTTTGTTGGGTACTGAGACAAGCCATCATGTCATACATCTGGGCCTGGTCACTCATGTGTAACGCTCATGCATATTAGCCATCAACATAACAAATGCATTGGCCCGCAAGTCCTCCATATCATCATCCGAGTCAAGATTTGCCATAAAGCTCGTTCTTTGTCCGTGAGAGTTCCACCAGCCTTCATCCTTAAGAGCCAAAAGAAGAGCCTCTTTGAAATAAGCACTGCCCTTAGTCCTTGGCTTTGGGCATGCATTAGCCAGTGTCCCTTCTCATTGCAGTTGTAGCATCGAAGACCATTCAACCCATATTGAGCATTTCCCTGTTCCACCACTTGAGCTCGATTGTTATTCCTACCCACAACATTAAACCCCTGACCACCGCCCATCGTGACCACCATAACCACGATTGAACTTCAACTCCCATTGTTCACAAATAAGCTTGATTCCTTGTATTAGATGAGGAACGAATACGGTTGTTGGATTTGTTGGTATAACGGCTAAAGGCATTAGCAATCATAGCAAATCCTTGTTGCAATGCTTTAAACGGATCGGATTCCTCGGCCGCTTTCGACATATGCTTGAGCATTGTTGTTGTTGTATGGAACCAATTGAGTTTGTTTAGATTGAGGTTGTGAAGGATCATGTGGAAGGTGTGATTGAAGCATTTGGTTGAGTTACTGGTTGAGGAGAATAACTGTTTTGAGCATATAAGGCAAGTTGTTGATGATTTTCCGGATGTGTTTGGTGGAGCAATTTGAGCACGGAGAATCCTTTCCCTATCAACTTCCTTTTCATGAGGCTTCAAGTAATCGTACAATAATCCATATGTAGATTGATGCATGTTTTTCGCTTGACGGAGAAAAATGACATACTTCTCCCATGCAGGACCAAGACTACTCTGAACTTAGTATTCACCGCAATTCTTGGCATGATGATGTTGTGTTTATCCAAATCATTGATGATGTCCGAAAAACGGTGATGATAGGACTCTAGTGTCTCTCCGGGTTCAATCATGAAGTGTTCATAAGCCAAGTAAATTTTGGATTCCAAATCTTCCCGATTGAGTACAGATCCTTCCATAAGAAGACGAATATGATCCCACATTTTCTTTGCATCTTTTGAGCATCAACACTACGAAGAATTGGGTTTGGTAATCCTAAGAGGATATATTCCATTGCAAGCTCATCTGCTTCATAGTGTAGAATTTTTTGAGGATTCAAGTCAACTTGTAGCAATGTTTGTTTGTTCATCTCTTGGTGGAATGGCATTTGGATCTCCGGGTACAATGACAGTAGGCATCTCAAATGGACCTTCCAAGATAACCTTCTTTAAGAACTTTCCATGTGGCTTCTTTAGATCACAAAACCTAAAGAACCTTATCACCCATTGATCGTAGTTTCTGGAGTGAGCATTGGAGGTCTATCAAGTGATCCAGCCTCATGAATTGATTGTTGGTTGCTTAAAGCTTCAAACATCTTTGCAAACCAAGTGGGTTCCTTCATAGTGTTCCTTGATGGATGTTGATTGAAGTCATTTGTGTACGGTTGAACTTGAAGACTTGGTGGTGGTTGAACCATTTGAGGTTGTGGAATTGCTGCAAGTTGTGGAGTATGTTGTTGATTAAATTGTTGTTAATAAATTGCTTGTTGTTGATTCCATTGTTGATGTTGTGGAGTTAGTTGTTGTTGACGTTGAGGATAAGTGTAAGGGAAATAGTTAGAGTATGGTGGTTGTGACATGTTGATAAACTTGTGTTGGTAGAAATGGATCTTTGTAGTCGAATGAACTTTTGTTGATGAAGTATCCTTAGGCGTAGAAATCACAATAGACAAGTAGCACTTATGCGTAAAAACACCAAAGTTACGCGTAACAATTAGAGGTTACGCGTAGAATTTAGCTTACGCGTAAGTAAGGAAAAGACGCTAAAGTTATGCGTAGACAAAAGTTAGGCGTAGAAAGTTAGGCATAGGATTATCTTATGCGTAAGACTAGGCTTAGGCGTAAGAAAAATCTTATGCGTAGGATTTCTACGCGTAAGCTTTATGCTTATGCGTAATTTTTAGGTTTTATCCCAAGTGATCTTTTACACTTCACAGTGCAAAAGATATCCAAAGTCGACGTATTTTCCGACTTATCCAAGTAAGAAAACACGGAATAAACCACGAAAATGAAGATCAAACCAAGGAGATACTTACGAGTAGTTTTAGGGTTTTACTACGCGTAGACCTACTCGTAAATTGGATATAGCTCAAAGATGTTTCTAAACTAGTTTGTGTGTGATGAAATAGCTTCAATAACACCAAAAGACACAAAAGTGTGAAACTTGATGAACCAAAACTCTTAAAACAGTTACGCGTAGAACACTACCCACGAATAAAAACTAGCTCAAAACAATGATCCACGCATAAAGTTTGAAACTTTTTGCCAAAACAAGTATTTTAACACCTTAAAACGTTGAAAGTACAAGAATCTTGGATTCAAAAGTGTAAAAAGACGTTTTTAAGTGAACCAAAGTGTCACCCACTTTTCGCGCGTAAGACCAAAAAAACCTTCAAAAACAAACTTGTTCACCCAACTATTTGGCGATTGATACCACTGTTAGGTCACAAGGTTTACCACACAAGCTTATATGAGAGATAGAGAGGCGATTGAACAAGAACCAAACACACACACACGATATAAGTAAGACCGGTTATGCGTAGGTGATATGTGAAAGGAATAACTTGAACAACCAACCCTCAAGTGAGGGTTTACGTAAGGTATTTATAGGAGGAGCTAGGGCAACACTCCTAGTTCCCTTCCTTTCTCCTATGGGCTTGGGCCTAAGCTCATGGGCCTTCTACATAAGCTTAAGGCTAATAACAAACATAAAGGCTATAATAAGCTAACTTTTACATATGTGTAACTAACACTTCAATAAGGTTTAGGAGTGATTCCAACAAATTTAATGCCACATAATCATTTGTTGTCCAACTAAGCAATATTTTTATCCACCTAAGCACTAATTGTAAATTTCGGATTTTTAATAATTATTTTTGTAAATTTCGGATTTTTATTAAATATTTTTGAAAATTATTTATAAAAAAGGAGCCTTGCAAGGATTGAACCTTGGTTATTTGGATAAATAACTTGTGTGTTTACCACTTAGGCAACAAGTTATTTTGATAATTATGTTGCATATTATAATCTATAAATGGCTATAATTTTATTGGAATCGTATAGTAAATAAAATTCTTAGAAATCCGAACCAATATAATTCTAATGAAATACGTTTCTTAATAGATATCAATGAACAATAAATCTATAAATATAAAAGATTATTTGCCTAACCTTACCATCGAGAATTTTTTAGGGTAACACAGAAAATTCTATACAAGTGAGGTTTCATTCACAATTTTTTTTCTTTTCTAGATCGACATTTTATGCTTACTTATTGATATGGCTTTGTGATAATATGTTTAGATTAATGTTTTGCAATGTTATCTGCACATAAATTGTATGCAAACATGTTCGTATATTTAAACTATTGGGGAGACCAGGATCAATGGTTTGAATGTTGAAAATCATTCTCAAGGTAATTTCTTTAGTAATGTTATATATATATATATATATATATATATATATATATATATATATTATAATGCATTGTCTATTAATTAAAAGAGTGTATACATGTATGTTTTTGTATGTTCAACAGGTAAACCTCCATAAAAGAAAACCTCCATGCTTGAAAGTGACACACCAGGGAGAAGCTCCAGGATCAATGTTTTGAATGTTGAAAACCATTCAGAAGTTAGTTTATTTAGTAATGTTTTATATATACATTATACATAGTGCTTAGGTTATGTTTATTGATTCACAACATTTAATCCACCACAAAAGAGAGGTTTTCAAAAACAGACTTCCTCTTATAAAGCACCTTTAATTCATGAAAGCGCTGAGATTGATACTTCCAACTTTGAAGCCCTCTCATCAGGTACTTTTATTTCAAAAAATCCAGTGTAGGTTGTTTGAAATTTTGCAAATATATTAAGTATATGTTTAAATAATTATAGGTATGAAGCCACACCATGGTTGAAAGTTTGGAATGAAAACTTCCAATTTATCAGGCCTCCCATCAGGTACTTTTATATTGGTTCCAAGTATGCATTTTTTCTATTTTGCTTTACATTTTATGCTTATTAAATTTATTTGTTATACACATTGTGTAAAGATCATCAAAGACCTAAGAAAAATTATCCGGCACAATCATCCAATTCATGATGCCCCTCATCAGGTAGTTATATATTGGTTTAAAATATGCAGTTTTGCTAATTTATTTTACATTGTATAAAAGTAGAAGACGAAGGAGCTAATCTGTTAATAGGCACACCCAGTAGATTATATGACATAATGGATTGTATGAATATCTTGGATTTTCGTAACCTTGAGGTAAAGCTGGATATCACATTTTCTGTATCCTTAATACTACACACTTACTTCCTTTAAGTATAACTTTTGCATTTACATATATTGATTTTGGATGAGGCGGATAGACAACTAGATATGGGGTTTGAGAAGCTGATTAATACTATAATATCTCGCTTACCAAAGCTACGCAGAACTGGTCTTTTTTCAGCTACTCAAACTGAGGCTGTTGAAGAACTTGCAAAAGCAAGATTAAGAAACCCTGTAAGGGTTGAAGTTCGTCTTGAGAGACAAAATCATCAGGCTCTTCATCAGGAAACATGACCTGAAAAACGCCTTCAGGCCTTCATATTAAGGTATGTGTGCACCCAAAAGCTAAAATCAAAAAAATATTCTTTTGATGTGATAATGTTTATTTATAGTTTGCGAAGCCTGTCAAAAGTGGTGCTTCTTCCTTCAGTGCAACCTAGAACAAGGGTGGCAAGCCTGCCAAGCAGGCATACAAGTGTGATGAACACGAAATCATTTACCAGGTTGTGCCAAGGTAATTAACGATATGCATTAAACAAATTCATTAACACAAAATAAAAAATATATATATTTATTTATGATATACTCATGTAGTAATATCTTTTCTGATTACAGATTTAAGGTCATTATAAGGGTCATTGACGAGACAAGTTCAGCTTCTTTGGTCATGTTTGATCATAATGTCAATAAGTTGTCCGAAGCAAATGCTTATGAAATAATGAACAGCCAGGGATAAAACACAGAATATGTTAACTTTCCAGGTAATTTGAATGTAATGGTGGGGAAAAAGTTCCTGTTCAAAGTGTTGTTAGTCAATTTAACATCGACCAAAAACCACATATACCAATGCAAGGCGGTTTCCGATGATAATGTGATAGCTCATTTAAAAAAGGATTTCATCAAAGATCAGGTATGGTCTTTAAATATTGATTTATTAAATTTTTGTCTTTTTTGTTTGTGTAGACAATACATGCTCATAGACTATTTATTAAATGCTTATGTTAATTTTTAGTACTTGAATGGGTATAACTAGACCAGGCTACTTGGTTATATTGGCTTGAATAGTTAAAAGGATTATGATACTGGGTACTTAGTTATAGTGGACATATGGTTGCGATTTTTCTCTACAACTGTCAAGTTGTTTTATGAATGGGATGTTTGGCATTGTAAATAAAAGCTTCTCATAAGCTGTATTGAAAAGTTTTGTTATGTAAATGTTATTTACATGTGAATCAATTCACAAATTCTTCATTATTTGGGAGGGTTTCACATGCTCTTTATTTGGGAGTTTTCAATCAGTGGTACACGATGTGTGGAAAGTCAAAGAAGATGATAGTGTCAGTCATTTATCGAATGTTTTTAGTAAAATAAATAATCCAAATATATTTTAATCACTACTTGTGAATAATTTTGTGTCTGCAGCTACTTCATGACTTGTGCTTTGGTGGATTATTTGGGAGTTGTACTTCCTCGTCTTACTATTTTAAAAGGGTTAAATATAAAATCTCTACATGGGAAGATGAAGCAGGTAACACGATAAATTTAAGCTTGAAGGTCTATGTGCAATTCTAATGTTTGAAAGAGGTGATTTCATATTATTTATATCATTTTTTTAGTCAGCAAGGGAAAAAGCGTTAGCAACATTTACGTCTCTTTCGGACGGTATCCTTATGTGCACTGATGTGGCATCACGTGGACTTGACATCCCAGGCGTAGATTGCATAGTGCAGGTAGGGTACTAGCAAAATATTAAAAGTTTGAATTTTGGTGGTATCCTATGTACTAATATTCAAATATGTTGCTTGCAGTATGACCCACCTCAGGATCCCAATGTTTTTATTCACAGAGTTGGTGGGAACTGCAATATTTTGGTTAGTGTGAGTGAAGCTTTTAATTATGTTACATTTGTGGAAGAAAACCTCAATGCTACCAGTGACAAGTTTTTTTGCAGATCCCTTGTGAAGATTATGAAAAATATATTGTAGAACATCTTGCAGGTTGGAAAAAACTATTTATGCACCGATTGGAAGCAAGAGATGTTAACATTCTCTGAGTTCCTTGAGAGAATTCAGTCTAACAGTTTTGATGCCCCTACTTATTTAGCCCAACATCCCTTATTTGATCAGGTATGTGCTTCTCACATGTCTCATTACAGTAGGTGAGGTGCAAATCGAGTGGATAGGTAATGGGTCATTTTGAATCAGGTCGGGCTGTCGGGTTTGAGCGGGAAAATTCCAGTTTTTTCTAAATAGGTAGTATGTTATATATGATTACAATCATTTTAACAAAAAGTCAATTTTTATATGGAGATGATTTAGGATGTTTGCATCTATCAAATAATAACAGGGATCGAGCCAGAAGGTCCCCCCACCCAGCAACAAAATAAATATCTTAGTGGGTTCAATGTGGCTCAGCCCCTCATTTATAATACATTTTGGTAGATTTGTGACCGCTTGATCCGTTTCCTTTTAAGCTAATCTTATGATTTATTTATGTATACCTTTTGTCGGATATGTTTTTTTGGTGTTTGCGAAATTTAACTTTATGTTTTGTTGGAATATTTTGGTGAATACGTGGCTCTTACTGGAATATGAGGGATGGGAATGAGGCTACATGGAACGGCATAAGCAATGGCAATCCACTCTCCTAACTATTTACTTTTTTAATGAACACATTATTGTAATTTCTTATGTTAATGTTATATGTAGGCCATACCCGGAACTCTCTGGTGTGGTTGAGTTATACAACTTGGCACAATATCTGTAGTCTTCTTCGAGATACGTAGTAATACTTTGGCATTGGTAGAAAATATGAACGACACCGTTAAAGTTGCAGGTTTTTACCCATTATACAACCCCTCTAACCAACCTGTTTTGACAATAAACCTATGCCTACTTCCCTATGTTATAATAGTAGGTAATGTGTTATATGGCATTTTGATTATAAGAGTAGTGGTATTGTGGAATAACCGTTCTTAACAAACTGACCCAGATTGGTATTTCACTTTGGATTGTTGATACGACGACACTGTATACTTTATTCATTTTTCGTACTTTTCAGGGCCGGCTTGGAGAACACGTAGTTTCTGAGGACAATGATAGTAATTAACAGGTTTTGGAGTGACTATTCAGGCGATTGTTGTCAAATTAGTGTTTATCTGTGAGTCGTGCGATTGCTGACTGCAATCTAGGTTGGTGAAACTGTAAAGGAGCAAACAACTCTAAAATACTTGTACATTAGGATTAGTGGTAAGCCCCTTATCTTATTGATGGAGCATGAGCAACTCATCAGAAGGGAATACATGTTCCTTGACTTAAGGGTTGTAGTACTCGGTAGAGCCTTGGCCAGGTAAGAATCAAGGAGTTAGGGCAATGGGTTGTTTCTTTTCACATAGCCTAAATAGAAATTGATCTACCATCTTAATGAGTGAATACCAGTTCCCTGACTTAAGTTAAGAGGTGAAAGACTTCTAAATTCTTTTACATGGTCAACATGTGCTCTTCTTGTGATTTTGGCCAAAGTTCAAACTTGAAGATGCTCAGACTTTTACAAGTATGTGTAAATGTTAATAAAGTTGCAACAAGATTCCGAAGCCTGTCAAAAGTGGTGCTTCTTCCTTCAGTGCAACCTAGAACAAGGGTGGCAAGCCTGCCAAGCAGGCATACAAGTGTGATGAACACGAAATCATTTACCAGGTTGTGCCAAGGTAATTGACGATATGCATTAAACAAATTCATTAACAAAAAAAATATATTTATGATATACTCATGTAGTAATATATTTTCTGATTACAGATTTAAGGTCATTATAAGGGTCATTGACGAGACAGGTTTAGCTTTTTTGGTCGTGTTTGATCATAATGTCAATAAGTTGTCTGGAGCAAATGCTTATAAAATAATGAACAGCCAGGGATAAAACACAGAATATGTTAACTTTCTAGGTGATTTGAATGTAATGGTGGGGAAAACGTTCCAGTTCAAAGTGTTGTTACTCAATTTAACATCGACCAAAAACCACATATACCAATGCAAGGCGGTTTCCGATGATAATGTGATAGCTCATTTAAAAAAGGATTTCATCCAAGATCGGGTATGGTCTTTAAATATTGATTTATTAATTTTTTGTCTTTTTTGTTTGTGTAGAAATAATGTGTAGACAATACATGCTCATAGACTATTTATTAAATTCTTATGTTAATTTTTAGTATTTGAATGGGTATAACTAGACTAGGCTACTTGGTAATGGAATTACCCTTATTGAATTGTGTTTAGTTGATAAAATTTTTTTAAAAAGTCAGGTCGTTAATTGTGTTGAGCAGGATATTATAGTAGTCCAATTGGTTTAACTTAAGTATCAAAATAAACAGTTTATTACATGTTGAGTTTGTAGTTTTATTGGCTAAGATAGCATATCAACTTCTTTAGTCTGCTTAAAGTAGCAAATATAAGTTGCATGAAGTCACCCTGCCCTTATAGATAAAGTTCAAGATCATATTTACCAAAAACGCTTTTACTCAAAGAAATTCTTTCATAAAGGGAAGTAGAAAACGACTGCCATAGATGGAAATAGAGAGGACTGCCATAACTTACAATGCAAAGATGTAGAAAGATGCAACTAGAACTTATCTGATACAAAAGGAACAACAATATAATGAGTTTTAAACCACTACCGTTAATGATATCCTACTGCATCAATTGTGTTAGCAGCTGCTAATACACATGAGAAAGAATTTGCAAAATCACGTTGTAAGAATTTGCACACACATATATATACAATATCTTCATGAAAGTTCATATTCTTACACAGAATTCATGGATTATTAAGCAGGTTAATTGCATAACATATATATAATTTCTATTTTCTGAAACCAACTTTGGTCCAATTACTATTTCGGATCCAACTTCGTTCTCACCCGTGAAAACCTTCAAACTTTTTCAAAGATTTAGTTTCTCCTCAACAAGTGACCGTCATGTTAAAGCAGTCAACTTCTATAAAGGTGCAATAATTTGACCTGGAATCCTTAACCGAATACCTAACATCGATATCTTTGGGTGTTTGAAAATTTTTACGAGTAAGAGGGGTGTTTGGGATTGCTAACTTTTATCTTTTTGTAATTATTCTTAAGAAGCTCCTCAAAACATTAACTTTAATCTGCAACTTTTAACCCCATACTTCTACCATTGATATTGGTCACAGACCTACAAGGGTATGTATTATCATTCCACCACTATTAAAATTTGACTGCATATATCATAATGTGTGACGTGGATATAATTTACTGGCATTGACATTTGAAGATGCATCTCAGAGACTGATAAAATAGTGAAGTAGCTGACAAACTATTAAGAACAATAAAACAATGATACAATATTGACATATTGTCGATGAAACCTGTTAATACAAATATCGTCATTAAACGTTATTTATATTTTTGATCTTTACCTAAGTTTTGTTAACGACAAAAGTAAATTTAATTTGTATAAAAGCTTAAAGCTTGTCAAGTTTAATAGATATTAAAACAAGCTTTTTCAAACAATATATTCATCATTCAAGCATTTACATTTATGATTAGTAACATCTTGATATGACTCTAATCATTATGTATGATAGTAGTTTTTAGAATGTGTTAGGTTCTTAAAACCAAACACTACTTATGTACTTGCATATTTCTAAAAATAGAAATACAACTTATGACATCATGTAATGCATCATGGAAATCATTAGAAGATTTCATTAAGATATTTTGTGTGGATTTGTACTCTTCATGTCTTACACAATCTCACTTAGATAGAGTTGACTTTAGCACAGATTTGATATCTTGATCGTCAGACCGGGCGGTACCAAAATGGTACACGGGCGAACCCTTTTTAAGGGTTCCAGGTCCGTGGACGCCCTCGTCCACTTTGGCTATAAATAGCAATGCCAAGTCAAGTAGTTTCTCATCCCTTTCTAACATACTCTCATACATATCTTCTCTCTAACCTTTCTAACTCAGTTTCATATCATATTAGTGATCTCTTTTGTAGCAAAGAAGATCAAGTCATATTCAAGCTTCAACGAGAAGTTGGAAGTCTTGTTTGTTTAGTGTTGTATGATCTAGTGTTGATTCATACTTCATTGTTGTATCAAACCATCATAATCTTGTGAGTGTGAGTGGTTAGTATTTTAGTCCTCAAAATACATTGTGTGTGGGAGTGGTTGTACCCTTGGAAAGAACTCGACATCTAGCTTAGTGTCGGAAATAGTGTAAGTGTAAAGGTTTTCTCCACGGTGAAAGGAGCTTGTTGACTAGTGAAGTTAAACTCTCGAGTGTGAGACTCGAGGAGTGGAGTAGGGCAAGGAAAAAGAGTCCTTGTAGACCGAACCACTATAAACAACTTGTTGTGGTTTGATCATTTCTTTCCTTATTTACTTCTTACATATTGCTTGCATATTTCATTAACATATCTAAGATCAATATCAATTGATCTTTACAATAAGTTTCAAAACAAAGTTTTTAATTGGTAAACTATTCAACCCCCCTTCTAGTTTTCTACAAAACCGACTACATTGATAAGCACTAAGATCAGGTGATCTGACTTAGCTATGCATTAAGATCAGGTGAATTGATGGAGGGATATTTGACAGCTTGAACTCAAACAGAAATGTTTCTTTGCTTGAAAATGAGACTGAATATGTGATCAGTAATAAGCATTGGTTAATCAGGTGTTTGGAAGGGACATGATCCGACATGTATAGGTCTAAATGATGTAAGAGGTGTTTGAATGTTTGGTGTTGTTTATTAAAAAGTGATTATATGGTTAAAGATATGCATGTACCAGTCTCTTTATTTTTAGTGCTTATTCCTCATTTACTTCTTATTTGGTTCTTCCATCCAAAGGCACCTTTTTTATACTTCCATCCATGTCATTGATATACTTCTTTATGTTTTTTTATTTTGTTTTTTTTTGCAATGAAAATTCTCCATTAATAATCACAATCCATAAGTCCTCTACGCATACTCTCTATATTGTTCTTCTTTATATATGGTCTTCTTTCGTTATAGAAAAATATGTCAACGATAATTATAAGTTATGCCCGCGCAACGGGCGGGCTCATATGCCAGGGAGGGCTTACAAGTCATGCCCGCCCATTGGGTAAAACAAACCAACAACTAAAAACCAAAGAAACAATTGTTTTATAATATTGTTTGACAATTTTAAAAAATGTATTTCAGTTAACAAAAAACAACAAACAAATAATTATAAGTCATGCCCGCCCATTGGGCGGGCTCCGAAAACTAGTATATATATATATTTAATATTTAAAAAAAACCAACACGAGTTTTACATAATTGGTCCTTCATGTAACAGGTCCATTGCAAGGTCAGTCCTTCATGACTAACTTTGCAACGGAACTCTATAAAGACAATTTTCTAAACAAAAGTATTTACAAAAATAGTCCTTGACGGCTCGCAATGAAAATTAATAATTTTATATTTAAAAGCCCGTCGCGAAGCACGAGCCTTCACACCTCGTAAAAAACATTAAGGGGTATATGACTAATAATGATATACTCATATTGCACCTTATATTGACCATTCACTGAGAAGTGTTTCCACTTTGTATTTTATTTTTTCTTTGATTACGTTAATATCGGATATATCTTCAACAAACCTTAAATTGTTAAATTTAAGTGCAGAATTGTTATCAAATAACTTACAAGAAAACTTAACACATCAAGATCACAAGATAATTGATAAAAAGAAATAACAACATGCAAAAGATATATATACCTTCTAACTCCTTTTATTAATAACCAATATAAGATCACATTGAGATAAGAAAAATGAAGTAACTACCATCTTATTCACCTTTACTTATTGAGATGAAGGGGGTAGGATTCCTATGAAATTAGAATTACATAGTATCATTAATTGCCTTTCACACTAAGCAAACCTAGTTTAAGTTTAACACTAGTTCTATTTAACTAAGTACAATTAATCATTGTACATAGACTAATTACAATTTAGCTCAATAAAAATTGTTACAATATCATAACAATTTCCATTTAGTAGTGATTCTTATTCTATTCCGACACTCAACATCTTCATCCAATGCTGAAACCTCGAAACAAGGACAACATTATCAACCAGGAATTGTACCTTAGTAAATATCCGTGTTAGCTTTATTAGACCTACTTCACCAATTCCCTTATGTATCCTCTTGATAGAGCACTCTGGTTTTCATAATGTATACCCTCACTTTTGCACGAAGGTGTACCTTCTCATTTACGAAGCAGTCTATGTTTGCCTTTCTTTCACGTTGTTTAACCTCCAACTTTCTTTGAGCCACTGAAGCATCATCGTTACTATCCTTAATATCCTTAACTTCATGATTTTCCTGAGTTCCCTGCAGTTCCACCTAAAACCAAACACGCTTTTAAACATGTACTCTATAGACTCTTGTTCTAACATCAGGACCAAGTTGCTTGAACCTAACTTGTTCATAACCTCCATGCTTTTGTGTACCTAACCCATCAAGCTTTTCAATTCTAAACTTAGTAGATGTACTAGTAATTCTTTTTTAAACATTTCTTTAAGCTTGTCAAGTTGATTTAACCATTTATGAACTCTAAAGACTCAACTTTTTCAACAAGTCTCACAAGTCGTGTGATAAACCCGCTTTCTTGAAATCTCAAATTACTTGCCTTTAGAAAGCTCTTAAAGATTCGATCATTTCATATCAAATCTACTAAACTTGTACTCCAAACAATCACTTCCTTGAATCCTCAAGAAGAAGCCAAACCTTGCTTGTATTCCAAGTTATCACAAGGAATTGATCTTCAAGAAACATGTGAGAACCTCCAAACCGATTGATCAAGCCCAACCCCCCCCCCCACACACACACACACAAAAGGCAACAAACTCATGAAGCTTTTCAACCTTCAAGATTGATTATCACCAACGAACTCTATATCGTTAACTTTTGAAGCCTTTACACCCCTTTGTCAAAACTCTTTGTTACCTCTATCTTGATCTCCAAGTAAATCCTTGAAAGTGACTTTCTTGCACCTCTAGAAACCCTTAAAAAAACTGAAACTTGCACCTCAAGTTTCCTTATGATCGACCTAAGCTTAAAACACCTTATGATGAGATGTAAAATCCTATGGGTTTTAGGGGTATTTAGCCCTTAGTTTGATATACTTTATGTTATTTTTTTTTTACCCTAAATCATTTCTTTTTGGGTTTTAGGTTTTTGGGAATGCTTTTGCTGGAAACATGCAAAACCGGGGCTTATTTGGACAAAGAACAAAAGAAAAAAATATAAGTTTCAATTTCGTGACCGGCAAGTCTAACACCATCGCCAAAGTGCCCAGAAAGTGCAATTTTGAATATGTTTTGCGACAAATCAGTGTGTAGAGACGCCCTTTGTGATACCGTCACGCCCCTTGTGACGCCGTCACACCAAACACCTGACGCCGTCGCACAATGGCGGTGGAAAAACAAAACCTAAGACAATTTACAATGTGACAGCGTCACAGCAATAAGCTGACTCCGTGACAAGCTGATTTTCTATATATACTTCACATTGTTTTCATATTTTTATGTGAAATTACTTGGAGATAAACCCTAGATGATTTTTTGGTGCTTTTTCAACCATTCTTACCTTAGTTTATCATATATATATTGAAGATATAAATCTTTTGACTAATCACTCGCTCATGTTTACCCTTAGCTGTTTGATTATATCTTGTTTTTTTTTCTTCATTGATATGCTAGGATAGATTTGATTAGCTATCCAATTCTACTTAGGGTTTATGCATGAAACTTGTTAGTTTATAATTCTTTCTTCCTATCGATTCTTTGTTTGATTGTGTGTTTGTGATTTCGAGAACTAAGTACGAAACGTGACTAATATTCGTCCCTATACTTAGTTGATTATATAAGATTGTCTACGATACCTGATTAATATCCGTCCCTTTAGATAATCGCCTAGAACACAAGCTAGATACCTGGATAACTTGTGATATTTGTCTAAAAATAAACTCTCTCCACTACAGTTAGGTACACTGCCCAGGGTGTTGTAAAACTTCGGTGTTGCAACCGCCGCATCACCTTATATCAACACAACGAAGTCAAATAATAACAGAGAAACAACGCGAAAACCAGATTTATCCATCCAAATTCGATAGGCTTTATCTCCCTACCATATCCACCAATGCAATGTCCCTCAAATGAGAACCTAGATCTATGTGTCTTAAACTATCGGTTCAAATTATGTAGAAAACCAATGGTTAACGAACCCAAAGAGTCAATTCTACCACAATTGCGCAGAAACCGACAATGTTTATTCTCGTTGTGTGACTCATTCTTCTCGAACAAGGATTTTATACCAATTAGATAAAACCTCCAACAAACCTGAAGGCTTAACGTGAAATTGATCAAAAAACTTACAAGAAAAGTGAACACATCAAGATCAATCCACAAAAGAAAGAACAACATGCACACGATATATATCCTCGAACCCCCTTTATTAATAAACAGTAAATGAATACACCGAGACACTAAGAATGAATTAACTAGCATCCACCCTCACATCTATTTGTAGAGATGAGGGGTAGAAGCCTTATGAAATTAAAATTCCATATTATCTTTGTGTGCCTTGTAGACTAAGCAATCATAGTTTAAATCTAACCATAACTCTATTTAACTAAATACAATTAAATAACTTTACATAAACTAATTACACTTTAGCACACTAAGAATTGTTACTATATCATAAGAGTTAACCTTTCTCGATCAATCTATTTCTTTACATTTCGTATTTTTAAGTATTGAGCGGGTATGTTACCGGTTATTAACCTTTTGTAACAAACAAACAATTTTAGAAATAAATATTAAACAAATAATTGAAAAAAGTATCATACTTGTCACCATTTGCTTTTGTGGGTAGCGAACAAATTTTTTTGCTTTTGTGGGTACTTTTCTTTCAAATTCATCATTTTTAGGGTAATATGTGACATTTTTGCCCTTTAGGCAAAAAAAATTTCTATTAGCTAAGAGAGGCAAAAATGTCCAAAAATTTCACAAAATACCCTAAAAATGATGAATTTGAAAGAAAAGTACCCACAAAAGCAAAAAAAATTGTTCGCTACCCACAAAAGAAAATGGTAACAAGTATGATATTTTTTTCAATCATTTGCCCTTTAGAAAAATATGGAGGGAACAATATTTCATAATATAAAAACTCTTCAGCAACAGTTAAGATGTCACGAAAACACCGAGATAAAACGACAAGAATCGAGTAACTTGCATATGAAAATTAGAACCACAAAACAACGATGCAGTACCCTGTGAAACATGTAGGAAAGCTGCACCCACATGCTAGCTTCCCATGGGACGTTCTAAACCAATAGTTGGAGAGAAAATGATTCTATTTTGTCAAACCATCATGAAAATATTGTTGGTTTGTGGGAGTTCTAAAACACGACAAAGCAACTAGATGTGTGTGATCCGATGGGGGCACACACGATAAACACGAGTATACGTGTTGAAACGTAACTAATACTTGAATTGCTATTGTACCCGTTATGCTAGTTTTTTATCCGATCACTTTTATGACCCATGGACTGTTACTGGTTGGACTTGGGTCGAAGTGTTATGGATAGCCTTGGGCCTATAAAATCTGTAAACGGGCAAAAACAGAAAAATGAGTGGGTTGCATGGGTTTTAGCTTGTCGACCAAGTTAGGTATTCTACTGGGTTCAATTACAAGCCTATATAAACACACCCCTGGATCCTCATAATGACACACATAACATTATTATCTATAACCTAAAACCGATTACTAGTTCCAGCTTTCATAACTTATCGATTTGCTCTCAAATCGTTGAGGTGGTGTTTGGTTTTCATTCAATCTCCACACTTGCTGAATCAAGGTGTTAGGGAATTGAAAGATTGATTTGTTTTTTGTTTCGCCTCCTCCCGGTCGACAAAGCCAGCCTAGCATCAACAAAAGGGTTTCGCTTTGGTTTATTCTTCGGACAAAACAAGGCGAAGATATCAGCGTAAAACGTGTTTTGGATATTCTTGGTTCTCGCGTAGATTGCAAGGAAGGTTTGGAGTTTTCTGTTTAGTATTTTATTCAAGTGGTCAAGGTTGTTGACTTGGTTTTGGTTTTAGTTTACGTTCTCGACTAGCTACATCGAACGTATACGTGAATCGGGTTTGTGGGTGATACTCTTCGAGGTATCTACTTTAGATACTTAAAGGTTTCGTAAGGTTTCTTGTTCCGTAACTAGAGTTCAATTGCCAAGCAAGGTTAGCCTTCTTTATTCCATTTTAATTAATTAATAATGTATTAATTATGTGTTTATTAATTACGTGTTAACATAATTGTATCAACTAGATCCATTATCCTTGCAGATACTGCGTAGAGGTTACTGGTTAACTAGATCTAAAATCCCAACAGTGGCATCACGAGTCAACTCATTTTTATGACATGGGTTACACGCTTCCGATATTAATAAACATGTATTAAAAGGGCTGCATGAAACCTAGTTTAGTTATTTTGTTTTATTTTAATTTTGACAACTACATGCAATACTTGTCAAATTTTTAATAAATAATAACTAGTCACACACAAATTAAAATTATATTAATAATTAGAATTAATTTGTTAATTAGAATTTAATTTACATGTGAATTATAATTACCTTGTTAATTAAAATTAAATTGTTAATTTAGAATTACATGTTAAATTTAAATTACTTGCTAATTAGAATTAAAAGTTAATTTGTATTTATTAATTTTTAATTAGAATTATTGTGATAATTAGAATTACATATTGATTTAAATACATATATTGCGTTATTACTTGTTAATTGGGATTGCCATGCTTTATGTGTTTTTCCGGCCACAAGACCCACTCAATTGCTTTTCTAAGTGATGTATGGGGCGATCTAGGTACTGTATCCTAGTGACGGTCTTGTGGTTCTCCGTTTGGGGAAGACTCGCAAGAGGACTCGGAACAATATGTGGTTATTTATATTGATGTTTATGCTTGTATGTTTGTGATTCCTATATGTGCATTATTACTTGTTTTGACACCTAATTGTATGCAATATGGAATAATACATATCGTAACCATAACATTAATATTGGTCTTTATTTACACGCCAAAATACCATGCTCATTGTGACCCGCTATTTGATTCGTTGAAAATTATTTTTGTAAAATAAAGTGACCTAATATATGAAACACGTTTTCAAGAATTTAAAAACTAGACGCTATGGACACTTGGGATGTACGGCTCACCCACTAGAACAAACTAGAAAGGGGTTTTAAAGAAGTGAGCACGCCTCACCAAAGGATGTCTAAGGTTATGCTTTATGCTTACGGTCCCCACCTCCCTCGTATGCTCATTGAGCTACCATGAACCATGATGATCACTACAGGTGTCATTACCAAAGGTTTTAAAATTAGTGTTACAAAGTTGTTTTGCATGCTTCTTTGTACACCACTTTTACCACATTTATGTGTGCATACCTATTTGTTAATATTAAGTCTATGCCACCCAACTATGGACACGTGCACGTGGATTGACTTCTCTCGGGTCGACTTAAGGGTCTTTCCAACCCATGGTAATTATTTCTCACCGTCTCACCTCTCGGTTATTTTTACACGTTCATACTTGGTCGACTTATATTGAGTTAACCTGGTCAGACCTCGGACCCGAGGCATACGATGAGAACTAAACATGCTTTTGAAATTATTACTTGATACTAATGCCTTAAATAGTCTCATAAATCTAAAAGTTGCATTATGCAATTAATGCTCGTCGCTTACCTCTTGTCCCATTTTTTATACATGGGTCAGACCTATGGTAATTAATGGGGTTGCAAGTTGGATCTTAGTCTTATTAGTAATTAATTGGGTAGTTAATTCTTTAAGAATGTAATTATCGAAAATACTAACTATTTGAACTTTTCAATTGTAGATGACAACTTCAATCGGAAACAGTTCGGTACTCAGGAGTTTCTTTGAGAAACAAAAACTCACTGGACCTAACTTCATTGATTGGTATCGCTAGCTTCAGATCATACTATCACCAAGATAAGGAAGCTTATCTAGAGCATCCCATACCTGCAAAGACTGCTACTACCCGCCACCCTTTCCTACCGAGGCTCTTGCACCACACTACTTGGGTCAAAGGTTCAAAGGACATAGCTGCCTTCATGCTCATGACCATGGAGTTAGAGATCCAACGAAATCTAACTCATCTTGGTGCTTATGACATGCTTCAAGAGTTGAAGTCTATGTTCTCTCAACAAGCGTAACAAGAGCTTCTACAAACCGCACGCGAATTTCACGCTTGCAAGGCAGAAGAGGGTCAATCGGTTAGCTCATATGTTCTCAAGATGAAGAGCTACATTGACAGCTTGGAACGCCTTGGTCACCCGTTACTCTCAACTATGGAATTAGTTTGATCCTAATCGGTCTTTCTAAAGAGTACATCTCGTTTGTGCAAAACTTTAATATGCACAAAGACGGGGAAGACTATTAATGAACTGCATGCTATGCTTAAGCAACATGAGCAGACATTGCCAAAGAAAGATGTTGCACCTGCACTCCATTATGTGCGTGGTGGTAAGGTCTAGAAAAACCACAAAAAATAATAAATCGCTTATGGTCGCTGCAAGGGAAACAAGGGAATGAGAAGTACAAGATGGCTTATGATCCTAGACATAAACTACCTCATACTTCCAAACCCAAGATTCCTCCACCACCCAAGAAGGATAATCCAAAGCAAGGACGCTACTGTCACCAGTGGGTGAGACATGACATTGGAGAAGGAATTGTCCCCAGATCTCACGAGTTAATGAAAAGAAGAAACATCCTCTTGCAGCTAGTTCTTTAGGTATTTTCACTATAGAACTCTACTTTTTCCCTAAATCATCCTTAGTATATGACACGGCTATGGTACTCACATCCGTAATAATACTGTGGTCTAAGGGCGATAGGGAAGTCAGCCGTGAGCTTTAAGTCCCGTGACGGCAATGGTCAACGCAGAAGTTGAAGCTATTGGAAACTATCATTTATCACTCCCTAGTGGATTAGTTATAGTTTTAAAAGATTGTCATTATGCTCCCTCTATTACTAGGGGATTATTTCGCCCGCTTGTATGACGATGGTTTTATTAACTATTTTGAATCGAATAATTATATTTCAGTTTCTAAGAATAACGTTGTTTATTTTCTGCTATTCCTCGTGATGGTGTTTATGAAATTAAAATGTCTTATTCAAATACAAATGAAATTTCTATGTTTGCTGTAAGCAATAAAAGAGCCAACACTAACTTGGACTCGCTTCTCTTGTGGCATGGTCGTCTTGGACACATTAGCAAGAAACGCATGGAGAAGTTGCAACACAATGGACTTTTCAACTCATCTGACATTAAGTTTCTTGAAAAGTGTGTTGCTTGTATGTCTGGTAAGATGGCTAGAAAACCTTATTCACATCAAGTGGAAGGGGCTAAAGATTTACTTGGACTTACACACTCAGATGTATGTGGCGCATTTAGAATCACTTCAAGACAAGGAGCAAATTACTTCGCGACTTAATCGACGACTATAGTCGGTATGGTTATGTTTACTTGTTGAAACATAAACATGAAGTGTTTGAAACATTCAAAGTGTTTCAAAAGGAAGTAGAAAATCAACTCGGGAAGACCATAAAATCACTACGTAGTGATCGTGGAGGTGAATATATGAGTCAAGAGTTTTTGGATCATCTAAAGGAGCATGGGATTATTGCCCATCGAACTCCTCCTTATACTCCACAACACAATGGTGTATCCGAGAGGAGAAATCGAACCCTGCTTGACATGGTGCGTTCTATGATGAAACAAACTATTCTTCCAAAGTCCTTTTGGGATTATGCCCTGAGTCTGCAGACGCATTCTCAATATGGTTCCAACTAATAAGGTTGAAAAGACACCATACGAAGTATGGCATGGGCAAGCCCCTAAGCTGTCTTACTTAAAAGTCTGAGGCACTTGCTAAACGTGATACACTTACTAAACCTGACAAACTTGAACCTAGAGCTATTAAGTGTATCTTCGTAAGATACCCTAAGGAAACTATGGGATATTCTTTCTATCTTCCATCCGAGAACAAAGTTTTTGTTGCTCGAAATACTGAGTTCCTTGAGAGTAATCTTATGGATTTTAAAGCAAGTGGGAGTATGGATGATCTTGAATTACTTCAAGAAGAAGATACAAATCCTTCTTTAGACACTAGCATTCATCATGATGAGGATGATCAAGAAATTGAAGAACCTCAAAGTGATATTGTTCCCATTCGAAAGACCAATAGGACACGCCGTTCTCCGATCAGTATGTGTTTATACATTGACGCTGAGGAACATGAGTTGGGGATCTTGTGAACCCAATAACTATAAAGCGCATTGCGGATCCCGAATCCAAGAAATGGCTTGATGCAATGAATGTGGAAATACAATGCATGAAAGACAATGATGTCTGGGTCTTAGTTGAGCTTCCTCCTAATCGCAAGACGGGCTTGCGTAAAGTGGCTCTTCAAGAAGAAACGACATGGATGGTAAGGTATACACCTTTAAAGCTCGCCTCGTGAAAGCAAAGGGCTTCACTCAAACCTACTGGATTGATTATGAAGAAACCTTTTCTCCTGTAGCAGACATTAGAGCTATAAGGATTCTCATAGCCATAGTTGCATACTATGACTTTGAGATATGGCAAATGGACGTCAAAACCGCCTTCCTCAATGGACATCTTTACGAAGAGGTCTATATGGAGCAACCCGAGGGTTTTGTTGATCCAAAATATCCTAACCGTGTATGCAAGCTCAAGCTTCCATTTATGGACTTAAGCAAGCATCGAGGCAATGGAATAAACGTTTTGATGATGAGATAAAGAAACTTGGATTTTCTCAACATCAAGATGAGCAATGTGTATATCGTAAAGCTAGTGGAGTTATGTCACTTTCCTAATTCTATATGTTGATGACATATTGAATATGGGAAACAATATTCTAATGTTACAAGATGTAAAATCCTATCTTGGAAGATGTTTCGCCATGAAAGATTTAGGAGAAGCATATATTTGGAATTAAGATCTATCGAGACAGATCTAGACGATTAATTGGTTTGAGTCAAAGTGCTTACATTGAGAAAATCTTGAAAAGATTTTGTATGGAGAACTCCAAACGTGGCGCAATCCCAATTCAAGATAAGCCTAAATTGAGTAAATCACAAGGTGCCAAACATCGCCGTGAAGAGCGCATGCAAAGAATCCCTTATGCTTATGCTATAGGTTCTATTATGTATGTTGTGAGATGTACTCGCCCCGATGTTGCGTTTCGCCACGAATGTGACAAGTCGATTCCAAACGTAATCCGTGTGAACTTCACTCGATCGCCGTGAAAAATATTCTTAAGTATTTACGCAATACTAAGGATATGTTTCTGATCTATGGAGGAAAAGATGAACAAGAGCTTAGGGTTTCTTGCTACACCGATGCCGGATATCCGATGATGTCGACGACTTAAAATCTCGACCGATATGTATTTGTTCTTAATGGAGGTGCTGTTGATTGGAAAAGCACTAAGCAAAGTATTTTTGCTACTTCATCTACCGAAGCCGAGTATATTGTCGCTTGTGATGCATCAAAAAGGTCGTATGGATTCAGAATTCATTTGGGTTGAACATCGCTCCCACAGTTGAAGAACCCATAAATATGTATTGTGATAATACTGGAGCCATTACTATAGCTAATGAAAGCAGAATCACTAAAGGTGCTAGACATTATAGCTTAAAGTTCATTATCTTCGAGAGACCATTGAAATGGGTGATGTGAAGATATTAAAAGTTCACACAGATGACAATCTAGCTGATCCATTTACGAAAGCTTTAGATTTCCCTAAGCATTCTAAATTGACTAGAGAAATAGGTTTGGTACCCGCTAGTAGTCTCATGTAAACTGTGTGTTAATTAGTATTTGGATAATTTGGAGTTGTAAGACAGTTATTATTTTCTGATTAATAAAGATACGAGGTATTTGTTATTATATTCATATAATATGTTATTCCATTTTTGCATGTTTAATCCATGAAATGATTTATCATTCAAAATATGTCCATTGTCGGTTAACATTATGGGAATATTGTTATGATAAGGAAAATGTGAGTGTTGGTTATAATTCTAACAAGAATTCGGATTGTTCCCGCCAAACTCATATGTATTCACTAGAGATGCATATTGGATTCCCCAACTTTCAAAGATTTACTTTTGGATCCTTGTGTTTGTTATCTTCGTCCTTAGACTTGAGATGCAAGTAAGTTTTGTTATGTGTGGATATCACTTTTTGTAAGTATATGCAAAACGCTATATGAATAAGATAGTTATAAAAGCTATACTCGAGTGATGTGGCAAAGATCCACAACACTTGTAGTCAATAAAGGATTTGTTACTCCACTTGATATGTGCGAAGATACCATGCGCCTCTGCATTTAATCACATAACTGTTCGCCGCTGCATTCAAAGGGTAATGCAAGATGATTCTTGATTACATTTGGTATATCTCAATTAAAATCTATAACGAGATTCTAAATGGTTAAACTATATGGAATGATTAAAGATCCATAATCCATGGTTTAACGGTATCTATAACAAAGGATGATTAAAGTAAGACATTGAATGACCATGCTATCGAGAAACTTTACTAAACTATTCTCTCGCATACATTTAGTTAAGCGAGTGAGCGTTAGAAAGAGCCTTGCTAGGGCGTTCGTCGTTAGTTTGTGTGCCATTCGACACACCAACTCCCAAGTGGGAGCTGTTGGTTTGTAGGAGTTCTAAAACACGACAAAGCAACTAGATGTGTGTGAGCCGATGGGGCACACGCGATAAACACGAGTATATGCGGTTGAAACGTAACTAATACTTGAATTGCTATTGTACCCGTTATGCTAGTTTTTGATCCGATCACTTTTATGACCCATGGACTTATCGGTTGGACTTGGGTCGGTGTTATGGATAGCCTTGGGCCTATACATTCTGTAAACGGGCAAAAACAGAAAAAGGAGTGGGTTGCATGGGTTTTTAGCTTGTCGACCAAGTTAGGTATTCTACTTGGGTTCGAATTACAAGCCTATATAAACACACCCCTGGATCCTCATAATTACACGCATAACACTATTATCTATAACCTAAAACCGATTACTAGTTCCAGCTTTTATACCTTATCGATTTGCTCTCAAATCGTTGAGGTGGTGTTTGGTTTTCGTTCAATCTCCACTTGCTACGAATCAAGGTGTTAGGGAATTGAAAGATTATTTGTTTTGTTTCGCCTCCTCCGGTGACGCAGCTAGCATCAACAAAAGGATTTATGTGTGGTTTATTCTTCGGACAAAACAAGGCAGAAGATATCAAAAGCAGAAAACAGGTTTTGGATATTCTTGGTTCTCGTGTAGATTGCAAGGAAGGTTTGGAGTTTTCTGTTTAGTATTTTATTCAAGTGGTCAAGGTTGTTGACTTGGTTTTGGTTTTAGTTTACGTTCTCGATTAGCTACATCGAACGTATACGTGAATCGGGTTTGTGGGTGATACTCTTCGAGGTATCTACTTTAGATACTTAAAGGTTTCGTAAGGTTTCTTGTTCCGTAACTAGAGTTCAATTGCCAAGCAAGGTTAGCCTTCTTTATTCCATTTTAATTAATTAATAATGTATTAATTATGTGTTTATTAATTACGTGTTAACATAATTGTATTAACTATATTCATTATTCGCTGCATACTCGTAGAAGTTAGTGGTTAACTAGATCTAAAATCCCAACAAATATCACAACCATTTCCACGTCAATTCCTCATATAAAGTATCCTTGAATACGAAAGTGACTAATCATATCCATCACTAGGGGTGTCATTTCATTTCACACGAACCTGGAATAAACTTAACCGGATTCGGTTTTTTGAGATTTCTTATCTTTGTCGACAACTTGAATAGCATCAACTCTTTGAGTTTGAGTTTGAGTTTTGGGTCAACTCAATAAGACACTTTATTCGTCGGAAATTTATCGTTCGTATATTAAATAACTATTCGCATTACCCGTCAGATGGGTAAGTTACTTTCATAATATTAGTTGTTCATTATGTTGATGTACGAAATTAATCGTATAGCTTATATTTCAAGCAGATTAAAAGAGAAACAAAATGATATTTCTTGGTAATGACTTGTGTATTATCGCATATCGCATTTCAAAAGTAATATAGACAAAAGAAGAACAGCTCGTAAAACAAGATCACTAAGTTTTATATATATAAAAGAATAATAATAAAATGTGTATTTAAAAAAAAATAAAAAATGGTATGACCATGAGTTCCCAAAAAGAGAAAAACAACTAGGGAAACAAAATGAATCTTTTAAATCCTACAAATAACCTTTTTATAAACGATGTTTGTAGTGCAATTAGTGTATATATATCTTTGTCGCAACAAAGCACCTTCAATCCTTTTCTGTTCTTCAGTCTTGATACTAAAATTGTTCATGGAAAAAGACGGGATGTTGTAGAAATAAACCAACCTAGGACAACGTTTGGCTTTGACTTTGTTGATTGTCATTGAAAAAACAGACGAAAACAGAGAATTGCCTTATGTTTAGCTTAAACGGTTTCTTGTTGTCGGGCGGAGTAATTTGCATACGTGGTATTGCGCATATGTTACCAATTTTTTTGCCATAAATTATTTTTGTGTCAATTATATTAACTCCCATCGTAAGAACTTGCAACATTGTCCCGTTGCACAAACCAACTTTTTGATCAATGTTCCTCAAGCACATTATAGATACACCAATCTTTAAACATAACTCATGATGAGGTAATCCGGACATTTTTATGCTACTGAAAAAGTCAATATTGTACACAGATTCATCAAAATATATATCGACGTTCGATGCAGATAGCGTGTTAGAACTATAGTAAGACTTCACCTCTCTCGAAATCATAGTTAGCATGTGTTTCTTGATTACATCAACCAAATCATCGTTAACATTTATTGTCATATTCTCATTTCCTAATCATTTTCATTTTATTTTGTATCTCTTTTCTCATACCAACTTGCGTGTTTTGTTTGGTGTGCACAGATGTAACCCATCAGCAATATTATTAGTACTAGTTGTTAAAGACTTTTTTTTTTCACACTAATCATTTCTGTTATAATATAATTTAAAACTAGATGTAATGAGGGTATGAACCACTTATGGAGCTCCCTTGGACGTGTCCTACTACGAGCCACCCATTCACATTTGGAAGTTCTATTTTGGAAGTTGTTTGGTAACTAACTTGATCAAAGAAAATTTTGATTATTTTGTGCGGGCCACTAAGTTGTTAATTATGTTTTTGTATAAGTGATGTATGTTTATGTGATAGAATTGGTGATCACCATTAAAAGAGTTTGATGATGAGAGTTAATGATTACATGAAGTTAATATGACATTGGTGGATTGAGTCACTACTTCTTGTGGTTTAACATGCCCCGTAACTAGCACTTCAATCTTTTTAGAGTTTGTTTATTTGAACCTCATTTTAGATAAATAAAGACTGATACTCACTTTACTTATTATCTACAATATGCTGCATGTATTGCAATACAAGACAAATTACTACGCACATATCATCTAATAATCAAAAAGGCCATGAAAGTATCACCTCCCTAAATAAAACTCATAGACCTATCAATCATTTCCAATTCACATCAAGTTTTAATTAAATTTGAAACATAATCATTACTTTTGATTTTTCAAAGCTTTAGTTGACAAGTTATTTGGACACTCTCATAGAAGGGGTTTTGTGGGGCTTTGTATATCACGGGCTTTCAGATGACGGTATGCATCGCAGTTTGTACATTTTAACCAAAACCCCCCTATTGTCACATCATAAGAGGTCTTAATAACATAACTCATTTTTCATTTTGGGGTGGGTTATTAAGTCCCCTCCATTTTTACAAGCTATGCCCTCATGTTTTTTTATTGGGTTAATAGGAGGTTTTGCTCAAAATGTACAAATCGTGATGCACACCGTACAAACTCGTAATGCACAGGGCCTCACGAAAAACCCTTTATGGGAGGGTCCGTATAAACTCCCACTTTTTGATTTTAGAATTCTATTTATTTTATTAAATTGTAAAACGGAAAGTGTAAAACAAAAAATATAAAATTTAATGCTCAAAGTTTGAACTGGTAAAAAGTACGAAACATAAACAGATAACAAAACTGTGATGTATTGTAAATAGAAGATCAAAGAGGGTGAAAGTTGTTCAAAAGTATGAAACATGTGAGCGAGAGGGGTGTCAATAACACAACCCCGTTTCATTTAAATACTACGGAATATTAATTGTTTATATTATTCTTACCATTATAAAAAAGTGTACACATGATTTAAAAACTAAAATTTATATAAAGCAAAAGGTTGCATGCAGCAGTTTGGAAAAAAATTAAATAAAAAAATGTGGGAAAGGGTGTACACTTTTTATTAAAATAATAAATCAGATTACAATTATTAAATAACAGAATGTAAAAACAGTAAATAAATGCAGACAGAAACGAGTAGAAGCAGAAGACAGACTCTATAATAATATATAAATGAAAGCGGTAAAGGTCAACGAGGTTTCGTGGTTTAACACGATTCCCTTTAAAACAGATTCGCCCGCTTCCCGCAAGTTACCAACGCTCAAATACCGCGGACCGACTCACTTGCACGAAAAATTGCCGAAAGATTTGTGTGTTTCGAGCGAAGGATCATTGGAACTCGCCAAGTAATGAGTCAGCTTTTCTCGATGATAAAACGAATGAGCCTGCGTTTTATTTTATAGGCAATACCTATCTTGTTCACCAAGACGTAATATATGACCTAAAATAAATATTATGCATATCTGTTATTTCTATAACACGATTTGCATATATCTGTTAGACTTAGTAAAAGTCTAAATCTATTCCTAAAATAGATTACGAAATTCGGAAAATTATCAAATAAGGAAACGGTTCTCAAAGAAAAGATACACAGAGGCTAGATTTCTGAGTCGATTTCGCGCATGAGTTGTAAGCTTCAACTCATTTTAGCTCGGAATCCCATTTTTCGCACTCCCCCTCGCCGTAGGAGTGGGGCATAACCAACCTAAAGGAATTTGATAGCCAATATTATGATTTCCTTATAAACTAGTCTCCACTTCCTCTTCTAGAGCATTATGGATAGTTTTTGTTTTCCAGATTTTTGCCTTCACTTTCACATTAATGATATCTCATTCATTTCTATTCCAATTTGGACATACTTTTTACTGCTTATGAAGCCTCGTCAGAGAACGCAGCTACCAAGAAATATAAATATATATAATATATATATATATATTAAATAGTGTCCAAAATTTGCAAAAACTCATTTTGCAAAACTCATTTTCCAACAAAAAACAAATATCTATAAGAAGCCTACAAAAGCTTAAGAAAAGAAATTTCATTCTCAAAATAAATGTTGTTGAAGCATATATATAAAAAAGTTATGAAATAAGTTTTTATAATTTATCAAGGACATCATCGGTTTAGGATGCAACTTGGAAAACATTGATATGAGATGTCATACAAATTTTTAGTTTCATTTTTTTGCCATCATAAAATTAGTTTTCAAAAAACTTGATTTTCAGAACATGCGTCTATCGAAGAATAAAGAAGAACAAATAAAATTTGAGAGGCAAAAAGAGAATATAAAACAAGTTCTAAATGTAAAAAATGTTAAGAGTAAATTGCAAAAATCGTCTTGGTTTACCAAATCAAGATGTGCTTCTCCTTGGTTCATTGTTGCAAATATCGTCCTTATTTCAAGTTAGCATGCTCACTTTGGTCCTTCAACAATAAATTTGGCAAACCACAAGGACGGTTTTTTGCAATGACGAAGTTTATGGCCATGTTGAACGTAATACGCCAAATAAGGACGATATTTGCACTTAATGAACCACAAGGACGAAACGTGCAATTTGGCCAAACCACAAAGACGATTTTTGCAATTTACTCAAATGTTAATTAAGAAGGAAAAAAAAAAAAAAAAAAAAAAAAAAAAAAAAAAAAACCCTACAAGTTGCAGGCAATGCATTACTACGTATGTGTGGTTTAGGTACTTGCTCAAAATTTGTGGTATTTCTTTATATTATATAATATTAGAAGGGTTAAACAACATCATCCTTTTTTTAACAGATATTTTCAGAGAAGATTTAGAAAGTGAAGGTTTCCAATCAAATCTTTATCTGCATAGAAAGATCTCTTTAGTAAAAGTTAAGAAGAGTCTAGAAAAACATAAAATGACGGTATACCCAGTCACATGCATATGATATAACCACACAACAGCAAATGTAGTACACTGAAAGTATGAAACATGTGGGCAACCTGTACCCACAAGCTTTAATTTTTACTGTAATTTTTATGAGTCTAAACCAGTAGTTGGTGAGAAAACGATCTTATTTTCTGGATCTCACGGCGAAAACAGCAGCGCCATTATCTACGTGTCAATACTTTTTAACAAAGTATCCTCCATTCGTCGACTACGTTCAACTGTGAATCCGTGATCACATCAACCCAAGAAAACAGCGAGTGCATGGGTTATGTTTGAATTAACTCACGTCATTTTGTTCTTATTATTTTTTGGTGAATACCATTAAAAAAAAAAACGTACTTGTCTAAAAATATTTTGTTAAGTAGCGAACTAAAAAAAATATTCTTGTGAGTATTAATGTTGACATTTTTGTCTTTATGTGAGGTGTAAAAACCTATAATAACCATTTTACTCTCTGGATTTTTGAAAATTGCACCCACCGTCTCTAGGGTAAACTACATAAATGGTCCATGTCGTTTGAAGAAAATTGAATCCACCGTTCTTATACTTTTTTCGAATTTTTTTCCAAAATTTGTTTTTCGAATTTGTTTTTCCGGAATTTATTTTTCAAAAAAACTATCATCCAATTTTATACATTTTCTTTCGTTTTTATTTTCAAATTTTTTTTAGAAAATTTTTTTCGGCACAAATAATTTAAGAAAAAAGTTTTCGACAAAAAATTCCTGAAATAAAAATTTGAAATAGAATTTCGGGAAAAAAATTGAAAAAAAATTGGAAAAAAAAAACAAAAGAAATAAAATTTTTGGAAAAAAAATTTTGAAAAAAATGTTAGGGACGGTGGATGCAATTTTCTCTAAACAACAGTGACCGTTTATGTAATTTACCCTAAGGACGTTGGATGCAATTTCGCAAACTCAGAGGGATCATTTATGTAATTTGAAAAGGTAAAATTGTCATACTACTCACATAAAGACAAAAATGTCAACATTAGTACTCACAAAAGTATTTTTTTAGTTCGTTACTTAAAAAAGTATTTTTAAACACGTATAATGCTTTTTAATGATATTATCCCATTATTGTTTTCACTATCAGCCGGTCATCTTTTCTTTGTTACATATACTTATATACATCTTAAGATCGGGTAGACCACGAAACCACCATCACATAAACCTATAAATGCTTTTGTTAAAAGAAACTTATACGAACTTAGATCTATAAAAAAACATATGGATCCTAAAGAAAAGAAAAAACCTTGAAAGATGGTGGCAATTTTTGGCAGATAAGGTAACGATGGCGGCGGCGGCTGTTGTCGGATCTCGAAGGTGGCTGTTTCGGTTGGGGTCTTGGTGGTCGTTGGGGGTAGGAACCTCGATGGTGGTTGTTTCATTGGGGTGGGGGCTCGGTGGTGGCAACGAAAGGGGCGACGACTGGGAGAAGCTAGGGCTTTATGTGTGAATATTGAGAGAGAGAGAGAGAGAGAGAGAAAGTAGTGTATGATTTTGTTTTTGTTTTTTTTTTTGTTTTTTTAAGCCTTTATTTGTAATATTTTATTTTTAGTTTCTCTCTCCCTTGACTTTCAACATTCAAGTTTCAACTTTCACCTTTGACTATTTTTGTATTTTATGTAGTTAAGATAAATGAACATAAACGAACTTTTTACCAAACGGTTCATGAATTATTCAATGAACGTTCAGTTCGTTTACATCCTTACAAATACGCACGATCATTGTTAAATTAAATAGGTTACCTAAATCATTCGCCCATTGGGCCCATTCTTCCTATGCTCCTTTGCCACATACTATTAGGCTAATTCAGAGCTCAATGATCCTCGACTATAATTTGAACATAAAATACACTAAGTGTAAATGAATTATCTTAATGATAGAACATTCAGGGAGTCATCTTCAAGAGTTTTCAGAGACTAAAGAACGTCTCTCCACTTCCCAAGACAGAAATCAGCAAGTGAAACATGAACCTAAAATAAGATGATGCAGACAGTGAGTGATGACAATAACTCACTGAATCTCATTAATCTCTTCAACACTTCAAAACATTTTGAACTTAGATATTTAAAAAAAATGTCTAAGTCTCTGAAACAAATTGGCGTGAAATTTATTGAAATGATAAGTGAAAGGTACTTATAAAAAAAGTCAATAAACTACAAAAGTTGGTACGAATAGGAAAAAAAAAGTTGTCAACACTGTACCCTAACATTGGGGTTGACACATTCAAATAATAGAATGATTTAATGCAGTAAGGTACCATTATACCTTCTAAGTTAAATGCTTGATACATTTCTGTTACCCTATGGGTATCCACCTCGAGTTTGCTTATATAAAAGAATGTTGTGAATGAGTAAATGAATCTCGTACAAATAATGTGTTAGCATTTACGATAGCATTTACTCCTCTTATAACTAAGTCCTTGAACCCTTTCAGTGAGTTACCATATGTTAATACAAATATCGTCATTGAACGTTATTTATATTTTATGATTTTTACCTAAGTTTTTTTAACGACAAAAGTAAATTTCATTTTTGTAAAGTATAAAACTTGTCAAGATTAATAGATATTAAAACAAGTTTTCCTTAAATAAAGTCCTCATCACTTAAGCATTTACATTTTGATTAGTCATGTATCAATTAACTTTGATATCCTTCTAAACCATAATATGTGTCAACATTTTTAGAACAAGTATGTTTTAGTTTCTTAAACACAACATTACATATGTATTTACCTTTAACATATTACTTCTAAAAATAGAAAACAATATATGACATCATGGCTTGCATCACATTGAAATCTCTAGAAGATTTCATAGAATATTTTGTTTAGATTTGGATTCTACATATCTTACATGATCTTGGTTAGATTTGGTTGACTTTGGAAAGATCTTTGTAGTCTTGCTGTCAGACCAGCGGAACCAAAAAAATACAGGGGCGGAACCCTTTCTTGGTTCCGTTGTCCGTGTGTTGGAATCACTCCTAAACCTTATTCAAGTGTTAGTTACTCATATGTAATAGTTAGCTTATTATGGCCTTTATGTTTGTTATTAGCCGTAAGCTTATGTAGAAGGCCCATGAGCTTAGGCCCAAACCCATAGGAGAAAGGGAAGGAGTAGGAGTGTTGCCCTAGCTCCTTGCCTATAAATACTTTGTAATAACCCTCACTTGAGGGTTGGTTGTTCAAGTTTTTCTTTCACTCACATCATTACGCATAACCGGTCTTACTATATCGTGTGTGTGTGTGTTTGGTTTCTTGTTCAATCGCCTCTCTATCTTTCTTATAAGCTTGTGTGGTAAACCTTGTGACCTAACAGTGGTATAAATCGCCAAATAGTTCAGTGAACACGCTTTGTTTTGAAGTTTTTGTTGGTCTTACGCGTAAAAGTAACGAGAGCTTTGGCTCGCTTAAAAACTCGATTTTTTTCACTTTTCAATCCAAGATTCTTGTACTTTCAACGTTTTAAGGTGTTAAAATACGTGTTTTGGCAAAAAGTTTCAAACTTTATGCGTGGATCGTGTTTTTTAAACTAGCTTTTAGACGTAGGTATTGTTCTACGCATAACAGTTTTAAGAGCTTTGGGTCATCAAGTTTCACACTGTTGTGTCTTTTGGTGTTATTTAAGCTGTTTCATCACACAAAAACTGGTTTAGAAACATCTTTGGGCATTATCACTTTTACGAGTAAGTCTACGCGTAAGAAAACCCTAATCTTACGCGTAACTTTATCCTTGGTTTGATCTTCGATTTCGTGGTTTACTCCGTGTTTTCTTTCTTGGATAAGCCCTAAAATACGTCGACTTTGGATATCTTTTGCAATCGAAGTGTAAAAGATCACTTGGGATAAAACCCTAAAATTACGCATAAGCATAAAGCTTACGCCTAGAAATCCTACGCTTAAGATTTATCTTACTAAGCCTCGCCTTACGCATAATATAATCCTTACCTAACTTTCTACGCATAACTTTAGCGTCTTTTCTCTACTTACGCGTAAGCTAAATCTACGCGTAACTCTTGATTGTTACGCGTAACTCTTTGTCACACCCCCAAATTACCTGTTTTGCAGCGGAATGGAATTCCTGGGGATTGACTGTCATAGCATCACAATCACAGTTATATTGAACGACCTAAAGTGTCGTTTGAAAAGAACATCGTTTGATTTAATAAAACAATCAGAGTTTACAAAGTAGGTCCCAAATGAAAATCAACTTGTGCGGAAATAAATTTGTTACAATTCAAACGATGTTTTAAAGTATGTAAAACCCAAGTAAGACGCGTCGTCACCACGACTCCATGATGTGTCCAGATGCATGCCATGAAGTGAATGCCTTAGATACCTGAGATAAAACATGCTAAAAGTGTCAACACAAAGGTTGAGTGAGTTCATAGAGTTTGGGTTGAAATGAAAATCCTTTCAAAATCGTTTATGCAGCAAAGGCATTGTAAATCATTGAAATGTAAAGACTTTCAAAATCGTTTATGTAGCAAAGGCATTGTAAATCCACTCAGTTCCAAGTCCCGCCCATACAAAACTTGCAACCTGTGTGTTCACAACCCACTGCCAGAATGTATATAGTTTATGTTCCAAACATATGATGTCAAATGAATTCACAAAAATAGTGCATGACTCAATGTATTGATATCGTTTATGCAGCAAAGGCATTGTAAATCCACTCGTTCCAAGTCCCCCATACAAAACTTGCAACCTGTGTGTTCACAACCCACTGCCAGAATGTATATAGTTTATGTTTATACCAAGACCATTAGCTCAACGAATATACCAAGACCGTTAGACCAATGAATATACCAAGACCGTTAGACCAATGAATATGCCAAGTCCGTTAGACCAAAGAATATACCAAGTCCGTTAGCCCATGATTGTACCCAGTACATGAATATAATATGGAAGTTCTAAGTGTGGCAAAACTGTTACTATGCATGACTAAGCATTCAGTTCGGCTAAGCATGTAGTTTCAAATAATCATGATAGTTATGAAATAATTGAGCATGTATCTCCCCCAAAACATTTATGAAAACAAGTAAAAAGCAGGGGCTATGAAAACTCACTTGGTGGAATGATGCGAAGACAAAAGTGAGTACACCGAGATGTAATGTGAAACTTCAATCTGGACCTATTACCAATGATATGATATGCAATGAGTTGCAATGTAATGTTATGCATGCATTTCGTATGTTATTTATACCATTTGCGGGTTTTGAAAATGTTACTCGTCGACGAAAAATACTCTTTTGACGTCTTGACCCTTCAAAAATGACTTTACATGTTTTTACGTCAAAATGTCATCCTACAATGGTTTTATAATGATTTTTAGAGAAATTACCACTTTTCGTCGCAAAACAATGTCGTCGAAAAAAATCATGAAATTGCCAAAAATGGCTTTGGAAAACTAGTCGTAAAATGGTGTACGTCGATCGTTAGAGAACGAACTCGACTGTTTTGGAAAGTTTGTATCGATATCTAAAAGTTTCAGTTCAGGAGTTTTCGTCCAAAAGGTCTCGGACACAAAGATAATAAGGGTTAAAGATGGTGGTTTTTGGCTAATAGTGTGCAGAAAATTAGTTACGGCAAGTTTAAGAAAAAGTGCATATCTTTGTCGTTTCAAATCCGTTTTCTACGTTTAATATGTCCTTAGCTTCGTATTGAAGTATACTAATATATTTTTGACAAGTCGAAATAATTTGTGAAGCTTAAGGCTCATTTTTGACTCGGACAAAATAATTACATGTTGCTGAAATTTCTGAAAATAATATATTTCGTCGTCAAACTTGTAAAATCCATAACTTCTTCGTTATAAGTCCGTTTTCATCCGTTCAAGCGGCCACGGATTCGTTTTAAAGTATATTTTCTAAAAATCAAGGCCAAAATGTCGTGCCTACTGTCGGATTTTCCAGAAAATCAAAACAAGGACAGAACACTAAATATACTTATCAAAAATAGTTTTTTTCTCGGACAAAACCTATTCTAATCCCTTCAAATCAACTCCAAAACTAATCTAATCCTACCATACACCTTCTTAGGGTGTCATGGGTTCCTAATCACCATCAAGACCAAAGAATACCATGGGAATAATTATAGGATGACCTTAGGTATAAATATAACTCTAAGAATCATAAGAAAATGGTATAAATAACATAACATGCATATAAGCTCCAAAAATGATAAGAGACTTATGAAAATGAAGAGGAAACATGAAAATGAATAAAACATGCTTACAAGTGATAGTGAAGAGGTGATAAGAACCAAGGTTACCTAAATACTCTAGATTTTTATTTCAAAATCTTAGAAAGAGTATCAACTAGATTGTTTAATCACTTGAAGTTGCAAAATTTTTGGGATCCCTTCTTGAAAACCTTGATGGCCGGTTCTTGAGACCAAAAGAGAGAGGAGAGAAATTTTCTACTAACACCTTGATAATATTGTAATGTATGAGAAATTTTGTGATAAGTAAGACTTTTTAAAGACTTGCATTATTAGAAACATGCACCTTACCAACATTTATGTGACACCCTCCCCTTGGCCGGTTTTTGGGGGAGGGTTGTCTCCAATTATATATTTTTTTTTTTCTTTAAATCTTGTGTTATTTGTAAGACTTGATAAATTGTAAAGTAAATATAAGTTAAATGAGTGTAAAAGTAAATGGTAGAATTTTTGGTACAAGTAACTTTTTAGTAAATCAAAATAGGTTGTATTGAGGTGATAAAAATTGTAAAAATACTTTCCTTGTGAAAATTGAGTGCTAAAATAATTATCGTAAGATTTTTAAGAAAACGACGTAACAATTTAATTTTAACGATTAAAATACCAAATAAATTTGAAACACTAGGAAAACTAAAAATATAGTTTTTACAAACTAAATGAAAGTTTAAAAATACCTCGGGATCATTTTTGAAAGTAACGGATTAAATGTTAAAATAAAAACTCACGCGATAAAGATTTTTAAACATAAAAATTACGCGTAAAATATGAAATGAAATGTCGTGAATGTACTAATGAGATGCACATGATGTCAATGAAATGTAGACTAATCATAGTCCATATGAAATGTACGTGATGTCATGATCATGAATTCGCCGCTAAACCTCCAAGGTTACGCGAATTTGAAACAAGTAAACCAAGTTTACTAAAAATGTGGAAATAATGAAACATGAATCGTGTCGAGAAATGACCTGAAAGTATGGATTGTCACATTCGCCCATCCAAAAAGGGAATTCAGTCCCTGAATTCAATCGTTGTTAGGTGTAACGGGTTTAGGGTTTGATGTGGCAAACTTTCCCATTCCCGAGCAAAACCCTCAAAAGACTTTTTGGTAACCGATTTTCACTTAATCTCACAACTCATCAAACAAGAACTGTCATGAGATTAGGCTAAATCGGTTTAGGTAACAACTTGTTTCTAGCTCGATCTTTGCAACTCATCAAACAAGAACTGTCACGTGGATCAAACTGGAAACAAGTGGTTTGAAGAAAATCTTTTGAAAATTTGGCTCGATTACGGAATTGCTTACTCATATAAGACTACTACTCCCTTCATTGCATGATTCTTCCTGAATTAGACATAGGTGATCAGGCTATGTATAATTTAGGAGTAACTATGCAATGCTTGGACTAATCGACTCATATGTTTGTTTGGTGTTGGGTCAACTGTTGTTAAAATTGTGATGAACATCGAGGAGAGAAGACATGGAGAAGTGTCGTTAAGATGATAGTTGAAGTAAAAAGAATTAAAATCCTCGTAAATGATAACAAATCGGAAAGAAAATAAAGTACGATAGATGAGAATATATTACAACGAGTGGTTCAGCAAAAGTAGTACATCTTTAAGTTATAAAGTTTCGGATACGATGATTAGACATAAACTTGGTACGACATAGTACATAATGAGAAATAAGACTGTTAGTTTCCGAACTTCTTCAGTCTTCCGCGTCGTTGATACCTTGACGAGCTCCTCCTCCTCCTTCTAACATATATACATTCCCATGAGTACCTTCGACTTGTTGACCTTGGTTTTGAGGACATTGATTCCGATAGTGTCCTTGCTCCCCGCATCTGTAACATGTAACCATGGCCTTGCCTCTACAATTCCTGGCAAGGTGTCCCAGTTGTTGACACTTGTAGCACTTAGCAGGACAAAGACCCGTGTGATGATACTTACATCGATTACATCGTGGGTAGGTTCCAGATAACCTCTCGCTCTATTGGTGCAGCAACATATACCATTGCAGTTTCTTGCCCTCTATTCTGTTGTTGATGATGGTTAGTGTTACGGTTTTGGTTGTTGTTGTTATAACCTCCTTGGTCGTCTTCCCACTTTCTTTTGTTGTTGTTGGTTTGGTTATCGTTGCAGTTGGTGCAGTTGTTGGGGTTGTTGTGGTCTTGGTTGGTGTTGGTGTACTTGCCTCTCTTCACTACCTGGGCCATGAGCTTTTGAGTCAATCGAATAGCTTCCTCAATCGTTTGCGGGTCAGAAGAAGTCACATCTCCTTGAATAACCTCGGGAAGTCCCCCGATAAAAGCCTCTAGTAACTTCTCGTTATCCGAAACCATAGATGGGCATAACACGGCCAATTCTTGAAATCTTCGAATGTAAGTATCAATGTCATACCCAATAGTTACCAACTCATAGAATTCTGTCTCCAACTTTTTCACTTCCATACGAGGACAAAACTTCTTAGTCACCAAACCCTTGAATTCCTCCCAAGTAAGCTTGGAAGCATTCTCCATACCAATCGGTTGAGCATATGAATTCCACCATGACAAAGCTCCATCTAGTAAAGTACTTGTAGCAAATTTGACCTTACTATCATTCGGGCAATTACACAGCAAAAACACGGACTCCAATTTCTCAAACCATCGCACCATGGCAGTGGCTCCTTCAGTCCCTTTAAACTTGGTGGGGTCTCCACTTTTGAAATCCTTATACGAACTTTTAACCCCGGGACCCTCTTACATTTATCAGCAGCAGCAAGTTTTTGCGGCTTCAAAAGCAGCAGCGGTCACCGCTTCCCTTTCAATCCTTAAAGCATCGGCAATGCTATCATTCACCAACTTTTGAATTGTGCTTGGGTCATTTCGGTGTGGCTTTCTTCGGCGCCATATCTTCTTCAAAACAAGAGGAAATGTGAGACGTAGCAAAATCCGATTGTTAATAATAAACGCCCATAGAGATGTGATAAGAAATGATATGTTTGAGGTTATGTTTCAAAATGATCGACGGTTTCCAAAAAGATGGGTTATGAGGTGTTGTAAGTGCTTCAATGTATGATGGTTTAGAGACTTAATGTGTGAATAACGTGTAACTCGACATGTTAGTGGTGAAACAAAGGAGTGAGAGTGACTTCGCCCTACTTAAAGGTTTATCTCGGCATTCGACGTCATCGGTGATGAATCAACTGATATAAAAATTGTGATAGGGAATGACAAGGAATTCTCCACGTTAGAGTATGGGGAAAAGATAATGGGATGGGCATTTAAGGGCATCCATGTGACAATCGATGTGAAATGAAAGTGAAATACTCGAAAAATGTACGTAATGACCGCATGTGAAGTGAACCCGCACTTATGATGAAATGATGAGATGCTATGATGATGTAGTTATAGTCTAGGGTCAATGATGCAACCTAGTTCTCTATAACTGAAGCTCTGATGCCAATCTGTCACACCCCCAAATTACCTGTTTTGCAGCGGAATGGAATTCCTCGGGATTGACTGTCATAGCATCACAATCACAGTTATATTGAACGACCTAAAGTGTCGTTTGGAAAAAATACATCGTTTGATTTAATAAAACAATCAGAGTTTACAAAGTAGGTCCCAAATGAAAATCAACTTGTGCGGAAATAAATTTGTTACAATTCAAACGATGTTTTAAAGTATGTAAAACCCAAGTAAGACGCGTCGTCACCACGACTCCATGATGTGTCCAGATGCATGCCATGAAGTGAATGCCTTAGATACCTGAGATAAAACATGCTAAAAGTGTCAACACAAAGGTTGAGTGAGTTCATAGAGTTTGGGTTGAAATGAAAATCCTTTCAAAATCGTTTATGCAGCAAAGGCATTGTAAATCATTGAAATGTAAAGACTTTCAAAATCGTTTATGTAGCAAAGGCATTGTAAATCCACTCAGTTCCAAGTCCCGCCCATACAAAACTTGCAACCTGTGTGTTCACAACCCACTGCCAGAATATGTATAGTTTATGTTCCAAACATATGATGTCAAATGAATTCACAAAAATAGTGCATGACTCAATGTATTGATATCGTTTATGCAGCAAAGGCATTGTAAATCCACTCAGTTCCAAGTCCCGCCCATACAAAACTTGCAACCTGTGTGTTCACAACCCACTGCCAGAATGTATATAGTTTATGTTTATACCAAGACCATTAGCTCAACGAATATACCAAGACCGTTAGACCAATGAATATACCAAGACCGTTAGACCAATGAATATGCCAAGTCCGTTAGACCAAAGAATATACCAAGTCCGTTAGCCCATGATTGTACCCAGTACATGAATATAATATGGAAGTTCTAAGTGTGGCAAAACTGTTACTATGCATGACTAAGCATTCAGTTCGGCTAAGCATGTAGTTTCAAATAATCATGATAGTTATGAAATAATTGAGCATGTATCTCCCCCAAAACATTTATGAAAACAAGTAAAAAGCAGGGGCTATGAAAACTCACTTGGTGGAATGATGCGAAGACAAAAGTGAGTACACCGAGATGTAATGTGAAACTTCAATCTGGACCTATTACCAATGATATGATATGCAATGAGTTGCAATGTAATGTTATGCATGCATTTCGTATGTTATTTATACCATTTGCGGGTTTTGAAAATGTTACTCGTCGACGAAAAATACTCTTTTGACGTCTTGAACCTTCAAAAATGACTTTACATGTTTTTACGTCAAAATGTCATCCTACAATGGTTTTATAATGATTTTTAGAGAAATTACCACTTTTCGTCGCAAAACAATGTCGTCGAAAAAAATCATGAAATTGCCAAAAATGGCTTTGGAAAACTAGTCGTAAAATGGTGTACGTCGATCGTTAGAGAACGAACTCGACTGTTTTGGAAAGTTTGTATCGATATCTAAAAGTTTCAGTTCAGGAGTTTTCGTCCAAAAGGTCTCGGACACAAAGATAATAAGGGTTAAAGATGGTGGTTTTTGGCTAATAGTGTGCAGAAAATTAGTTACGGCAAGTTTAAGAAAAAGTGCATAGCTTTGTCGTTTCAAACCGCTTTCACGTTTAATATGTCCTTAGCTTCGTATTGAAGTATACTAATATATTTTTGACAAGTCGAAATAATTTGTGAAGCTTAAGGCTCATTTTTGACTCGGACAAAATAATTACATGTTGCTGAAATTTCTGAAAATAATATATTTCGTCGTCAAACTTGTAAAATCCATAACTTCTTCGTTATAAGTCCGTTTTCATCCGTTCAAGCGGCCACGGATTCGTTTTAAAGTATATTTTCTAAAAATCAAGGCCAAAATGTCGTGCCTACTGTCGGATTTTCCAGAAAATCAAAACAAGGACAGAACACTAAATATACTTATCAAAAATAGTTTTTTTCTCGGACAAAACCTATTCTAATCCCTTCAAATCAACTCCAAAACTAATCTAATCCTACCATACACCTTCTTAGGGTGTCATGGGTTCCTAATCACCATCAAGACCAAAGAATACCATGGGAATAATTATAGGATGACCTTAGGTATAATTATAACTCTAAGAATCATAAGAAAATGGTATAAATAACATAACATGCATATAAGCTCCAAAAATGATAAGAGACTTATGAAAATGAAGAGGAAACATGAAAATGAATAAAACATGCTTACAAGTGATAGTGAAGAGGTGATAAGAACCAAGGTTACCTAAATACTCTAGATTTTTATTTCAAAATCTTAGAAAGAGTATCAACTAGATTGTTTAATCACTTGAAGTTGCAAAATTTTTGGGATCCCTTCTTGAAAACCTTGATGGCCGGTTCTTGAGACCAAAAGAGAGAGGAGAGAAATTTTCTACTAACACCTTGATAATATTGTAATGTATGAGAAATTTTGTGATAAGTAAGACTTTTTAAAGACTTGCATTATTAGAAACATGCACCTTACCAACATTTATGTGACACCCTCCCCTTGGCCGGTTTTTGGGGGAGGGTTGTCTCCAATTATATATTTTTTTTTTCTTTAAATCTTGTGTTATTTGTAAGACTTGATAAATTGTAAAGTAAATATAAGTTAAATGAGTGTAAAAGTAAATGGTAGAATTTTTGGTACAAGTAACTTTTTAGTAAATCAAAATAGGTTGTATTGAGGTGATAAAAATTGTAAAAATACTTTCCTTGTGAAAATTGAGTGCTAAAATAATTATCGTAAGATTTTTAAGAAAACGACGTAACAATTTAATTTTAACGATTAAAATACCAAATAAATTTGAAACACTAGGAAAACTAAAAATATAGTTTTTACAAACTAAATGAAAGTTTAAAAATACCTCGGGATCATTTTTGAAAGTAACGGATTAAATGTTAAAATAAAAACTCACGCGATAAAGATTTTTAAACATAAAAATTACGCGTAAAATATGAAATGAAATGTCGTGAATGTACTAATGAGATGCACATGATGTCAATGAAATGTAGACTAATCATAGTCCATATGAAATGTACGTGATATCATGATCATGAATTCGCCGCTAAACCTCCAAGGTTACGCGAATTTGAAACAAGTAAACCAAGTTTACTAAAAATGTGGAAATAATGAAACATGAATCGTGTCGAGAAATGACCTGAAAGTATGGATTGTCACACTCTTGATTGTTACGCGTAACTTTGGTGTTTTTACGCATAAGTGTTACTTGGCTATTGTGATTTCTACGCCTAAGGATACTTCATCAACAAAGGTTTATTCGACTACAAAGATCCATTTTTACCAACACAAGTTTTCAACATGTCACAACCACCATACTCTAACTATTTCCCTTACACTTATCCTCAACGTCAACAACAATTCAGTCTACAACATCAACAATGGAATCAACAACAAGCAATTTATCAACAACAATTTAATCAACAACATACTCCACAACTTGCTGCAAGTCCCCAACCTCAAATGGTTCAACCACCACCAAGTCTTCAAGTTCAACCGTACACAAATGACTTCAATCAACAGCCATCAAGGAACACTATGAAGGAACCCACTTGGTTTGCAAAGATGTTTGAAGCTTTAAGCAGCCAACAATCAATTCATGAGGACGGATCACTTGATAGACCTCCAATGCTCACTCCAGGAAACTACGAACAATGGGTGATAAGGTTCTTTAGGTTTTGTGATCTAAAGAAGCCACATGGAAAGTTCTTAAAGCAGGTTATCTTGGAAGGTCCGTTTGAGATGCCTACTGTCATTGTACCCGGAGATCCAAATACCATTCCACCAAGAGATGAACAAACGAACATTGCTATCATGTGCAGACTTGAATCCTCAAGAACTTCTACACTATGAAGCAGATGAGCTTGCAATGGAATATATCCTCTTAGGATTACCAAACCCAATTCTTCGTAGTGTTGATGCTCATAAGACTGCAAAGAAAATGTGGGATCATATTCGTCTTCTTATGGAAGGATCTGTACTCAATCAGGAAGATTTGGAATCCAAAATTTACTTGGCTTATGAACACTTCATGATTGAACCTGGAGAGACACTCGAGTCCTATCATCACCGATTTTCTGACATCATCAATGATTTGGATAAACACAACATCATCATGCCAAGAATTGCTGTGAATACTAAGTTCCTGAGTAGTCTTGGTCCTAAATGGGAGAAGTATGTCATTTTTCTCCGTCAAGCGAAAAGCATGCATCAATCTACATATGGATTATTGTAACGCATTACTTGAAGCCTCATGAAAAAGAAGTTGATAGGGAAAGGATTCTCCGTGCTCCAATTGCTCCACCGACACATCCGGAAAATCAACAACTTGCCTTATATGCCCAAAACAGCTTATTCTCTCAACCAAAGAACTCAACCACTGCCATACAATCACACCACATGATCCTTCACAACCTCAATCTCAACAAACTCAATTGGTTCCATACAACAACAACAATGCTCAAGCCCTTGTCAATGAAGCTAATGAGGAATCTGATCCGTTTGAAGCAATGCAACAAGGATTTGCTATGATTGCTAATGCCTTTAGCCGTTATACCAACAAATCCAACAATCGTATTCGCTCCTCATCTAATACAAGGAATCAAGCTATTGTGAACAATGGACGAAGTTGAAGTTCGTAATCGGGTTATGGTCGTCAGATGGGCGGTGGTCAAGGGTTTAATGTTGTGGGTAGGAATAACAATCGAGCTAAAGTGGTGGAACAGGGAAATGCTCGGAATGGGTTGAATGGTCTTCGATGCTACAACTGCAATGAGAAGGGACACTGGCTAATGCATGCCCAAAGCCAAGGACTAGGGGCAGTGCTTATTTCAAAAAGGCTCTTCTTTTGGCTCTTAAGGATGAAGCAGTGGAACTCTCACGCACAAAGAACAGAGCTTTATGGCAAATGCCGACTCAGATGATGATATGGAGGACTTGGTGCCAATGCAATGTTATGTTGATGGCTAATATGCATGAGTTACACATGAGTGACACAGCCCAGTGTATGACAACTCGATGGCTTGTCTCAGTAACCCGAACAAACCATATTTATCTCCGATCTCATATCTCCGCCAACATCTGAATCCGGCAAGGCTCAGAATGTTCAAAATGCGCCGCCCACATCTCATTCCGACGATTTTCAACTAGACCCCGTAGTTATATTTTACGATCAAGATGACCAACCGGTTTCCCTTGATAATCAAATTGACTCCGTGGTTATACTTGAGGATCTCAGTAATGATCATGTTGAGACTCACGTTGAACACGCCGAACTTTTGCCTCATCCATATTTTGCTCGTTTAATACAAGATCAACAGACCATAGTTGTAAAACCCTAAAATCTCAGACATGTTAAATGACCAATTTGCCCCTTAGCTTTATAATTGGGAAATCCGTAAAATAAAACCATGCTCGATAAATTTCACTAAACACTTATGATAAGTAAATTACATGGAAAATTGAAAGAAATAAAACTTGCTTATATATTATACAAGGTAATAAAACACATTGAATGTTACATGCTATATTGCTAGACAAATAAATAACATGTACAAGTAATTATAGTAAGTAAATAAACAAGATATCAAGAAAGTCCCACATTAAACTCGGTCAATGATAACCATCTAAATCCCGTAATATTCGAGTGATCAGTTTCATGTCCCATTTTTTTTATAATTATGTTATATACTTACCTTCTTCATAATCCTTCCAAGCAACTCATAAACAAGTTCCACATTAAACCACAATTTGTCTACACGAAAATATTTACGTTGGTACTGGTATTGTTCGGTTCGGGTTCGTTTGGGTTGCGGTTTAGATTAAACTCAGTTTTGGTTCATGCGTAGGTTAAGATCTTGGTTTCTGATTCGTACGTGTTTAATTGTTCCTATACGTCGCGGGTTGGAGTTTCGATCATCTCTTGTTGTACCTTGGCGTTCTTGTTCAAACTAGTCTACGTGCATGTGTTTGTGTTTGATTTCGAGTACAGTCTTCCTTCCAATTTCATCTCTACGTCCCGGTTAGCCTAAGGTAAATCTCATAAGCATGGTACCATAGTATGTACTAATAATATACTACCCATGAAATCAGTGATTGTTATATTAATAATATGCTACATGAGAGTCTACAATAAAACTATAATGAAGTCACCATCTTGGTCTAGTTTACGAACACCACCTCTTTGGTTCTCATAATAAATCGTGTTACAGTTAGTCGGAATATTAAGGCTATAAAATGGTTTAATAATACGTACATCAGCAAGATTTCAAATTGTAAAATGGTTTGAGAACTTCTTAATGGGTACGCTTGGTTTGGTGTTTTTCCTCGCAACACAAAGGGTAAAATGGGTAAGTTTGAGGGCGATCGCGGGATTATCGAGTGAGTTATACGATGCATAAAAAGTGTTTCGGGGAAGATGAGTCGGGGGGTAATCACTAGGTGTATTTCTTGAGTCGTGTTAGTTAGCCGTTTGAACCGCGAACAAGCATGAAGTTGGCATGTCGGGATAAGAGGAAAAAAATAAAAAAATAAAATCTGCTATCTGACGCATGGGGTATCATGTTGCATGTATTTATAAAAAATTTCACTTTTAACCCTCATGTTTAAGAAATGTCTCATGCAAACCTCGTACTTTTATAGAATGACACATTACACCCTAGAGTACCAAAATAATAATATTGAGTTTTAATTTCAATATACTTGTCATTAATAACCATAAACTTTGAGATATTTACCATGCGAACCCTATACTTTGAAGTATAATCTAATAAAGCCTTAAAATAGGATATTTGTCATATTAAACATTTAATTTTGCCATTTATCATTTGTAACCCTTAAGTTTGGCTAATTAATTATTATTACCCTAAAGTATTTTAAGTTCGTCCATTACTAAAAATGAGAATATGCTTAATAACTCTAAAAATATTAATACGGTTTATATCAAGAATAAATCCGTTACGACATTAAATGATCTAATAATTATTATGCGAACCGTAATCCGTGTAGATTCATTGAAGAAGGCGTGACCTTGTGTCTTCGTGTTTATTCATTCGTTGCTTTCCTTTCGTTGGCGTTAAGGTACGATATTCTGACCTTACCTCTTAAGGTTTCTCATGATTCGTATTCATCTTTCGATTCTAGCTTGATATGTTATGCTTTACTCTAAGCCTCTTTATTAGGGCTTCCCTATAACTCTGCTATGCTCCCTTTGATTGAATCTCCTACGTGAACTGTTTAATGTGAACCACTGATATGAACCTTTTAATTATGAACCTTTGATATGCACTTTGATTATGAACTTTTGCTATGGACTTTGATATGAACCTTTGATATGAATCCTTTTGATATGACCTTGCCTTGACCGGTTTGAGACCCGAGCTATCACTAGGCATGGGGGTTCCATGTCCGTGTCATTGATGCACCAATGGCATGACTTTAATGTGGTTGAGTGATGTTCCACACCGTCCCTTTCTGTTATCTGATCATGAGCTCGATATATATTGTATGGCCACTATCTCTGTCTCAGGGGCGTATGGATGCATCCTAGATTTGTTCAGTTATCTGATATGTTATGATCTGTCTGGTGAATGATGTCGTGTGCAATACGCGTCTTCATAGTCTGGGAGCTAGCTACTCCATTGGTTACTAAGGTCTCCCCTCCGAATACAATAGCTACTATTGGATACTAATGGCGACTATTGCCACTATTGATATTGATTTGTTTTGTTGGCTCGGGATGGATTTCTGACAGACCTTACACTATTGATATGCCCATATTGTACCTTCAGATACCCAACGCACTATATTCTGGATCGATTGCCTGTTACTCAAGACCCTTATGTGACTCATTCTACTACCATTCCATTCACGCATCGGGTTATTATATGATTATTTAATTTGATTGTGCTATTTGCATATCTTATGTGACTACTGTTTACCCTGCTACGATATGATTAATATGTGATTGTCTGATTCATCTATTGACATGCTAATAACTGACAAACGGTTTACCATACTGTTATGTGACTCTTTGATTCGTCTGGTCCATGTTGGTGTATAAATGATTGTTTTGACGGCTTATTATGTAAACTCGCTTTGTTTTAACCTCGTGGTTTATGATTATCCGTTAGTATCCTTATCTGCTAATTGTTGATCTGCCATGTTTATATTTCTGTTATGATATTGTATGTAATTAACTGTGGGTTACTTGACTTGTATGATTGCCAAGCTCTCTTTCTAATTACTTGCTTCCGCTAGCTTTTAGATTTCTGTTTGGCTTATATGTTGTCTGATTTCCTGATTTCTTGTATGCCTGTTGTATGTGCTTATTTATATGTCATTGATGCCTTGCTTTGCTTCATTCTCCTTGTTATCTGTTTCTTTCCTGGATATCTGTATAATTGTGTTTCTGCAGGATCCTCATTGACTCATTGTCCTCATTTCGCTGCGACTTTATTATCCGTTCCTTTGTTTCATTTCGCATTTCAGATTTTATTTAGCTTTCGTTTTGTTATATCCGTTCACTGGGCTTTTTAAGCTCAGCCGCATTTCTTTTCCTGCGGCAGGTTTTAGGTTTGAAGATGGGCTTGGATTGGGCTGAGAGGTGGATTATCTGAGTGGACTAACCCTAGTTACCTTGTTTTTTTTGGACTTATTTTGGCGGGCTATTGTTTTGAGATTTCATTTTATCTTAGACATGTTGGGTTGTAATTTTCCTTGTAAGTCAATTGTGATTATGACTTGGTACGTTATTATTTAAGACCTCCGCTTGTAAAAATTTACTTGTATGTTCTGATATGACACCAGAATGTGACACTTCTACCCTCGTCGGGTTGGGGTGTTACAATTATGGTATCAGAGCCCAGGTTTCGTCTTGTTGACCTTAGGATTGACCTGTGAGGATTGGGTAGACATTAGGCTTCCGTCTGTTCCGATATATTCCGATTCCTTTTGATTGTCGTTCAGTTTTGACTCCGATAATCTTTTGTCTTCACTGTTTTGCTCTTCTTCTCTTCGCATTTGATTTTATTATTTTGTCTTCGCACATCCGTTTGTCGATCGTTAGATGGAGACTACCCGTGGAGCCGAAGACGATGGTGCCGAACCTGCATTGCTGCAACAGTCTCTGAGCTGGAGAGGTTCGTGAAGGTAAGTCGTATCTGACTGCCGTGCTGCCGAGACATCGTGGATGCTGTTGGAGGAAGCTGGACGGATCAACCAAAGACGCAAAAGACGAGAGACAGATTCAACCTGGCTATGAAGGTTCATCTACTTCATATGATTTGGGTGCGACTTGTGTTACTCCGATTCGTTTGTCATGCGTTTTGAAGCGGTTTGATATCTTGCTATGTGATTTTAATCGGCATCACTTTTCCTTGATTTGTTCAGAACTCGGTTTGAATCGTGGAGTTTCATCGTTTGGCATTTTGTTAATATCTCAGTTTTTCTTTTGGATCGTCAGTAATGAGTCATGAGGAACCGTTTCGAGCAAGTTGGTGACCTTCTTCTTTGGTGATATGGTAAGTTATTTGATGTAGTATATGTTGTATGTATGTGATCTGGCCTGCTTTGGTATGTTACTTGTTATCTGTATGTGATATGTTTTGTGTGATATTGATTATGTGGTTTGTCATGACCTGGGACTGAATATGATGACAATAAGGACTTGTTATGTGATGCAAGTATTACGACCGATCAACGTGATAATACCGAGATCATATAATTTGAACTTATTGAAATCATACGATATCTTGGGAAATGCCTGGGGTTGGTACGTGAATGAAATAAGGCTTATATCCGTTATTCGACACTCCTCATGATCGTCTGAATTCGTACCTCTTTGCGAAATTCTCACCGACATCTGTTATGTATAAGTTTTGTACGCTTTGGAACCGAAATCGTTATGATTCGTGTAAAACTGTGGATTGCTACGTCTGCCCTAAACTTGTACGTCTCCGTGTACCTCTGCGACTTCAATTTTCGAGGACGAAAATTTTTTTTTAGAGGGGAAGACTTGTAAAACCCTAAAATCTCAGACATGTTAAATGACCAATTTGCCCCTTAGCTTTATAATTGGGAAATCCGTAAAATAAAACCATGCTCGATAAATTTCACTAAACACTTATGATAAGTAAATTACATGGAAAATTGAAAGAAATAAAACTTGCTTATATATTATACAAGGTAATAAAACACATTGAATGTTACATGCTATATTGCTAGACAAATAAATAACATGTACAAGTAATTATAGTAAGTAAATAAACAAGATATCAAGAAAGTCCCACATTAAACTCGGTCAATGATAACCATCTAAATCCCGTAATATTCGAGTGATCAGTTTCATGTCCCATTTTTTTATAATTATGTTATATACTTACCTTCTTCATAATCCTTCCAAGCAACTCATAAACAAGTTCCACATTAAACCACAATTTGTCTACACGAAAATATTTACGTTGGTACTGGTATTGTTCGGTTCGGGTTCGTTTGGGTTGCGGTTTAGATTAAACTCAGTTTTGGTTCATGCGTAGGTTAAGATCTTGGTTTCTGATTCGTACGTGTTTAATTGTTCCTATACGTCGCGGGTTGGAGTTTCGATCATCTCTTGTTGTACCTTGGCGTTCTTGTTCAAACTAGTCTACGTGCATGTGTTTGTGTTTGATTTCGAGTACAGTCTTCCTTCCAATTTCATCTCTACGTCCCGGTTAGCCTAAGGTAAATCTCATAAGCATGGTACCATAGTATGTACTAATAATATACTACCCATGAAATCAGTGATTGTTATATTAATAATATGCTACATGAGAGTCTACAATAAAACTATAATGAAGTCACCATCTTGGTCTAGTTTACGAACACCACCTCTTTGGTTCTCATAATAAATCGTGTTACAGTTAGTCGGAATATTAAGGCTATAAAATGGTTTAATAATACGTACATCAGCAAGATTTCAAATTGTAAAATGGTTTGAGAACTTCTTAATGGGTACGCTTGGTTTGGTGTTTTTCCTCTCAACACAAAGGGTAAAATGGGTAAGTTTGAGGGCGATCGCGGGATTATCGAGTGAGTTATACGATGCATAAAAAGTGTTTCGGGGAAGATGAGTCGGGGGGTAATCACTAGGTGTATTTCTTGAGTCGTGTTAGTTAGCCGTTTGAACCGCGAACAAGCATGAAGTTGGCATGTCGGGATAAGAGGAAAAAAATAAAAAAATAAAATCTGCTACTGTACGCATGGGGTATCATGTTGCATGTATTTATAAAAAATTTCACTTTTAACCCTCATGTTTAAGAAATGTCTCATGCAAACCTCGTACTTTTATAGAATGACACATTACACCCTAGAGTACCAAAATAATAATATTGAGTTTTAATTTCAATATACTTGTCATTAATAACCATAAACTTTGAGATATTTACCATGCGAACCCTATACTTTGAAGTATAATCTAATAAAGCCTTAAAATAGGATATTTGTCATATTAAACATTTAATTTTGCCATTTATCATTTGTAACCCTTAAGTTTGGCTAATTAATTATTATTACCCTAAAGTATTTTAAGTTCGTCCATTACTAAAAATGAGAATATGCTTAATAACTCTAAAAATATTAATACGGTTTATATCAGAATAAACCGTTACGACATTAAATGATCTAATAATTATTATGCGAACCGTAATCCGTGTAGATTCATTGAAGAAGGCGTGACCTTGTGTCTTCGTGTTTATTCATTCGTTGCTTTCCTTTCGTTGGCGTTAAGGTACAGATATTCTACGACCTTACCTCTTAAGGTTTCTCATGATTCGTATTCATCTTTCGATTCTAGCTTGATATGTTATGCTTTACTCTAAGCCTCTTTATTAGGGCTTCCCTATAACTCTGCTATGCTCCCTTTGATTGAATCTCCTACGGAACTGCTTAATGTGAACCACTGATATGAACCTTCCTGATTATGAACCTTGATATGCACTTTGATTATGAACTTTTGCTATGGACTTTGATATGAACCTTTGATATGAATCCTTTTGATATGACCTTGCCTTGACCTGTCAGTTTGAGACCCGAGCTATCACTAGGCATGGGGGTTCCATGTCCGTGTCATTGATGCACCAATGGCATGACTTTAATGTGGTTGAGTGATGTTCCACACCGTCCCTTTCTGTTATCTGATCATGAGCTCGATATATATTGTATGGCCACTATCTGTCTGCAGGGGCGTATGGATGCATCCTAGATTTGTTCTGTTATCTGATATGTTATGATCTGTCTGGTGAATGATGTCGTGTGCAATACGCGTCTTCATAGTCTGGGAGCTAGCTACTCCATTGGTTACTGAGGTCTCCCCTCCGAATACAATAGCTACTATTGGATACTAATGGCGACTATTGCCACTATTGATATTGATTTGTTTTGTTGGCTCGGGATGGATTTCTGACAGACCTTACACTATTGATATACCCATATTGTACCTTCTGTATTACCCAACGCACTATATTCTGTAGGATTGCTGTTACTCAGTACCTTATGTGACTCATTCTACTACCATTCCATTCACGTACCGGGTTATTATATGATTATTTAATTTGATTGTGCTATTTGCATATCTTATGTGACTACTGTTTACCCTGCTACGATATGATTAATATGTGATTGTCTGATTCATCTATTGACATGCTAATAATGACAAACGGTTTACCATACTGTTATGTGACTCTTTGATTCGTCTGGTCCATGTTGGTGTATAAATGATTGTTTTGACGGCTTATTATGTAAACTCTGTTTTGTTTAACCTCGTGGTTTATGATTATCCGTTAGTATCCTATATGCTAATTGTTGATCGCCATGTTTATATTTCTGTTATGATATTGTATGTAATTAACTGTGGGTTACTTGACTTGTATGATTGCCAAGCTCTCTTTCTAATTACTTGCTTCCGCTAGCTTTTAGATTTCTGTTTGGCTTATATGTTGTCTGATTTCCTGATTTCTTGTATGCCTGTTGTATGTGCTTATTTATATGTCATTGATGCCTTGCTTTGCTTCATTCTCCTTGTTATCTGTTCTTTCTGGATATCTGTATAATTGTGTTTCTGCAGGATCCTCATTGACTCATTGTCCTCATTTCGCTGCGACTTTATTATCCGTTTCCTTTGTTTCATTTCGCATTTCAGATTTTATTTAGCTTTCGTTTTGTTATATCTGTTCACTGGGCTTTTTAAGCTCAGCCGCATTTCTTTTCCTGCGGCAGGTTTTAGGTTTGAAGATGGGCTTGGATTGGGCTGAGAGGTGGATTATCTGAGTGGACTAACCCTAGTTACCTTGTTTTTTTTGGACTTATTTTGGCGGGCTATTGTTTTGAGATTTCATTTTATCTTAGACATGTTGGGTTGTAATTTTCCTTGTAAGTCAATTGTGATTATGACTTGGTACGTTATTATTTAAGACCTCCGCTTGTAAAAATTTACTTGTATGTTCTGATATGACACCAGAATGTGACACTTCTACCCTCGTCGGGTTGGGGTGTTACAATTATGGTATCAGAGCCCAGGTTTCGTGTTGTTGACCTTAGGATTGACCTGTGAGGATTGGGTAGACATTAGGCTTCCGTCTGTTATGATATATTCCGATTCCTTTGATTGTCGTTCGTTTTGACTCCGATAATCTTTTGTCTTCACTGTTTGCTCTTCTTCTCTTCGCATTTGATTTTATTATTTTGTCTTCGCACATCCGTTTGTCGATCGTTAGATGGAGACTGCCCGTGGAGCCAAAGACGATGGTGCCGAACCTGCGTTGCTGCAACAGTCTCTGAGCTGGAGAGGTTCGTGAAGCAGAAGTCGTACCCGACTGCCGTGCTGCTGGAGACATCAGGATGCTGTTGGAGGGAGCTGGACGGACCAACCAAAGACGCAAAAGACGGAGACAAGATTCAACCGGTGGCTGAGAAGGTTCATCTACTTCATATGATTTGGGCGCGACTTGTGTTACTCCGATTCTTTTGTCATGCGTTTTGAAGCGGTTTGATATCTTGCTATGTGATTTTAATCGGCATCACTTTTCTTTGATTTGTTCAGAACTCGGTTTGAATCGTGAAGTTTTATCGTTTGGCATTTTGTTAATATCTCAGTTTTTCTTTTGGATCGTCAGTAATGAGTCATGAGGAACCGTTTCGAGCAAGTTGGTGACCTTCTTCTTTGGTGATATGGTAAGTTGTTTGATGTAGTATATGTTGTATGTATGTGATCTGGCCTGCTTTGGTATGTTACTTGTTATCTGTATGTGATATGTTTTGTGTGATATTGATTATGTGGTTTGTCATGACCTGGGACTGAATATGATGACAATAAGGACTTGTTATGTGATGCAAGTATTACGACGCCTGATCAACGTGATAATACCGAGATCATATAATTTGAACTTATTGAAATCATACGACATCTTGGGAAATGCCTGGGGTTGGTACGTGAATGGAATAAGGCTTATATCCGTTATTCGACACTCCTCATGATCGTCTGAAATTCTGTACCTCTTTGCGAAATTCTCACCGACATCTGTTATGTGTAAGTTCTGTATGCTTTGGAACTGAAATCGTTATGATTCGTGTAAAACTGTGGATTGCTACGTTTGCCCTAAACTTGTACGTCTCCGTGTACCTCTGCGACTTCAATTTTCGAGGACGAAAATTTTTTTTTAGAGGGGAAGAGTTGTAAAACCCTAAAATCTCAGACATGTTAAATGACCAATTTGCCCCTCAGCTTTATAATTGGGAATCCGAAATAAAAACCATGCTCGATAAATTTCACTAAACACTTATGATAAGTAAATTACATGGAAAATTGAAAGAAATAAAACTTGCTTATATATTATACAAGGTAATAAAACACATTGAATGTTACATGCTATATTGCTAGACAAATAAATAACATGTACAAGTAATTATAGTAAGTAAATAAACAAGATATCAAGAAAGTCCCACATTAAACTCGGTCAATGATAACCATCTAAATCCCGTAATATTCGAGTGATCAGTTTCATGTCCCATTTTTTTTATAATTATGTTATATACTTACCTTCTTCATAATCCTTCCAAGCAACTCATAAACAAGTTCCACATTAAACCACAATTTGTCTACACGAAAATATTTACGTTGGTACTGGTATTGTTCGGTTCGGGTTCGTTTGGGTTGCGGTTTAGATTAAACTCAGTTTTGGTTCATGCGTAGGTTAAGATCTTGGTTTCTGATTCGTACGTGTTTAATTGTTCCTATACGTCGCGGGTTGGAGTTTCGATCATCTCTTGTTGTACCTTGGCGTTCTTGTTCAAACTAGTCTACGTGCATGTGTTTGTGTTTGATTTCGAGTACAGTCTTCCTTCCAATTTCATCTCTACGTCCCGGTTAGCCTAAGGTAAATCTCATAAGCATGGTACCATAGTATGTACTAATAATATACTACCCATGAAATCAGTGATTGTTATATTAATAATATGCTACATGAGAGTCTACAATAAAACTATAATGAAGTCACCATCTTGGTCTAGTTTACGAACACCACCTCTTTGGTTCTCATAATAAATCGTGTTACAGTTAGTCGGAATATTAAGGCTATAAAATGGTTTAATAATACGTACATCAGCAAGATTTCAAATTGTAAAATGGTTTGAGAACTTCTTAATGGGTACGCTTGGTTTGGTGTTTTTCCTCGCAACACAAAGGGTAAAATGGGTAAGTTTGAGGCTTATCGCGGGATTATCGAGTGAGTTATACGATGCATAAAAAGTGTTTCGGGGAAGATGAGTCGGGGGGTAATCACTAGGTGTATTTCTTGAGTCGTGTTAGTTAGCCGTTTGAACCGCGAACAAGCATGAAGTTGGCATGTCGGGATAAGAGGAAAAAAATAAAAAAATAAAATCTGCTACTGTACGAATAGGGTATCATGTTGCATGTATTTATAAAAAATTTCACTTTTAACCCTCATGTTTAAGAAATGTCTCATGCAAACCTCGTACTTTTATAGAATGACACATTACACCCTAGAGTACCAAAATAATAATATTGAGTTTTAATTTCAATATACTTGTCATTAATAACCATAAACTTTGAGATATTTACCATGCGAACCCTATACTTTGAAGTATAATCTAATAAAGCCTTAAAATAGGATATTTGTCATATTAAACATTTAATTTTGCCATTTATCATTTGTAACCCTTAAGTTTGGCTAATTAATTATTATTACCCTAAAGTATTTTAAGTTCGTCCATTACTAAAAATGAGAATATGCTTAATAACTCTAAAAATATTAATACGGTTTATATCAGCAATAAACTGTTACGACATTAAATGATCTAATAATTATTATGCGAACCGTAATCCGTGTAGATTCATTGAAGAAGGCGTGACCTTGTGTCTTCGTGTTTATTCATTCGTTGCTTTCCTTTCGTTGGCGTTAAGGTACAGATATTCTGACCTTACCTCTTAAGGTTTCTCATGATTCGTATTCATCTTTCGATTCTAGCTTGATATGTTATGCTTTACTCTAAGCCTCTTTATTAGGGCTTCCCTATAACTCTGCTATGCTCCCTTTGATTGAATCTCCTACGTGAACTGTTTAATGTGAACCACTGATATGAACCTTCTGATTATGAACCTTTGATATGCACTTTGATTATGAACTTTTGCTATGGACTTTGATATGAACCTTTGATATGAATCCTTTTGATATGACCTTGCCTTGACCTGTCAGTTTGAGACCCGAGCTATCACTAGGCATGGGGGTTCCATGTCCGTGTCATTGATGCACCAATGCCATGACTTTAGTGTGGTTGAGTGATGTTCCACACCGTCCCTTTCTGTTATCTGATCATGAGCTCGATATATATTGTATGGCCACTATCTGTCTGCAGGGGCGTATGGATGCATCCTAGATTTGTTCTGTTATCTGATATGTTATGATCTGTCTGGTGAATGATGTCGTGTGCAATACGCGTCTTCACATTCTGGGAGCTAGCTACTCCATTGGTTACTGAGGTCTCCCCTCCGAATACAATAGCTACTATTGGATACTAATGGCGACTATTGCCACTATTGATATTGATTTGTTTTGTTGGCTCGGGATGGATTTCTGACAGACCTTACACTATTGATATACCCATATTGTACCTTCTGTATTACCCAACGCACTATATTCTGTATCGATTGCCTGTTACTCAGTACCCTTATGTGACTCATTCTACTACCATTCCATTCACGTACCGGGTTATTATATGATTATTTAATTTGATTGTGCTATTTGCATATCTTATGTGACTACTGTTTACCCTGCTACGATATGATTAATATGTGATTGTCTGATTCATCTATTGACATGCTAATAACTGACAAACGGTTTACCATACTGTTATGTGACTCTTTGATTCGTCTGGTCCATGTTGGTGTATAAATGATTGTTTTGACGGCTTATTATGTAAACTCTGTTTTGTTTAACCTCGTGGTTTATGATTATCCGTTAGTATCCTTATCTGCTAATTGTTGATCTGCCATGTTTATATTTCTGTTATGATATTGTATGTAATTAACTGTGGGTTACTTGACTTGTATGATTGCCAAGCTCTCTTTCTAATTACTTGCTTCCGCTAGCTTTTAGATTTCTGTTTGGCTTATATGTTGTCTGATTTCCTGATTTCTTGTATGCCTGTTGTATGTGCTTATTTATATGTCATTGATGCCTTGCTTTGCTTCATTCTCCTTGTTATCTGTTCTTTCTGGATATCTGTATAATTGTGTTTCTGCAGGATCCTCATTGACTCATTGTCCTCATTTCGCTGCGACTTTATTATCCGTTTCCTTTGTTTCATTTCGCATTTCAGATTTTATTTAGCTTTCTTATATCTGCTCACCGGGCTTTTAAGCTCAGCCGCATTTTTTCCCTGCGCGTGTTTTAGGTTTGAAGATGGGCTTGGATTGGGCTGAGAGGTGGATTATCTGAGTGGACTAACCCTAGTTACCTTGTTTTTTTTTGGACTTATTTTGGCGGGCTATTGTTTTGAGATTTCATTTTATCTTAGACATGTTGGGTTGTAATTTTCCTTGTAAGTCAATTGTGATTATGACTTGGTACGTTATTATTTAAGACCTCCGCTTGTAAAAATTTACTTGTATGTTCGATATGACACCGCGACACTTCTACCCTCGCCTGGGGTGTTACAATAGTGGAAAAATGTCATGCCATTAATCAGGACTTGAAATGCAAAATGCACTGTTAACCAAGGATTTTGAATGTTTACAAAAGCAACTCAACTTTTTCAAAACTCAAGAAAACGTGAAAACGGTTTTGAAGCCGCCTTTGCCAAATCTTATCAAAACGAAAAATATTTAGAAAGACAGATGCGTGATCTAGCCGCTTCGAAGAATGCTTTGTTGTCCGAAATAGAACAAATGAAACATGAACATAAAAAGCAAATTAACGCTCTCACCTTGGAAAATCAAAAAGCTAAGGCTGAGTTGTAAACTTGTCAAAAACAGCCTTCTGCATACAAAAAGCATTCAACGAAACGAATAGATGATCATCTTGAAGAAATCATCGGCTTGCAAAACAAACTTAAAGAGTTTAAAACTGTTGTTTACAAACATGGCGAGTCGGTCACCGCCATTGAAAAGTTTACTTTAAAACCCAATCCAAATGGATATGGACCGAATCTTGCCGATTACAAACCTAAGCTTTCAACCAAAACATTCAAACCAAATCCCGAAGTTTCCGAGGCGTAATATAAAGTTGATAATTCGTTATGAGTGTTGTTGAATATCATCATCAAGAGGAATTAGATGCAGAAGACGAGAGTCGATCAAAATTAGAAAAGTTGTTTACAACAAACCTTTTAACTATTCAAAAGCGGTCACTTTGATCACACCAACGGATTCTTCTAACACACCAGGGTAATCATAAAACACCGAGTCTTCTAATGTTAATCCCCAACCAGATTATGCACAAACTTATGGTCCTTTACCTTCCATCAGTGAAGTAAATTCAAAACCCGAAAATCGCAAAATTCTCAGATATTTTGACATTTTCATGGCTGACCTCAAAACTTTACAACATGAGATAGAATATCATTCCGAAATCAAAGTTCAACACTTTCAATCGCCTCTAGCGCGAGAACAAAGAGACATTTTTCAAAAAATCTTTTACCAAATGTTAAAAATTTGAAAAGTTGTGCATTGTCTTGGGAAAGGATTTTCATAAGGAACTTGGATTAATGAAGGTCGCTGAGAAAACAGTAAACATCTATTTCTAATACTAAACGGAAAAAGAAAATGTTGAGAAAAGATGTTGATCGACTCTTGGAAGATGTCATCTGTGCCGATGTCCATAATGCTGTGTTATTGAATTCTTTGTCATATGCATTTGATCATATCTCTGCTGATATTGTTGATTCTGCGGATAAATGTTGAGAACACCGATAATGTGCTTCAGATCGAGTCCTTAAAAGTTGAAAACAAACGATTGTCAAACGAACTTTCAAATGCAATACGTCGTCTTAATTGGTGTCAAAAAGATATTCACGATCAACAACTTGCTTTCCAACACAAAATCACCCATTGCGTGCAAAATCTTCTGATCCTAAAATTGAGCAACTGGATGATCAAAACGCGTCTTTTAAGTGTCAAATCTCAAAATATGAACAAGAACTTGTAAAAGTTAAAAGGAATATGGTGTCATATTTGATTTACTCAAAAGACTCGTGATGAAGCATCAAATGAACTTGATCATTATCTTGCACACACTAAAAAAGTTATGCATTTTGTAAAAATGTTCGACCTGAAAATCAAGATCTCGATTCACACTATCTTCAAGTTAAGAGAAATGTTAGGAAAGTATGAACAACTTCCGCCAACCATCATTAAGAGATTAGCCCCAGTAACACTTAGTACTCATGAACCTAGAATCCCTATTGCCAAATCACAAGTTGCTAACGCCTCCTTCTATCAAACAGAATAGTTGCGTTTTTCCAAATGTCCGCACTTCATAGCCTAGAGCACTACATCAAGAATAGGAAGTTGCGACCTAAGAAAAGATCAATCAAGAATGCTAAAGTAGAAGAACACCCTAGGACTATGAATAAGACTCACGTTGTTTCCACTATAGATATTAAGGTCCCGCAAATGTAATAGAAATAGTGATGTAACGAATGCTAAACCGTTAAGTACTTTTGATATTCAGTCCGATGCACCTTGTGTTATTTGTCGTAAAAGTATGAATTTTGATTGTCATGATAAATGTGTTGCTAAAGCTATCATCTCTCGTTTAAGGAATCCTAAGAACCGAATACCTCTAGGCCCACTAATCTTTCTAAGTCTGTGCTTGGTAGACCGCCCTCTTTAGATTCTCAGAAACACATTGCTGTCCCTGTAGCTCCAGTTTCACCTCCTAGGAATGTAGTACCACCTAGTGCATTCACTAAGACTAAAGCAAATACTAGTTGGAGATGGCATAAATGGATATATAACACACTAGGATTTAAGTGGATACCTAAAGCTATTGATGTGTGTCTATCTACTATACCTGCTACAGAACCCTCTAACATTTCGGGTTCCACATCTACTTCTATTCCATCTGTGTCGTCTGTGTGTAATGCAGTGATACGATCATTCTTGGATTGTTGATAGCGGATGTTCCCGGCACATGACGTGCAATCTTAAATGTTATCAAACTTTATTGCAAAGTTCATTGGCACCGTCAGGTTCGGGAATGATCACTTCACAGCTATCATGGGCTACGGAGACTACATTAATGGGAACATCAAAATAAGCAGGGTTTATTATGTGGAAGGCCTCGTCACAACTGCTTTCAAGAGGTCACTTTCTGTGATGGAGATTTGGAGGTTGCTTTCAGGGAGAAAACTTGTTTGATTCGTGATCTACAAGGAAAAACTACCTTATGTCCGGCTCGCGTAATTCAAGTCTTTACACTATCTCTATGCAAGACATGGTTGCTTCTCTCTCATCGCTTACTTTCAAAGGCAACATCAACAAAATCCTGGCTATGGCACCATCGTCTCTCACATCTAAACTTTCAGACCATCACCAACCTTGCTTGACATAAACTAGTTGAAGGACTCCAAGGTTTCGTATTCTAAAGATCACCTTTGCTCACCTTGTGAACAAGGCAAAAGCACTCGTGCTCATTTTCCTTCAAAGGTGGAACATAGCTCTCAAAGATGTGCTTCATCTTCTTCACATGGATTTGTGTGGCCCGAGCGCAAGTGCAAACGATCAATGGCAAACGCTACATCTTAGTAATTGTTGATGACTATTCACGCTGGACTTGGGTCTACTTCTTCGAAGCAAAGATCAAGCTCCACAATGATCATCACCTTCTCAAAAATACAAGTTCACACGTAAACACCGCTCACTAATCGTAATCGATAGAGGCATCTAATTTGTTAATCAAACTCTTCGTGAATTCTATGAGAAAGTGGGAATTCAAAGATCGACATCTATTGCACGTACACCACAACAAAACGGAGTTGTCGAAAGACTAAACCAACGTTAGTGGAAGCCGCAAGAACAATGTTAATCAATGCTAAACTTCAGATTACTTATGGGCGTAAGTCGATTCATCGCGATGCTATACTCAAAACCGTTCTATGATTACAAAACGCCACAACAAAACACCTTTTGAGCTTGTCCACAACACAAAACCGAATCTCAAACACTTTCATGTATTTGGATCTCTTTGCTATCCGAATAATGATCGTGATGACTTTGGAAAGCTCAAAGCCAAAGTTGACATTTGAGTCTTTATCGGATATCGCGGATAATTCTAAAGGTTTCCGAACCGAATCGCCGTACAAAAGGTGATGGAAACGATTCATGCTCATTTTGATGAACTTACGGAAATGGCTTCGAGTATAATGCTTAGAACCCCGACACAACCGCTTAAACTTCCCCAAACCCCATCATCACCGAACAAAGCCCCCGCCTTACTCGCCAACAAATGGAAAGGTTATTTGCTCCACTGCTCAGCTGACGATATTGATGAACGTGTTCGTGTATCCGCCGCGTTTCCGCCGCTCAACCCGATAATACTCTTATACCGATACACCTGCTACAACAACTACCGTTGAAGAAGCACCACCAGCTTGACTCCAACACAACAGCTTGAACACACCGCTCCAACAATGATGAATCGGCCGATGATGTTCTCAATGAAGTACCCCCACCTGCAGATTTTGATCCAAATGCGTTCTTTAACTCGTTTGCTAATGAGATCGCCGCACCGATGTCGCGAATCTTCAACAAACCATTTGAATCCTCTAATCGCACAATGTATACCAACATCAACCTCCACACATAGATGGACGAAAGACCATCCTCTGGAAAACATTATTGGCAACCCAAATCAGCCAATCGTTACGAGACAACGCCTTCACACGCATGGTGAACATTGCATTTATGCACTCACCGTCGCCAATTCAACCTAAAACATCAAAGACGCAATGACAAAAGACAACCGGATTGAATCCATGCAAGAAGAACTCAACCAATTCAAACGTCTTGAAGTATGGGAACCGGTTGAAAGACCAACAGGGGTCTACGTCATTGGTCTCAAATGGATTTGGAAGAACAAATTGGATGCTGAAGGAAATGTTATCGTAAATAAGTCACGCCTCGTGGCTAAGGGTTATCGCCGTGAAGAGGGAATAGACTTTGAAGAATCTTTTGCTCCGGCTGCTCGCCTTGAGGTCGCTCGGATATTTCGCTCTCGCAGCTCATATGAATATGACGGTCTATCGATGGATGTCAAAACGCGCTTCTCAATGGACAACTTAAAGAAACGGTTTATGTCACCAACCGTGATGGATTCGCTGATCCCGAAGTTCAATCACGTCTACAAACCTAACAAAGCTCAGATGGTCTCAAACAAGCTCCTCGCGCATGGTACGATAAGCTATCATCTTTCCTCATTGCTAATAATTTCACCAAAGGTTCGGTTGACCCAACTCTTTTATACAATATCACGGGGCACATATCTTAATTGTTCAAATTTACGCGGATGACATCATTTTTGGGTCTACACATAAAAAGTTTTCAATCGCTTTGCAAAACTAATGAAGAAAAATTTTGAAATGTCCATGATGGGTGAACTCACATTCTTTCTAGGACTACAAGTTCATCAATCACCCCGTGGTATTTTCTTGAGTCACTCCAAATATGCCCTTGAATTGTTACACAAATTTGGAATGAAAACTCGCGACACCTATGCCACACCAATGGCTCATACCAAGAAACTAGACGCCGATTTACATGGGAAATTGGTGGACCCTACCAAATACCGTAGTATTATTGGGTCTCTCATGTATCTAACAGCTAGCGTAGACTGATATTGTCTTTGCCATATATCTTTGCTCTCGCTATCGGCCGCGACCAATGAAACCCACCTCTCGAGGCTAAAAGAATCCTCCGATACATAAAGGAACCATTAACTTGGGGATCCGTATCCGGGATTCCGGTTTTGAACTAATCGCTTTTAGACGCCGACCACGCAGGATGCTTAGACTCACGAAAAGTACTTTCAGAGCTTTACAATTTCTTGGTGATAAACTGGTGTCATGGCAATCGAAGAATTAGGATTGTACATCGCCTGTCCTCAACCGGCGTAATATGTAGCCATGTCGGCGTGTTGTGCTCAAGTCATTTGGATGAGAACACAACTCAAAGACTTGGTTACGTATTTGACGTAATCCCGATGTATCGCGACAATCGGAGTGCCATTGCATCTCGCAACTCGGCCAAAGACTGAAATCAAAGCACATCGATCTTCGATATCATTTCATCAAGGATCACGTGGAACAGGTAATCGTTGAATTATATTTTAGTACGTAATACCAATTGGCAGATCTTCTCACCAAAGCCTTGCCTCCGCTAGGTTTAATGAGTTGGTCCACCGGATTGGTATGAGGTGTTTGACTCAAGAGGAATTCAATGACCTCCTAAAACAAATTTTAAAACCTGCCAAACACCAAAATATCTTTTGTAAATAATTTTTCAAAAACAAAATACAAAAGTATAAAACCTGATAAAACAACAAAAATATTCTTCTATCTATTTTTCTTTCATCATGGCAAGTACATTTTTCCACAACACTTTAATCTTTCAAAATTCAGTATTTTTCCGATCAAGTGTTGAGGGGGAGAAAATAAACTTTAACTGCTTCAAAACATCTGTGCACTTGCATGTTATCATATCTCTAGTTGTTTCTTTTATCAATGGTGGTAATTCTGTTCACCGACACTCCTGACTAAAATTTATAACCTTTCATCATTTATTAAGTCGAGGGGGAGTGTCGTCAAAGTTTCTTTCTTAAAATCTTCGTTTGGTAACCAAAATGGAAGTTAAATGGCTTTGTATGAAAAAGGAAAAGGTGGAGGGACCAAAACTGTCAAAATGTTAAAGTAATTTTAATAAAAACACTTCTCCACCTAACAACTCCATCACATTTAATACTCCTAACCTAAACAATCCTACGAGCCAAAATCGTTTGACAAATCCGTGCTTCAGATCTTCAATTTGTAAGTGTTTTTGTGTTCCTAACAAGATTACAAACAATGGTTTTAAATCGTTTTAAATATTAACGGTTAGATATTAACCTATGGTCAATTTTGTGTTCTACATAGCGTATGAACACATAATCTTGTTTATGTGTTTGTGGTTAAAAGGATGGTGTCAAAATGTCTTAATAACATAAATGATACTTTTTCTTTCCTCAAAACGAACCCGATTCACTTAATTGATGATTTTGAAAATTAGGTTTATGCGTGGTTTTGGGTATTTTCAAATGTGAATGTTTTTGGTCAAAAATATTGTTGTGTAATGTTTAAATGATGATGAATTGATGATTTCCAAGCCCTATAACTACCTAGAAACACTAATTAAGTCAAAATTAGGAATTAGGGTTTAATGTTCTTGAGTTTGGGTATTTTTGATTCACAACGATTTAGATTTTATTACTTGGTTTATAGACTCTCACAACATCTTAGAACTACCGAAATTGTATGGTAAATCCCATGGCTAGAATTATATGCGTAAATCATAACCCTTAGGGTTTTGACCTACGCGTATGACTTTCTACTCATAACTGCTTAACGAATGTTCATGCCATGATTTGTTGTTAAAATGAATCTTGTGTTAATATTGATGATTGGTGAATTTATTTCGTGCTTGCTACGCTCAAAATTCAAAATCAAGGTCATTTGAATCTCTACGCATAAGGATTACCCTTACGCCAGTAGTCATGTTATGTAAGAATAAATCCTACGCATAACTATTACGCGAAGGTTCTACAATGGGACTACGCTGCGTATCCCGGAAGGATATGCGAACAAAGCGCGATGACCTCTACGCGATAAGGTCTACTCTACGAGTAAGCCTTACGCGAAGGTATAAATACGCCACGCGTAAGCTCCTACGCATAAGGTCCCCTTTTCCACGCGTAACATTTCTTACGCCGTAGTTAAGATCCTACGATAAGTTTCGCTCACGTATGTCATTATCTTACGCTTAACTTTGCCAATTCTACGTCTATGCCTTGATTGACCTTCATTATGAATTGTTACGTGTACAAACTTGTTAATAAACTTATCATAACGTCACTAATCCAATAATGTCACTAATAAACTTAAACGCTTGATATGTTGTGAACAATAAGTGATAACATAAACTTTAAAACTTAAAGTTAACTAACTCACGAAACATTTCACGACGCCATTGGACTATTGGACAAACAAGTGACTTAGGACTCGTAACAATCATTGACACATTCAATAACTAGACAATAAGACCTTCCGTTGACTAACACTATGTCTTTCGATATGTTGGTTCTTTTGGCTAATGTTATTTCGGATCACGACATGGTCGAACAAATGAATGTGGATGCATCAGAAGTTCTTACAATTGCCGATATCTTTCCAGAGGGTTATCCGAGAAAGATTGGAAAGAACAACCTTAGGTTTGACTTTGACACCCTCACATGCTCGTAATCTTCTTGTATCATTGCTATGGATATTCTCAGAATCATCCCTACCGTAACATGCTCTCACACTCGCCACGCCTCCAGGTCTACATTCAACAATTCTGGATTCTATGCGAGGATCAGGTCAAAGTGCACTGAATGTGACACTTAATCACAAACAAGTCACTATCACCTCACGACTTACGGTTGTTCTCATCATTCCCTACATTGCTCCAACCAACTTCTTTGCTACCCCTATCAAGAGACGTCTCCAAATTCTTGATAGATATTGGTTATGATGAAGCTTCAGGAATCATTACTAAGCACTCTCACGTGGAGCTTAAGAATATTCCTCAACCATGGAGAACACTCTACATGATCATCACCAAATCGGTCTCTCGTCGCGGACAAGGCTATGAGCATCCCAAGCTCATGGAACTGCAAATTTTCTGGTCGTTGATCAACAAGAAGGACATTGAACTCTCGGCACCGATATGGGAGGACATGATGCTATTTCACAAGAAGCTTGGCTCCAAGATTCCCTATGTCAGATACACCAAATTGTTGATCCAGAGAGCACTTGGACTTCATCCTGATATCCCCATGAGGCTCAATGACCCTGATAATCACGACATATTGATCAACCCATACTATCTCAGTTTAATCAAAGAATCGCCAACAAAGAAACAGGTGCGGTATTACTCGATCACCTTCTAACTACCGAAATCAAAAAGCTTGAAACATACAAAAGGTATCGGTGAGCCGTAAAAGAAGGCAAAGTTGGTCATCTTGATGAAAGATCTTCGTACACCTACTCGAGGACCGTAAGAGGCAAGCGGCCGGAAGTGTCACAAGTACGAAATTCAAAGGAAGTTTCCCAAAGGAATCCTCCTCGTAAAGGATTGTTCCAGTAAGGAAGTCGAACCTATTCCCCCCGCAACCAAAGAAAGCTTGTGGACGAAAGCTCAAGAAACACAATCGAGGAGGTCCACTACTCAAACGCAAAGGATGACTCATCACGCACCAAAACCTCCAAGTCCAATAGCTAACATGGCAAAGGAAAGACTCATGTACTTGTGCCTATATGATGAAAGCTCGAAAGTGATGAAGAGCAACCGATACCTCATACAGAAGAAGTTCAAATTCCTTAGACTCCAACACGTGGCAAAAGAATTTGCTAAAGATCAAATGGGTGGCCCCAGAGGGTCAAGTGGTGCAGCTCAACCTTCACCGTCCTCGATGCGTTAATCAACCCGATAAGGGATCCGTGCCACCACTTTGGTACAACAACAAACGGTCGAAGATACTCTTGAATTTGATTTTGAAGAACCGTGAATCGAGAAGCCGAGAAGATTAAAGCTAATGAAGAAGGCTCCAAAGCCAAAGATGAACAAGCTAAGACTGCAATGAAGAAGATGTTGAGTATGATACGTTTCTTCTAGATAGTCATGCACGATCAAAGGAAGAAACATCTGAACCACCAAAGGACCCGGAGTCTCATAACATCTCATCATCATCGATTCTTCTTCTCACTCTTCACCACCACCATCAAAAAGATCAACCAAATCATCATCCAAATCGCTGAAGAAGCCACCTCGATCTTGGATTTCTCATGCACTCATAAAAGAATTGTAAAAGTCAGCCAACAAGTCGAAAAGAAGGACATGCTCAACAAAAACTGAATTGGTTTGCTGATCAAATACAAAGATCTCACATGATGAGAATGACAAGATGCGAATGAAAGGGAGTATGTGTCGAAGCTCATGATGATCTACAAGGAAGATGGACATAATGATCAAGGCTACACTCACAAGTACCTTCGATATATCGCCCTAAAGTCACAAAGGAGATGTTTACCAAAAACATTTATCCTAATCTTATGCGCATAGCCAAGCAAACTATAAGATCAACACCCTTAACCGCCACAATCAATCCATCCGATCCTCGTAGTTTTCTGATAATGAATGGTGGCCAAGCTTGTCACACAAATGTCTCCACGACTCGGGACATTTACTGATGAAGGAAAGTTGTTTCAAGCATTGCTGGACTACCAACTTCAGAAGCATGCATTCAAGCCGAAAGTCTAAACGCCCTAGAGACATGAAGATAAAGATCGATAAGAATGATGATGCTAAACGCCGGAAGTCCGTGAATCATCTTCTATGCCACCTCCTCCCCAACGCCTCCTCGCTCAACAAAGGTCTCCTCCTCGTTCTTCTACGATAAACCTCATGATTCTTCCGAGACACCACCCCTGCACTAAAACCGGTGATACTTTGAGTATACGGGTGGTGACGATGAAGAGGTCCATGAGCCCCTACAACAACCCACCTCTCCCAAACAAGTAAAGAAACCAGAACCCTCATCTAGGCCTAAGAGAGAAGAAAAGGCCCAAGGCGACGCCCTATCATGGCTAGATGACAACATAGGAATTTGAATGGTTTTCTACACTTGTCAATTCCACCCCTACCCCAAGAAGGTCAAGATCGGTAATACATTGAGCATGCTAAGATCTGCAAGAAAAGTTCCATGTGAAGAAGATGACGAAATCCGAATTGAGGCGAATCAAGAATGAAGCTTTTCAACTTGGAAAGACAGACAAAGTGCCATCGAGGTCTAATATCACCTTGAAAACATTGCTCGAGCTATGTCTAACAACATGGATTGGCTCAACCCGGAAGCAAACATCGACTTCACCAAACGGGACAACCCTCCATACTACAATCGATTGGTCAAAACCACTACCAACGATCCAACCGATGAACCAAGGATTCCATTCGATATTTCTTCAACAAAGACCTGGAATTTCTTCTTCATGGTGGCGATGGTTCAAGAAAGTATGCTACATCTCTGACACTTCCATTCCCCCGAATACTCAAACCGCATAGCTATCGAGGAACGTGCTAATCACTTGTTCTCTAACAAAGTGGAAGCATACGACCGAGATGCATTGTACGGGATTCATCATTGGCCGAAACGCCGAAGAATCTACTACGTAAGCGCCAGTTCAAGTCTCAACATGCAGTATTCAGTTCTAAAAGTATCGTTGCCATCCAACACGTCGATCTTTCATCTAAGTGGGACTACACCTTCCTAAAGAATATCGTGGTCAAACGACAAGATGAAAAAGATTATGCATTCTCTCGAAGTCCACTTTGAGAATTTGTCTATCAACGACATCGAAGACATGTACCTTGCCAAAGTACAGGGTCGTATGAGACAATTATCCATCATAGCAGTACAACGTGAATTATCAAGTCACTGCTCATCTTCATCGACGCATAGTTATCCAAGAACGTAGAAGATCTCCAATGGCGTTGAATCTTATCGACTGCTGTCAACCTCACTCCACCGCAGCTTGATCTTCCCGACATCAACCACCTTCACAATATACGCTCATCGCCAAACCTTTCGCCGTTTACAAGCATCAGTGAACTTCAAAGAAATTGCTTGATGTGCGTGCAGATCTTCATAAGTTTGAGATCACACTTTGAAGATGGTTAGGGACGGATTGGCTTACCGGTTGAAGGATATACACCAAAAGATCGGGTCTCCAAAGCGATGGAATTCTCGTGATCGGAAGGGACGTGAGAGGATCATCACCATGATTGATGAACGGTTGTATAGAAGGGATCAGCCGTAAGACGGAAAGTTATGTTGGTGGTCGCACCCAGAGAAACATCATCGCTTTCAACGCCACTCACACTCCTGCGACATCTCTCGGACTACCGTACCCCTTGAATTGCTTCTTTCATTATCAATTTGGATGTATGATTTATTATGTCTATGGCTTGTGCACACATTACAGTGTACAACCCATACATGTAAATAAAGGACCCGTGGTATGCTTCAGCCACAATCCTTATAAAGGAGCGAAAGCTTCTTACTTTTGAGTAAAACCTATCAAACCTTTCATTTTTCAAGGTTTTGCTCAAAAGAACAAGTACTTTCCCTTATGATTTTCAAAACCTCAACCGCTTATATCACTTGTTGAGGGGGAGTACTTGACTTAAAACTTTGTTCACAAAATTGTTCACAAAGTGGTCATTCTTCCCCAAGAACACTCGAAATGGTCATATTTATTCTCAACTTTTCAAAAATAACATTTTATATGCCATTTTTGAGGGGGAGAAAATACGCAATAAGAAATATGTTGTGTCAATGCAAATGAATCTTTGTGCTATAGACTTAACCCATGAATTGACGAGATATTAACTGTTAGTAACTCGAAAAGACTTGTCCGGGACGGGTAATAATTTCAAGCTAGTTCGCTAGTGATGTAAACGTGTCTCGCAAAGGACTTGTCTGAGTAGAATGTACCATTCGAGAAACTCTTGGTAGAAATGAACTCTGACGGGTTTGACAACCTTTCGAGGATTGTCTACACCTTCAAGGTAGTTATTAGAGCTAGTTGTCACCTAAAAGCTGACAATGCAACTCTTTAACTATGCCACGTAGCCGTCTCGAGGGGAATGTCTATCTTGAGTTGATCAATTCAAATGTGCGCGCTCTTTCCTCACTGTGCATTTTAACCGTTAAAACTCTTAAGCACATGTGGAGGGGAGTATTTATGCAAAATCTTATCTCAAAAGTGGTACTAAAATGTTTTTCATTCACAAACACTTTGAGAGATTTTTCACAACCGTGGTTTTTTATGGCAACATAGGTTAGTCATGGAGTTATAAGGTGACTAAGGTTAGAATAACCGTCCTATGATCCGCCAGAGTCGGGGATCTACCCAAGGACACCACAAATAGTTAGTATTTAGAAGTCCTTAGGTATGATTAAAAAGGAGAAAATGAGAATTTGAGAAAGAAGGAGTTGAAGAATTAAAAAGAAATGCAAAGAAAAGGGTGAAAAGAAATAGCCCTCCGGATAATTCAACTTAGGGCATAATCGGTTCAATTCATATGCTATGGTTGTCACTTAGTGACACCGGTATTGAAGATTAAAAGTCGCCATGGATCCAAAGGACGCATGCACTAAACCTTCTTATCCACTCAAGTTTCTCTCAACAGAAGCTTGTTTCATTCTCACAGAGAACCCTACGTAAACTATCGGCTTTCTCTTAGAGATTGCTGGTATTGAAGAAGGAGACCCTCTCCCTAGTCTCCGCTCCAGAAAACCAAAACGCACTATTGAGTCTAGAGCCACGAGATTCATCAAAAGATCTCTTAGGTACACTTGACATTTCATCACTTGATATTCAACAATAAGAATTTCAGTGGTACATTATCGAGTCCTTCACAGATCTTAGCAATCTGTCGAGAACATTTATGAGAGTTTCACATTTGTGATCCTCAGTGATTGAATGGAAACTCCTGCCAGGGTCAACATCAAACAGCCTCGACACAGGTCGCCTCGGCAACTCCCCGTGGATTGCGCTTAGTGGTCTCAAACGGTCTACAGTCGCGAGGTGATGCTTCGTGTACCTCACTCATCTCAATCGTAGGTGTACTTCGGTACATCGTGTTATCTCACTTGTGGGACTCCGATTCAAGAACGGCCTTTGTAAGAATTAGAGTTGTGTTTTCACACTATGCCGTTAACACTCTCGAAGTTCAAACTTGTAAGTGCCGGAATCCGCTTATTACTAACCGCTTTAATGTTTTCTTCTTATGGAAGCTCTGGAGCGGAATGATCGCGGCGATTCTTCTCATGCTCACGCCAACATCATCACTAATGGAAGTTCTATTCCAATGCAACACAACAAATTTAATGATTCTTCGTCAAATCAAAGAATCTACAAAGTTTAAAGACTTAAAGAACTTCATCAAGACTGAATTCAAACGCCAAAAGAGCGTGTGAGCATGTTGAAGAATGACGTGGAGACACCGTAGCAAAGGAAGCGCACTGAGGCGATTTGATGCGCACAACAACATACTATCACTTTCATCACAAAGAACAATGATCAAAGAACAAAGTTAAAGATGACGCCAAAGCATAACCGTTCAAAGTAAACTATCTCTCTACACTCGGGAGATTGTTCAAATCAAGGCAATTCTTCTCACAAGAAAGAAGAATGTCGAAGACGCCAAAGATACTATTACATCAACGCCTTCACCGTTTTTCATCACCAACACTTGAGTGTTTGTTACTCATATGTAATAAAACTTGAGGGGGAGATTGTTGGAATCACTCCTAAACCTTATTCAAGTGTTAGTTACTCATATGTAATAGTTAGCTTATTATGGCCTTTATGTTTGTTATTAGCCTTAAGCTTATGTAGAAGGCCCATGAGCTTAGGCCCAAGCCCATAGGAGAAAGGGAAGGAGTAGGAGTGTTGCCCTAGCTCCTTGCCTATAAATACTTTGTAATAACCCTCACTTGAGGGTTGGTTGTTCAAGTTTTTCTTTCACTCACATCATTACGCATAACCGGTCTTACTATATCGTGTGTGTGTGTTTGGTTTCTTGTTCAATCGCCTCTCTATCTTTCTTATAAGCTTGTGTGGTAAACCTTGTGACCTAACACCGTGGTCACTGCAGATCAATTTGGCCTATAAATAGCAAGTCAACCCAAGTTGTTTTCTCATCCCTTTCTAGCATAAACACATACATTCTCTCTCTCTCTCTCTCTCTCAATTACTTCTAACTCGCCATTTCATTTCATTCTAGTGATCCTCTTTTGTAGCAAAGAAGATCAAGGCATAGTTAAGCTTCAACAAATAGTTGGAAGGCTTGTTTGTTTTGTTATTGTATGATCTAGTCTTGTTCATACATCATTGTTGTACCAAACCATCTTAAACCTCTGAGTGTGAGTGGTTAGTATTTTAGTCCTAAAAATACATAGTGTGTGGGAGTGGTTATACCCTTTTAAAAGAACTCTAAGATCTAGCTTTGTGTCCGAAATATTGTGTAAGCGACGTGTAAAGGTTTTCTCCGCCAGTTAAAGGAGCTTGTTGATTCGTGAAGATAACTCTCAAGTTGGAGACTCGGGGAGTGGAGTAGGGCAAGGAAAAAGAGTCCTTGTAGACCGAACCACTATCAACAACTTGTCGTGGTTTGATTGTTTCTTTCCTTATTTACTCATCATATATTGCTTGCATATTGTTTACTCTTCACTAACATATCTTTGATCAATATCAATTGATCTTACAATAAGTTTCAAAACAAAGATTTTAAACGGTAAACTATTCAACCCCCATTCTAGTTTTCCACACCATAGTTCTTACTTAAACACATATTTTGGTTTGTGTGTTAAGAAAGTGAGGATCACTATACTTTATTAATCAACTTTGATTATTATTCCGCAAAGAATTATAGTAATTTTTTTATTCATTTCGAATAAGAATTTAAATGTTGAAAACTTTGTTGTAATTATTGTTCAAACTTTTTTACGTCTTATTGCTTTAAAGTGTTTTAAACATACATCAGATAACATATAGAATGATTTCACTTAGTCAACCTAGGTTTATATCACTCTAAAGGGAACAACACATACCCACAAACTGAAAAATTAAAATAATGTAATAACTGGTCCTAAAAGTGGATTTTCTTATGACTCTTTTTAACTTTCCACTATTTTGGATGTTTAAATCTTTAAAAATTACCTTTTAAAGGTAAAACTAAGGTACTTTGTCCATGCTTGAAAAGGTTATATGGATCAAATTGAGTCTTGATCTTCACTAACCTATTAAAGTTATCTTTGAAGTACCTTGTGCCCCAAGAACTTGCCTTTACAAAGCTTGTGTCATCACTATAACATCAAATAATGTATATTTTTTAGTATCAATATCACCTATTTATTGTCGTGTTTTAGTATTGTTTTGTGTGAATCTGGTACTTAATTTCTTTGTATTTGCAGATTCAGACTATAAGAGGTAGTGGAACGAAAATATGTGAAAAAAGCCAAAACTTGATGAAAAACGTGGAAAAAGCTGGATATATGCTATATACGGCGTAGATGACCAGCAATGCCTACGCTATAATCAAGATAGTACGTCGACACTGTAACAATTCGCATTTTCGGGTCACTATTCATGTTTACTATTCATTGTTGCTATTTATTTTTACTATTCATCATATTTTGGGTCATTATTTAAACTCAAACTTTTTTTCCGAAAAATTACTATTCACAAATTACTATTCATGAGTTACTATTCACCGTACTTTTTATTATTTACTAATTCCGCCTAAATTAAACAAGTAAATATTTTTACACAATTTTCTTGTATAAACAATGTACTCTGTACTCATAATGTATAAATATCTAGTTACTATTTATAAATATCTAGATATTTTCAAAAATATCTAAACACTATTCATCAAAATATCTAAAGACTATTCATCAAAATATCTAGATATTTTCAGATATTTTCCTTATAAATAGAAAGAAAACTAGTTTATTTTATGACACATAAAAACACACACATTTCCCCCTCCTCCTTGATGTCGCCACCCTCCATACACCCTCCATACTTGATTTTCAGGCTCCGAGTTATACACATAAGTTGAAGGCATAAGTATTCTCTACGTAAAAATTTAGTTTATTTTGTATTTCCGCGGTTGGATTAAGAGCTACACAATGGTGGGTTGGAGCTGTGGGTCTCAGGAAATTCTCAAAACTTTTGCAAGAATAGATCGGAAAATATTAAAGATGGGGTTTTTGTTTTTGAAGCTATTGGGATAGTTATGGGGTAGATATGAGGTGATTTAGAGGTTTTTATAGTTTAGGAAATGGACTTTTGAATTTAGATGCTTTTGCTACCAATTTTCTAGTATCATTCATCAGTTATTATCAGGTGAGTTCGTAGCCCCACTTTTACTCGTTTAATTGTTTTACAAACTCTTTGGGGGAGATACATGCTCAACTACTTGCTTTTACAAATACAAATACTCAAAACATTTACACTTTTATACTACGCTATACTTTTTATACTTGATTTGAAAAATACTTGATTGCATACATACATGATTATGATATACCTATTTACGTTATTCTTGAATACATTATACTTATTTGCATTATTCAATTTAGTGGCTCCAAATTAAGTTGTTGGATGACCATTAATTTAGTGGCTCCAAATTAAGTTGTTGGAAGGCTATTAAATTAGATACATACACAAGTGGCTCCAAATTAAGTTGTTGGAAGACCATTAATTTAGTGGCTCCAAATTAAGTTGTTGGAAGGCTATTAAATTAGATACATCACAAATTAAGTTGTTGGAAGACCCTTGTGGTGACATATATACTTTTTATTACTGTGATACATACATACATGATTGTGCAAACTATATTTTGGCAGTGGGTTGTGAACACACAGGTTGCAAGTTTTGTATGGGCGAAACTTGGAACTGAGTGGATTTTACAATGCCTTTGTTGTGGTAAACATTCTTTTAAAGGCTTTTCAACTTATTCAAAACAAACTCTATGAACTCACCAACCATTGTGTTGACACTTTTTAGCATGTTTATCTCGGACATAAGGCGAGAAAGCTATTGCATGGAACTTAGAGTCGCACGACATATTTTGAAGACTTATGCTTTTGTCATTTACCATTCGAAACATTTATGTATTATACTTTGGGACCTCATTGTTTGTAACTCTGATTTCATTAATCGAATGGTAACTTTTCAAAACGTCTCATTTAGAGGTCGTTTTCTATAACTTGTACTTTGTATTATGAAGTAGCACCCCAGTGACACAGTCTTCCGCTGCGATATTTTGGGGGTGTTACAGACACCATTTCAACCAGAGAGTTATACGGCATATTAGATCACATTTGCATACGCCATATACAATATGAGGACTATTTGACCATGAAAAAAAAATCATTTTGATGGTTAAAGGTATTGTGATATTAGCGTCTGATCTTGACTTTTTTACAAAAGTTAAGATCAGATCTTGATATCACATAAACATTTTTTTTAATAAAAATTTTAATATGACAATAAATTTTTTTGATATCGCAATAACTTTTTTTGATATCACAGAAACCTTTTTTTTAATAAAATTGTTAATACCATTGTAACTATCCTGGGTTTTTAATATCACAAATAACATTTTTTGATATCACATAATTTTTTTTAATAAAATTTTTAATATCACCGTAACAATCATGGGCTTTTAATATCACAAATAACTTTGTTTTTTAATAAAATTTTCAATATATCGCAAGCAATCCCCGAAGGATTTGCCATGGCATTCGATTAGAGAGACATCGAGAGCAATATTTAGCACTTTATTATTCAAGACACTACACAAGTACTATACGATAAGAATTTGATATAATCTTTATCATATTTTGATTTTTTAAATTTATACTTTCTATTGTATTTGACATGTTATTTATTGTGCTTTATTAATTTGTTCTTGTGTTTGTTTAATTGATGATCTTATGTTTATATAATTTAGTCTTATGGTTTAATTTATGATCTTAGTGGATAGTTTGTGTTGTGCACCCTAAATCCTCATGCGTTGGTGTTAGCTAGAATTCTTAGGTTCAATATATACTTGGAAGTAGGTGGCCATATTAACCCTAGCGTGTATGATTAGCTAATGGATGACCATTCCTTATTAGTTGACGACTAATGACCATTGAGAGACCCTTAGTAGGAGTAGCTAATTAAGAAGTGTAAGTCGTAGCATTGAAATGGCAACTAATTGTTACTGGGTGTTAGTAGGAGACACATGGTTGTATCACATAGATTAGTTCAACGACTTAGTGACTGTGAACCAGATAGGTTAACTCCTCATGCAGGGTTAGGTATTCGATGATCATACGTTTAGATTACAATGACCATTTGGATCTATTCGACCTTAGATTCCTCTATTAAGATTATGGTTAGACCTTGTTTCATTTGCATTCTTTTTGGATATATTACGTGTTTTTTGCAAGATCCCCGCGATTTGGTAGTATCTAGGGCGATTTAGTACCTAATAGGTTAGTTAATAGGTGACCATCTGATAAGGATTTAAAACGTGCACTTTTAAGGGGTCATTTAAGCCCTTAATCGCCCACTTTTATATCCGTTACTGCTTAATTTCGTTCATTTTCACTTTTTAGGTATATTGAAGCAAAATGTGGAATGATGCATTTTTGGACGGAAAGGAGAGAATATATGAAGAAAATGGCTAAGTCAAGATCAAGACACTCAAGCTGCTGGAATTACACCTGACGGCGTCCCAAACAGAGGGCGACGCGGTCCCTCTTTATGTCATTGAATTGTGGCGATTCAATAGCGATTTTCCTAATTTGCACTTGACGGCGTCAGGCTTTGAAGAGTAAGGGCGTCACGAAGACTTTTCTTCTCAGACGGCCTAAATCCAGATTCAGACGTGCATCTATCGCTGAAAAGACTGACGGCGTCACAACCACAACGTGACGCCGTCCCAATGATGAGTTGGCCAAGACGAAACCCTAATGACGACGATCTGAGGGCTTCCTAACTATAAGGTGACGCCGTCGCGAATGTAAAATTATATATATAAATCGAATTCTCAGAATATTAGGAGGTAGACTTGTGGCGTAAAAACCTAAAACGATTTTGGTCCATTTTGGACAGTATCTTAGGGTTCTCATACCTTATTTTACATCAAGATAAGTTATTTACTTCATTGATTTCATTATGTCTTCGATTGTATGTGTGTATGCTTGCATGTTTAATATGTCTAGCTAAATTTCTTGTGTGTTTGCTTAGATCTATGAAACCTAGTTATTAATTATTGATTGGTTGTCTTTTATCTTAATTGTAATTGGCTTAGGATTGCACTAGGCCATCGTTGTGTTTTTAATGCTTGAGTAATCTTTGTGAACCTTAGTTTATAACCACCTAGCGTAATTGTAGGCTAAATATCCAAAGATAGCCTTAGAGTTAGTTTATGAATCCTAGAGATTTTGTAGGCAATGACCTTAAGGTATTCTCAAAGAGTTAGAGATAAAAGCATACCCTACGAACTTAGAAGACACAACGCGTTAAGAATAAGGACGTGACAATTCAACCACCAATAAAAGATAACTAGGGAGTAATAGTATCTAGGTAGACACATTTTTAATCATCATACGAGCACACATCAATAGACATAGACTACCCCTTAGTTTAAATAATTAGATAAGTAGAGTAATCGGTAGAAGTACCAACCCCCAAATCCAAACCCCGAGATTTTACCCTTAGCTTTCTAAAAAAAATATAAAAAGATAAAAAATAATCTTCCTCAACCTCAAACCTTAGAGTAGTACATCTCTCACTAGCATTCCTATTCCCCTAGAGAACGATATCAACACCCCAGACTTACCCAATACTACACTACAACGATTAGGTTTACTACCTAGGGTGTTGAAAAACTTGCTCGACGAAAAGGAAGTTCCTTTGACCCCGAACGCGTTATACTCGCATCAAGTTTTTGGCGCCGTTGCCGGGGAATAGAATAGCTAGTTAGATTTCTATCTCGTTTAGGTTTCCTTGCTTGATTCCTATCAAGTAAGATTTTTCTCATTTTTAGCTTCCTCGTAGTCTATCCCCCTTCTTCGTGGCCTTTGTTAGTAATCCAATCAGTTTTCATCATGGAATGTGATAACCCGCCACCACTCATCGATCAACCAATCATTGACCCGCCAAGAGGCCGTACTCTTGGTGAATACTCTAGGCCAAGCCACCAAGGCTATAGGAACACTATTGAGCTTCCCGATCAAGCTCAATATACGGCCCTATGATCCGACACCATCCGACACCAAGGCTATAGGATTTCCTTAAAATCGTTGATTCCATTGACCTTGATGCTACCACACGGGAGACCACGCGCTTGCGTCTCTTCCAATTCTATCTACGGGACCAAGCTAGTAATTGGCTTGAGCGACTTCCCGCCGGATCCATCTCAAGTTGGGATGATCTCACCACTCATTTCCTTGCCCAATTTTTCCCACCGGGGAGAACTACCAAACTTAGGAATGAAATCTTGATGTTCCAACAACGCCAAGGTGAATCTCTACGAGGCATGGACCACTCGATCAAGGACTTGCTCCATAAATTCCTCTCATCACTCAAGCATCGATCTTTGGCTTCAAGTCCAAATCTTTTACGATCATGTCAACTTCTCAACTAAGTGATCCATCGACCAAGCGCCGTACCAAAGGCAAACTTAGTGATCTCACCGTGGAAGAATCATGGGGTACAATAGAGGACCTTGCCCTCTATGACAACGAAAGTTGGAATGACCCCCGTGAGTTGCCCAAAACCGTCAAGGCAATCTCCTTGCCTCCCATTGACTCACAAACTTCCGATCGTAGGATGCTCGAGCTTGAAGATCAAGTCAAATTCCTAATGAGCTCCTACGAAAATCCTAAGTCTTCACACCAAGTGAACAAAATCACTCTACCTTATGAGTTATGTGGTGGTCCCCACGACACTCGTGATTGCACAAGACTCTCCGAACAAGCTTTTGGGGACTACGCCTCCACGCATACCGACAGAGCGAAAGAGAATTGGTACACTTTCAAGCCCGAACAAAACAACTTAGGAAACTCCTACAACCCCTCATGGAGGAATCACCCTAACCTTAAGTGGAGCCAAAAGTCAAACCCACCCCAAAGCTCATCTAGTCCACCCAATAGGTTCAACCGTCCAAATACCGGGAATTCCACTAGTCTTGAGGCAATTGTATCTAGATTCATGTCATCTCAAGAAACCCGATTGACTAAGCTTGAAGCCGATTGCAAGCAACGACAAGGCGAGATGACAAACAAGCTCGACGCCCTCTTAAAAGCCTTCAACCCATGGAAATTGGAGCCCTACCAAGTGACACTATAAAGAACCCAAAAGTGAATTCGATTTCATCGACTTCATGTTCGCTCACCTGGGAGAGTGCATATCGATGCCCTTCACACCGAAAGTTCATCCGTCACGCCATCAACACGGTTCCAAGCGATCCTCGAAGTACCGGACCCGAACCATTGGTCCAACCAACTCTTGAGAAACCCGTCAACCAAAAACCCAAACCTAATCTAGAAGAGGAGTACAAGGAACTCCACCAAGAAAAACTGGTTCTTGAAGTCTTGACTCATGCATCTTATTATAAGGCATTAAAAGAAAAATATGAGCAAGAGCTTAAATTAGGAGAACGTGGATCCACATTTGTGCAAAATAAGTTACCTAAGAAAATAGATGATCCCAGCTATTCATTCTTCCTTGTAGGCTTGGAAATTCCAAACCTTTCGACACTTTAGCCGACTTAGGATCAAGCATCAATCTTCTTCCGTTGTCCCTCCATAGAAACCTTAACTTAGGTAAGATAGAACTAATGGAAACCATCTTAGGTCTAGCGGACGGTAGTATGGAATGTCCGGTAGGGATAATAAAAGACATGGTAGTACATGTAGGTGAATTGACTCTTTTGGCGGATTTCCATGTGCTAGACATGAATAAAGACCCGACATGCCCATTGTTAGTAGGAAGAAGATTCTTAGCTACCGCTAGTGCCATAATTGATTGTAAGATGTCTAAGATAGTGGTAGGAGAAGGGAGTGCTATGTCAATTTATGATGTCAAAAAGCATGTCTACTACAAAGAGGAAGAAATTCCTACGAGATCATGTTAGAACACCATCTAGATATGGACCCTAATAAAGACTTTGTAGGTCCTCAACGACCTTTCTATCTAGAAGAGTCCTTTGTTAGTAATTCAACTTTCCATGAGCAAGAATTGGCTAGGGACATGGAAGTGAGCCCGTTTGAGGATGCCTTAGTATTTAGGAAGATGACCGAGTTCCTAGGAACCTTGCCGTTAATATTAACATAAATGTGGAAAGTTGAAAGTGAGAAGCCTAAACATAATTAGAATTGATAGACCACAATGGAAATGCATTAGGATGACATTTATGACCCCGATGGAGAAAATTTTGAAAAGGCATACCGGACTAAGCGTACCACTAGGAACTTAAAAGATAAGTTTGATCCTTATGACATTCTTGAGGATAAACTTACTTATATAGGTACGTAGGAGCACAACTTCGAGTCTATCTACAAGACTTATAAATAAAGAAAAACGCTTCGTGGGAGGCAACCCATGCTTTATTGTTTGCTTGTTTGTGTGTCATATATATTTTCATTATTGTTTGTTCTCATGTTTGAATTTGAAAATGTTTTATTTTGTCTTTAACCTCGTCTTAATTACATATAAAGGTATTTTACAAAAAGGATAAGTGTAGGGAGGATTACACACGTTTTCAAAAGAACGTGAACATGAGAACTACGATTATTGAAAAAGATATATATGTGTGTTTGTTAGAGTCAAATGCTTGTATCGAGTCACAATGGATGTTTTGCGTGAATTTTCCGATTTTAAAGGTGTAAATCAGAATTTTTCCGAAAAATGCAAAGCACCGTTTCGCCAGATAACCGACGGCGTCAGATTACAACCGACGACGTCAGGAGGAGCAGAAATAGCTTATTACTTTCTCTCATTTTCTGTGCTACTTATAAATTTTTGGAAATTCTCAGGGCTTAATTTTCCAGAAAATCTGCAAACATCCATTCCACAAGCATTATATCCTAGTTTAGTAGAGTCGTATATAGTTTTACCGCATTTACGCTGATTTCGATTCTATTTTCTTTAAAGTGTGCGGTTTTATTTATCGCAAGAAGAAGAAACATAAGATTGGATGAAGCTTTTTAAGCATACATTCTTCTTGGAAAGAATTTAACCACTACTTCACACGGATCCTACCGAGCTAATCAGGGAAGTACTAGTTTCTTTCTCTTTTAATTACCTTCCGTTATCATAACTTTGATACTTTTGGGGAACATTGGGGACACTGTTCAGTTTAAGTGTGGGAGGAGAATAAAAAACAGAACTTTGAAACTATGCTTATCCTTGATCATTTGTCTTGTCCTATTTCATTTGTGTAATAAACCATGAGAGATATTTGTTAGGGCAATTTTAGCGCCAAATTTAAATTTTTTCATGACATGTACGGATGGGTCTTTAGTCTTAATAAAGCGTCTCATGGATAGGAGTTATATGACTAGCACACAAAACCCTTACCGCTCAAATTCCACCCCAAAATGTGAGGTTCGCCCCTAGATCTATAGGAATTAAAGCATTCACCTTTAATGCTTCGAGAGTGTACCAGTAGTATATTAGATTCTAGAACTTGTTTTGTGATGCATCTAAGATCTTGTGACTACACTTGTTAGGTAGTTATGAATAAATGATAAGAGGCATTAGGATAACCCTTGTTTGATACATGTATTATAATTACTTCTTCCACATTGGTTGAGTAATTCCCCTGCGTTGTATCTATCTTTAGTACACGATACCCCTAGTTAACCCCTCAGAGCCTATCCCTTTCGCAGTTCTCGTGATGTTTCGGTTTTCCGGAATATCAATGAAGAGCATTGTTTATAATCCACCCCCAAATGTACACCCAAATCGCCTTAGCCTACTTTGTATGCACTCATCTTTAGCGCATTATTGTTATCATACTAAACCTTTAGTTTATCTAGTTACTTGCATGGTTGCTAAGTCGAGTCATATCTTTTGTATACAGTTTTGGGACGATTGGGACTCATGGGTAAATTAAATTTTATGGAGTACGAGAGAACGTTAAATTCAAATTCCCTTTATTTAATGTAATAATGCACTCCAAGTGTTTTGATCTTTTCAATTCGGGTCAAATTAGTGTTAGAGTAATAAAAACTCAAGTGTAGGGATGTGCCTATAAATCCCTTATATTTTGATGTTATCGTAGAGGATGGTAGAGTAAAAGTGTAAGCAAAAACAAAAAAAAAATCGAAAAAAATCAAAAAAAAAAAAAAAAAAAAAAAAAACAACATACGGGATACCATCCTACATCTATCTTTATATTTATGTTTGTTTATTTCAAAGTTATCTAGAGTTTGGAGAGTCGAGTCTTGGCTTAGCAATGTCACTCTTCTAATGCTTGTAACATAAAGATTTTTGACTTGCCACCACTAAATCGCCTATCCAACCAAACCCTTTGTCTCCCTAACCGTAAGCCTAACGTTACAACCCTTTAAAAGACCTCTTAGATAGTTGTTCCTAGGTGCTTAGGCCAAAGCGGTGGAGGTTTGATCTAGTCTCAAGCCTATGGTAATCTATGTACTTTGACCGGTTAATGAGTGTTTATCTTCCATTTCCATTTGCTATATTTCATATACACCCGATAGATGTGAGAATCCAAACACCCCTTGTGAGGTGCTAGTATATAATTTTCGTGCTTGTTATGACTATTGCGGTGCTTTTACTTGTTGTGAATTATGTTAAACCAATGCTTTATGCCCCCTAGCTTATAAATTAATTGGCTAAAAGCACATTTGCTTGAGGACAAGCAAATACCAAGTGTAGGGATATTTGATAAGGAATTAAAACGTACACTTTTAAGGGGTCATTTAGGCCCTTAATCGCCACTTTATATCCGTTACTGCTTAATTTTGTTCCTTTTCACTTTTTAGGTCTCTTGGAAGCAAAATGCTGGAATGATGCATTTTTGGATGAAAAGGACTGAATATGTGAAGAAAATGGCAAAGTCAAGATCAAGACACTCAAGCTGCTGGAATTACACCCGACGGCGTCCCAAACAGAGAGCGACGCCGTCCCTCTTTATGTCATTGAATTTGTACGACTCAGTAGCGATTTTGCTAATTTGCACCTGACGGCGTCAGGCTTTGAAGAGTAAGGGCGTCACGAAGACTTTTCTTCTCAGACGGCCTAGATCCAGATTCAGACGATGTCACTGCTGAAGACTGACGGCGTCACAACCACAATGTGACGCCGTCCCAATGATGACTTAGCCAAGACGAAACCCTAATGACGGCGATATGACGACGTCCCAACTATAAGGTGACTCCGTCGCGAATGTAAAATTATATATAGAAATCAATTTTTCAAAATTATAGGAGGTAGACTTGTGGGGTAAAAACCTAAAATGATTTTGGTCCAGTTTGGACAGTATCTTAGGGTTCTCATACCCTATTTTACATCAATATAAGTTATTTACTTCATTGATTTCATTATGTCTTCGATTGTATGTGTGTATGCTTGCATGTTTAACATGTCCGGCTAAATTTCTTGTGTGTTTGCTTAGATCTATGAAACCTAGTTATTAATTATTGATTGGTTGTCTCTTATCTTAATTTTAATTGGCTTAGGATTGCACTAGGCCATCGTTGTCTTTTTAATGCTTGAGTAATCTTTGTGAACCTTAGTTTATAACCACCTAGCGTAATTGTAGGCTAAATATCCAAAGATAACCTTAGATTTAGTTTATGAATCCTAGAGATTTTGTAGGCAATAACCTTAAGGTATTCTCAAAGAGTTAGGGATAAAAGCATACCCTACGACCTTAGAAGACACAACGCGTTAAGAATAAGGACGTGACAATTCAACCACCAATAAAAGATAACTAGGGAGTAATAGTATCTAGATAGACACATTTTTAATCATCATACGAGCACACATCAATAGATATAGACTAACCCTTAGTTTAGATAATTAGATAAGTAGAGTAATCGGTAGAAGTACCAACCCCCAAATCCAAACCCCGAGATTTTACCTTTAGCTTTCTAAAAAATATAAAAAGATAAAAATAATCTTCCTCAACCTCAAACCTTAGCGTAGTACATCTCTCACTAGCATTCCTATTCCCCTAGAGAACGATATCAATACCCGAGGCTTACCTAATACTACACTACAATGATTAGGTTCACTGCCTAGGGTGTTGATAAACTTGCTCGACGAAAAGGAAGTTCCTTTGACCCCGAACGCGTTATACGCGCATCACCATCCCAAAGCTAGACTATTAGGTTGATCGAGAGACTTGACACTCTTCTCGGTTGTATTGGGGTTGACCATATTACCGCCTGGTAGCATCAACTAATGTGATTATCTTAACATCTATATCCCTGGTTTAAGCTCATAATCATGGTAATTTCACATCAATATGAAATAAATAATGCTTATTGTTTCGTAGGTAGAGTTACCTGGAGCAATTGAACGAAAGGAGGCATAATCGATGAAATGAGATCGGAAAGAATTTACGGCGTAACTTGGTCGAGGTACTTACGGCGTAATCATGACGCAAGCATTACGCCATATAATGATTATTGAAAGAAGCATCGTTAGTGACAAAATGTGTTGACCAAGTGTGGGGTTACGACGTAGCCTCATCGATGCAACTACGACGTAATCACTACAATATTTTGAAAAAAAATCATGTGTAAAGATTATCACGGCGTAACCAATCACTTTAATTTACGTTGTAACTTAGTCATACCTAGCGTGCCTATAAATACTTCATGACTTCAGTCTTGGAAGGCATCTCCCCTTTCCCAAAACCCAACTAGGGTTTGGGGATAACAGTTCTAAATACAGTAGAAGAGTCATTATGAAGAAGATCCTTGTAGTTCAACTCCGTCTGATTTATAAACTTCTATAAACTAGTTATCATGCTAGTCTCGTTTGTAGTTTGGATTTGAACGAGTTTTCAGAGCTTAATCATTATGTTACCTTAGCTTTAGTGTTTACTATTTGGTTTTCTTACTTACTGTTAAGATTATTCTCATTGTGTGTTTGATGATCCTTGGGATCCCAGTTAGGGTATGAAAATGGGGTTGAATGTGCATAGGTAGCACGTGACCATCAAAACCCTATATGGAGGATTAACTGTAGGATGACCATTCCTTAGCATCTGATTGACCTATGACCATTAGGCATCCCCCAATACGAGAACCAAACTAGAAACCCATGTCATGACAATGAGTGTTTTCTTATTGACATAAGGTAGACTTTCTTAAACCATTGCACTTATTTGTGCAAGCGATTGTGCAACCGAACCAAGGTGTACTGATAGATATTTGTGACCAACAAATACTATGGTGTTTAAGGAGTTTTACTAGAACACATCTTTGAAATAGTAGGAGGATTTAATGACTATAAGCTAATTACCGATTAAACCCTTCACGGATTCATTCCACTTAGTGATCATAGGATAGGATTTGAGGACCAATCAAACCTATCGACTCTAGATTCCTCTAGAAAATTTGGTAAGAGAACATTGCACAAAGAGTAGTAACATTACACTAGGGAAGCAACATCTCTTCTTCTGATTAATTTTCATCACTTTAATTTTTTAGTTTACAATTAGGTTTAAAAAACAATCACTTTTTAAATGTTTAAAATGAATTCACTCCATATTCACGAGACCTACAACTCTTGGGAACGACACTCGGATTTACCTAGGTTATACTACACACGATCGGGTACACTGCCCGTTAGATTGTGTTAGCCCTTAGTAATTCTTAGTTTAGAAATTTAAAATAGGATACAACGCAACACCGCCTAACTAAGAGTAGATACTTAAGAATTGTGGGTAAACGATTATTAGTCATCACTAATAGGAGGTTAAATGTCAAGAGGTGGGAATTATGACATTAGGAAAATCACATAGGATAGTTGAACGCTAAATGAGTATGATCTATTTTATTGGTCACTATGACCATTAGGATCAACAACTAGCGATTATAGGCCAGTTTAACGATGACCATTCAGACCTAGTGATATTAGAACCTCTGAATAGAACGAGAGTTAGACATTGCACGTAGGATTATAATTATTGGACTTAGAGGAATTAACTATGTAAATGCGTTTATCCCTCTAGGTTGAATGTCATTGTATCACTATTTTAGGTAATTTAGAATAAGTAAACATGATCGTGTGGATCTAAAACACGATTTGGCTTTTTATTGCTTTTTTAGGTAGAATGTCATTTCAATTAGATGACTAGAAATCACACACCGTTCTTAGGGTCGACACCCGTACTTACCAATCACTACACTACTACACGATAGGGTACACTGCTCTTAAGTGTGTAGGAATAGTTAGGTACTATAGTATATTATAAATTTAAAACATGACTACCCACTTTAGGCACATCAAGTTTTTGGCGCCGCTCGCGGGAAACATTTTTCATATTTTTGGTTGTTTAATTGGAATATATGTTTGCGTGTTTTATTTCATTATGTGTTTTGTTTATGTGATTGTGTTCTTGTGTGTTTGTTTTATCTATTAAAACTAAACATGGCTCATCGATGTAGACTGGTTAATCCTCTACACCGTAGTCGATAATGATTTATCCTTGAAATTGGTCATGGGTTGCCCCAGGTTTTGCAATGGATTGAATCCAGCTTTCATTGTTTAAGTCTTTTCGCGAGTTATTTTACTTGTTTACGTGTTTTGTGAGTTTATGTTTATGTGTTTGATATGTGTGCTTATTTGTTTTATGTGTTTTCCTTTTTATGTGTGCTTATATGTTTTGTGTTTTTGTCCAACTTGAATAAATTGGTCTCCAAGTTATTCTAAAACTCTCATTTGAGCCCTATATATTCAAAGGGTTTCACATAACAAACACAACTCCTCAAAGATCCCTAAATCTTCCCCATCCCCTCTCTTTTTGTGCGATCGGCGAACACTACCAAAAAGGGTTAACCCTTTTTGGTCGAATACCCTAGTCGAATCGATCCCTAGTCGACTATATGACCAAAACCCCAAAAGGATTTATCCCTTGGATCGATCGCAACACATAAGGAAGATTAGGGTTTCCTAAACCCTAATTGACACCCACTTTGATCCCGAAGATCAATAAGGGTTTTTACCCAAGTTCGTACTCGCCTAGCTTGTGATAGGTACCGAGCCCGAGTCCTACCTATGCAATACTGGTGGATACCTGACACAACCCATGTGGTGATTTTCTCAAGTAACCCTAATCAAGGACGTGAAGGATCAAGAAGCTGAAGAAGGTGTTCCATGCAGCTGAATCAAGTAAATAATCTCACTGCTAGCAGGATTAACAAGTAAGTTTTCTTAACACCCTTTATATGTGTTAGCTGTAGGTTATATCACTATTTAGAGATCTTGTTCACAATGGTTTTGGTCTGCACAGTTTTTGTGTTTATTTTTCGTTGGGCATGTGTTAGCTGTGTAGATGACCACCAGAACCCTACAAGTCAAATTTTAAAAAATAACATGCACCAACAGAAAACAAAAACCCTAACACCTCGATTAACTCTTTTATCTAATTGTAATGACATAGCAAACATAATCAAGTGTTCTACTCATCATTCCGAGTAAAACCCCTGAAACAATTTCAGCTTTTACCAACTAAACTACAAACCCTAAACTACAATATTTTTTTGCAAAAAATTAATTCCTTGTCTAGTTTTCTTACCTGCACCGCTTGTGTGTGCCGGATTTTTTTAATAAAAACCAAACCAAACAAATGAAAAATCAGATCTAGTTTTCGTATATACATCGAAGACCGATAATGGAAAAAAGGTGTACAACATGCAGCGAATCCTGAAATTATGTGGCAAATACGTGGAAAACCCACTAACAAAGCCACTATTCCTTTAAGCCGAAGGCTCGGCGTGTGAACAATGTCAACTTGATACGCGACTCCACAATGCACCTAAGCCGTCTCATTCCCTCAAATCGACCTCCTAATTGACGGCTTCGGAATAGTTCCACTTCAATAATTGTTATATAGTATAATATCCTTAATTTTATTTACCATAAATTTTAATTTTATAATTTTTTTTTTTTTACTTTTTACTTTGTATTTTGGTATGGTGGTTGAAAGTATAGCATTATTTTACATAAAGTCGTATAACAATGTTTTTTTTATATTAGTCTAATATTATCTTTCTAAATTTTTTTACTTATACCTTATCATAAATGAAGCATAAATAATACAAAGTGAATTTACAATACTTTTTCTATCAAAATCTTTTTAACCTTAAACCATATTTATATAAAAATTATATTCCGAGAGTTTGTAACCTTGTTAGGCTACCCCTAACATTGCTCAATGAGGGACCGGGAAGCATGGCTCACTCGGCAAGAGGCATTGGGTGTGCATCATGAGTGATCGGCAAAGAAGAAGAAAGGAAATAGAAAGTTGAATTGTTCACCTTTGGGGCACCGTGCCTATTAAATGTTTTTATTATTTATTAGACTAAAATACACCGTTGGTCCTTAAACTTGGAAGGGTGCATCGCGATCGACCGAAACTGGCCATATTCATCGTCATAGGTCCAAAACATGGCCATTAAATTCCAGATTAGTCATTTGACCAAGTCAAAGTCTGATTTTTGTTTTGTAGTCGAGGGTATTTTAGTCCATACACATTTATACTTTTATAACACATTTATGTTTTACCCCTTCATCTTTCATCATCTTAATCATCTACCCAAATCATTCATCTCCCCAACAATCATCCTGGAAAAAATATGTTGATAGTAATTAATGCTACATCACATATTCCTGCCTTTTAGTATATAATATAGTAATAGATAATTGCCCATTCTATTTAAAATCCAATATGGCTGGAAAAAAAGCCATTCCTCTCGAAACCAAGTTATATACAACCGACTATTAAATGATAAATAAGCTACAGCTAACTACAAATAATCTTAACATGATATGTATCACAAACTTTACAACTGGCCATTTCCACCTCTTTGGAATAATGGGTTGATTTGGGTTGGTTGCATGTCATCCGAAGTTTATTAAAGATGCATAAAATAAAGCTGGGGTCAATTAGAAAGTAAATACAAGTGGGAACAAATTAATTCACAGATTTTTTGAAATGTTATTCACAGTTATGTAATCTGCTCAAAGAAATGTTAGTGAATCAGGGTATTTTTAGTTTCTCATTGGATCTTAAGCCTCCTTAGAGTCTGCTAATTTTTTATACAAATATTCAAATTCTCAATTGTTTCTCTAATCAAAATTAAGTGATGAATCATTTATTAGTTTTATAAGAGAAAAGAAAAGCTAAGTGTCTTTTTTTCTTTTCTTTTTTTTTTGAGCATCCAAAAACTAAATGTTATTATGTCAACGCAATTCGGTTTTGACCCATACAATAAAACAATCCATCTCGGCCTAAACCTGTTTTGAACTTTTGAGTTTTGACTGTTACCCAACCAATCGACCAACCCATTTTGCCACCTCGGCTCTAATATACTTAGACAAAAGGTAAATGTTTGTAGAACATACCTTTCTTGCAATAACTTGGCCACCTGTTATGTGGGAGAAATAAATATTGTAGAGATGAGAGAAAAACAGAGGAGGACTTTCAGCTGCAAGATCCTCTAAATACTTGACATACTTTTTACTTGTGAACAGAGGTTCTGGGATCGTTAATTGTTGGCTAATAAACTCTATATTCTTTGTAAAACTTTCAGATCTCTCTAATCCAGTATTTCTGAAGTAGGCAACTGTAGCAAGAGTGAGACAGAAAACTCGTAAAATACCATAAATGTCTCAAAATATGCGGTGCTGGTATACACGCACGCATTCATGATAGCACCAAATTTTGTGAACATGGTGCAAAAACAGAAAGACTAAAACTTTATACTATATGGTATTAATCATGGTTTAGTGGTGGATCTCACAGCACTGATACTAAATTGGTAATGTTGAAGTGCAAAGTGTATGTGAGATATAGACTGTAACTTCTTTATGTTACGGTAAGGTGTGCAGATGTTCATCAACAGATTTTTTCCAGGATGATTGTTGGGGAGATGAATGATGAATGTTGGGGAGATGAATGATTTGGGTAGATGATGAAAGATGAAGGGGTAAAACATAAATGTGTTATAAAAGTATAAATGTGTATGGACTAAAATACCCTCGACTACAAAACAAAAATCAGACTTTGACTTGGTCAAATGACTAATCTGGCATTTAATGGCCATGTTTTGGACCTATGGCGATGAATATGGCCAGTTTCGGTCGATCGCGATGCACCCTGTCAAGTTTAGGGACCAACGGTGTATGGACCAACGGTGTATTTTAGTCTATTTATTATTTAGTTTGTGAGTGTGTGTAGGATATTAAGTGTAACTTTTTTGTTTTTTTTTTTTGTTTTTTTTTTAAGTGGTTATTTTTTATAAATAAAAAATGTGTTAAAAGGTGGAGTGGTGTAAGATGGTTGAGAGTGAAAAGTGAAATGGTGGTGAATAAAAGAAAAAACTGATGTTGCGCTGAGGTGAAAAGTTAGCGGGGTGAGAGTTGGGGTAGTCTTATAATCATTTTTGGTGTACTTATCCCGATTAGAATTTGAAATGAATTGGAGTCCACTAACCGTTGGTTGTCCTATACGGCAAAAAGTGGCTATTGTGACACCTTTAGAAATCGATCTAGAATGTAGATTACAAGAGTGGAGAAGACTTTTAACAAAGGAGAGAGAAATTCAATGTTGCTTAAGTCAATGTTAATGGTAAGGTTGTCCTTCACTTAACCTATAGATGGCCACATTATCCCATTAGCCCACCAGAACAATAACCGGTCACCCCCTAATCTTTTCAAAGTTATGGTTGGCATGCCAACCGCAAGTTTCATTTTTTTTTTTTTTTTTTTTTTCCTCAGTTGCCTTTTTAGCAAATTATAGTTAAGTGTAGTCGTAGAAAGAAAAAGTTAATATGACACTAACGCGACCACAATATTTACAGTAACTTTTTGCATTAGCCTTAACAGTTGCATGTGTAATATTACCTACTACTACTCCCCTTGAGTCTAAAATATACCACCTGTCATCTATGCCACCACAAGTCCAACCTTCCAATCAAAATCCACCAGCTTCCACTCATGTCATTCCCAAACACGGACCTTTGAGCCTGCATATAGTGTCCATCATGCGAATGCAAATCCTCAGACTGTCACCCTATAAAGCACGAGAAAAAGGAAAGAAAACCACTATAGATAAGAGAAAAAAGTTTAGATGTAAGATGGAGAGCTTGTCAGAAGAGGGAGCCTTTAGCGAATCGTCGAATGAGGAAGACAACGTTGAACAACTGCACAATCTAAATCTTTTAGGGGCTTCGTTGGGTCTCACATTGGACGGAAAACTTGATCGTTCGGAAAAGGATGTCTTCGATAACTTCATGCATGAGGTTGGTCCAGGGGAACATAAGTCACATATCAAATAAACATCAATTCACGTATGACGCATTGGGTTTATGGCAATTTAGTTCACACAATTAAAGAAAGAGATGCAACGACTCATGTCAAGACACGTACTCATTATAGTGGCTACTATCTTTTTGGACATCAAGTGCCCAAGGTTTCAAGCATTCGTCCAAATTCAGATTTTTGTAATAATGGTAATGGTGATCAACTGGCGCAATGTTACGTTTATTTTCAAGTCAATTTTTTAAGTTGAGGCAACTTGCCTTTCTATTTTGTATTCATTAGAATTTTCTATCAATACAATTTCAATTTTTCAGTAATATATACAAAGAAGCGTTCACGCGGTACCACTACAACAAAATGTGAAAATATACACGCAAATTTTTCCACGGTTGTAAAAGGGTGGATTTTAAGTTTGTATTCTACACGAAAATAGTGCACGGTTATGTGTGTGTAAAAGATATAGCACACTATAGGCCACAAGAAAAAGCATGGACAATCAAGTTTATGTTAAAAAAGAAAAGAAAAAAGAAGATGCACAATAAAAAGCGTGGACAAACAATTTTATTAAAAAAAATCACAGTAAAAAAACCGTGAAGTTTTTTAAAACAGGTGTCATTCCACACATTAATATCTCACAAAAAACAACAGATAACCTGTTAACCTGCATTATTCCCCAAATCACCTATACAAATAGCCTGCAAATCACAAAAAGCAATAGATAACCTGTTAACCAACACATTTATAAACACAAATCACAAATCTCATTTATAAACACAAACCACCACTTGACCGTATTATTCCCCAAATCTCAATATGCTCATTTTCCCCAAATCTCAATTCGTGTAAACCCTAATTCAATCAAATATGTTCAATTTCAATTCGTGTAACAGAATTATAAACCCTAATTCAATCAAATTAATATGATGAGCTCATTTTTCCCAAATCTCATAATTCGTTATTTGAATTGTTAGGTTAGTTTCGATTTGCACCTGGTGGATGTTAGGTTAGTTTCGATTTACTGCTGGTGGATGTTACTTTAGTTTCGATTTGCACCTAGTGGTTGTTAGGTTACTTTCGATTTGCAGTTGGTGGATGTTATCTTAGTTTCGATTTGCTGTTGGTGGATGTAGTCTCAATTCGATTAAGGTATGTAGCACCTTCACGATTTTGAATTTCATTATCTTAATTGTACCGTGGATTGAATATACATATGTGATTGATATGATCGTTGAATATAATACATTGTGAAAAGAGACTTAAGAATTATGTGAGTTTTTGCGAATCTTATATGTTGATTAGTAATACATCGTTGACTTAAGAATTATGTGATTAGGATATACAATTATTTATTAGACGATTAGATTAAGGCCCAAACCCGGTCCGGTTGTGGGTTTGAGTCCATTAGGTTTAGGGTTAGTTGGCTTATTTTCCAAGATATGTTTTATTATAAATACAGATGATATTCCATTATGTAAATGACACAAAAGACCATCAATAAAATCTCTATTTAGTATCTTACATGGTATCACAGCTCTAGGTAAGATCCACTAATAAAAGTTGTTAACCTCCATTCATCGGCTACTTGTCGGTGACGGAGGGATCATGTTTTTTTTTCCGCTTTATTGTTTTTTTATTTAGGATTTTATTTTCGTATTTTTTATGAACCTTAAACTCTAGCCGTAAAAAAAATGTTGAGTTGCCATCGATCCACTATATTTTTTTCTTCATCATCTATTTGTTTTTATTATCGAAGATCATTGTTCTTGACAACAAAAGTTGATCATCAAATTGCCGCTCCCTTCTAAAGGCAAAGCAAGCTATGACGTAAAAGTAATCGTCACACAATGAAGGATGCCGCAAGCAATACACAACTATGTCGCCAAATACAATTATGCTTCGGCTCAAACATACAAAAAAAAGAAGATGAAGAAAAGAAGAAAGAAAAAGCGGCTTTCAACTAAGAAAAAAGTAAAAGATAAGTTAAGTATGAAAAAAGACATTCAATGAAAAAAAAAAAAAAAAAAAAAAAAACGGTAATATGTTTTAGTTGATTGCACATTGGTATTTGCGAATAACCTGAAAGAAAATAAGTTTGAGTAAAGAATATAAGTGTGCGTTTGATATCTCTTATGGGAATGAGGAAATGATATGATAATGATTTTAATTGTTTGGTTAAGACGAGGGGCTCACATTATATGAGAATGAAATATGGATATTGTCCATGCTTCATACGAGTCCAAAAAGGGATGAATGAATCTATCATAGGCGAGAGACCCATCTTATACCGAAACCGGCACCGATTATGATTCATGGCATCATACCAAACGCACCCTGAGACTTGATTTGCACACTTTTATGATGGGAGGTGATTTGCACACTCTCATAATTGATTGACACACTCAAATTTTAAGTGTTTTTGACATTTATACCTTTACATGGTGAAAATAAGTAAAAGTGATGTGAGGACATAAATGTCAAAACACTCTGAAGAAGGATTCTCTCAAGTTGTCTTTACAACTTGAGTGAAGTTGGATGTGTGTGAGCCATGAATTTGATCCAAAGGCTCAAATCAAAAGATTTTTATTTTTTTTTTATTTGAGCCATTGGATTAAATCCAATGGCTCACATCCTCTTAACTTGACTCAGGTTATAGAAATAATTTGAGAGAATCATTCTCCCTCAAAATTTGAGTGTGTCAATCAATTATGGAAGTGTGCAAATTAAATTATCTCCCTTTCATGATTGATTGGGATTTTTTTTTATGTATTAAATATTTGTACAATACTAACAGTATGCTTCAACTACTTGTGCATTGAAGTATGCAAATAATATTTCAAAGTGTACAAATCATCTCCCGAAGAATATATGACTAATAAGAAAGGTTGCATGGTAATTAAGTTATACATTCTAAATTACTCCAGAGTACATTTTAAAAATATTTTCAAGGTTACTGTTGATTAGGAAATCTTATTCGACAATTGATAACGAGGGAGGATTGTAGTGTGGTGGTGGTAATTGGAGGTTTTTGACAGTAAAAGATAGGAACTGGATATGGAGAAAGGATCCGGTGAGAACAAAAATTAAATTGAAAAGGGTGCGAAGAATCTATAACCATATCTTTGATGTGAAAATTTAAAAGAAGGTGCATCTGATTTTGTAAATGCATTTAATATATGTGATTGTTGTTTCTTTTCAATCTTTCTCTTTCGATAGTTGAGTGGATATGTTGATTAGATGAAGATGAAATAAATAAATAAATAAAGGTGTTTGGATATGAGTATTAATATATGATCAAGGCAAGTCAAAGAAAAATTGATCATTTTACCTTCTTTTTGAAGGCACATTAGTGATTTAACGTGATTTTAAAATAACATAACGGTTATTAAAAGGAAGGACGAATGGTGCGTGTAGTTTGACACTCAAGGATGATGGGTGCAATTTTTTTAGGTCAAAAGACTATGCATATTAGTCGACGCCAACCATAATGTCGAATGATGTAATTACTCTAATTTTCATTTTTCGAGTTCTACTTATTACGGAGTATTATTTTATTTTCTTGAGGTTTTATGTTACTTCGTAATGTGACAGCAAAACTAGAAGTCCAATGCAAACAATAATTTTTTTATGGCATGTATGCAGATCTACTTTTCTCCATTTTGAGGTGCTTTACTGGACTTAAAAAAACATCTAACTTGAACTCGACTTAATTGGACTATTATCAAGGTTGAGTTCGGATAGTTATTTATTTATTTATTTATTTATTTTTATTTATTATTTATTATTATTATTTTTACTACTTTAAAGTCATATTAACTGATCAAAATCGAATACCAATAATCCAACCAACCTGGCTTCAATACCATATCTATACATCACGTTCAAGTGTGATAGGAACAACCCATGAGAACACCAGATAAAAGTAATTAAATATTACTCCATAGTAGATCGGAACATCTATGTAAATCAATGTTTTGCAAGTGGAAATTCTAAGCGTATGAAAGTTTAGAACATAATCAATGAGTTAACCTTTTGAAAATTTTGTGTATCATTTTGCTTGTTTTTATCAAACTTATGGCTTTCAATAATTTTAACATACAGACACCAAAATACTTCTTATGGCTTTCAATAATTTTAACATACAGACACCAAAATGTTGTTCTAGTAAAACGTGGGACTATGGAGTATCTAAAAATTAAAAAGAAATAAATTTGATGTCTAGAAGCCTCTAAACGTACGTAACGTGCCTGACTCCCTGAGTAGAGCATATGTCGTTTTCTTCATAAAATAATATCTGTGGCAAATATTTTGTTTTTATCTTGATAGCAATAATTCAAGATGCCCCGGCAAGGTAGATATTTATTTTTGCATCCAACTAATCATTCTCTATTTAAAGTATTTCTTTTCCAATAAGAAATAAAGAAGACTTAATATTCTTTTCCCGTTAAAAATTGCGTAAAATGACGATGTATAGTGGCACTTACGAAATCGTAATTTTAATTTAACGTTTGATATAAAACTTACGGCTTTAACTTATAGTCATTGCAAAAAAAATCTATATGTTAGAAACATAAAATGATAAAGCAAAATGTTTTGAAATCTGGTTCGACCCGACCCACTCAGAAAAGTCTGTGTTAAAATCAATGTTTTAAAACCCGAACCGGCTAAAGTCTGTGTCATACACATAGAATTTTAATTTGTTACGTATTTAAGATGTTTTGTTTGCTTTTGGCCTATCCAAAGATAAAAAGAATACCGTCTCAAATTGTTATTCCCATGCAACTTGACATTAACAGTTAATTATTCCATCTGGTGGAAAACAAAAATCCCAAATGTTTAATTGGGTTGAAGTGAACACAATCATGAGACCACTTAATCATGTATCATTCGTCTACAGTACATTATTTAATCATGTAAGATTGTATGATACAGTACATCACTATTTTTTACTTGTGTATTGAAAGTTATGGTTGGTTAAGGTTTAAAACTTTGGTACCTTATTTTATATTGTTAACAATAACTTTTAACATTATACAAAACTTATATCGACTAAAAAGCCTAAATCATAAAAACTTAGTCGTTATGCTCTTAGATATTGATATATGTTCATATGTACTCCAATAAGCTGTCACAGTTAATGTACTGATTTTCCAGAGGCTATTTTTTTTATTTTTATTTGACTAACCTGATTGAGAAGCCTTGGCTGCGTCACTGGTCTTAACCATGATTAAGTTTTCATTTCTTTTTCCTTTTCCTTTTTCTTTTTAAGGGTATATACATAGGCGACATATGAAAAAATATGTCTAACAATCATCATATAAACATAACACATTAAAAGATAAATTCGATAGGTAGTGATGAAATGAAAAAGAAAAAAATAACTTAAGTGACGGCAACATTAACAACACTGAAGTGATGCGGTTATGTCGTTAAGGGTTCGCAATGCAATTCTAACGCATCCATGATATTTTAACGAACAAACCTTTTTTCTCTTCCGAAAAAGTATTAGGGGAATCTTGCATCTCTTTCACGAACTCTGACCTCTCCTTTTTGTGTTTCTTTTTGATCTCGTGTTATCTTTACTCTTTAGTTTGACATTTGAGAATCATCGACATAGTTGATTACAGTATATATTTAATACAGTAACAAAAGTAAATGTAAAGAGAAAAATAGTGCAATTTATGTCTCAAATATTAACACATAAGGTAGATACGCAAATCTCATGAATAAGCGTTTCAGCTAGTGGTCCACTTTGGCCATTCCTTGGAATTTTGCACTTATGAATTATGGTCCTCGGATGTTTTATGGAGGAAAAAATATTGTATCATAGTGGTAGGGCACTACTACACAAAAATTTGATTAGCTACGGTTTTTAAGGCCATTTACTACGGTTTTAAAACCGTGGTAGATATGAGCGTACCTTGAAAAAAGCAACATTTTCTGCTACGGTTTCAAACCGTAGCAAAAAATTGTTATTTGCTACGGTTTTTTTCCTAACCGTACCAAATTTGTTCCATAAGCCACCAAGAATTCCCTTCTTTTCTGCTACGGTTTGTTAGTAAACCGCAGTAAAATCTGTTTCATTTAAAAAATAATAATTTATTTTTTTCCCCAGAACCTGTAACCAAACAGTACCATATATCTTTCCAGAACCTGTAACCAAACAGTACCATATATCTTTCCAGAACCTGTAACCAAACACTACCATATATCTTTCGCAGCAGAACCGAACATTGCAGCATACACAAACAAATATTCAACAAATTTAACATCTTATGTAAACATCAACCAACGCAACATCCGAATTAGACAAAAGTGTTATCCATTACAATTGTTTAAACGACATCATCATGAAAATATAAAACCTTAACTATTGAGAAGCCGTTGTATCTAACGGATAAACTACAACCCTATAAAACTCGTTCAACGTCAAATAGGCCACTTGGTCGATCTCCAGCAGTGTTAGAGCGCGTGTGTCATCCCAAAGCTATAAAAACAAATAAGAGATATGTATAAACACAATGTAATAAAGAGCAACAAATTTATTATAAGTAGCTAGTCAATTCAATCCTAAACAGTCTATAAAGATTTAAGAAGCTCAACTTTTATGCAAAACGTTTTTCAAGTCAACCTAGGACGAGTCATTTTGACCCACTTCTACTAGCAATAGGCGTCTATGCCTGATAAAACTTATCAGAACTACAATACATTCTCTATGATCATGTAACCTTCCATCGTTCTCATACCAATTAAAGGGAGCCTGAAATCACAAACTTATTCTCCTAACCTTAGTGGCAGATTTAAATTCTGATCTAGGAATTCACAAACTATAACAGACGACATTTCACGGATCTAAAAACAACATTTTTTTAAACTTTTCTACGCTGCAAAAGACAACTACTTTTTCACAGGGTATGTACCGTAGGCCTGGCCCCGACCTGATATCATACAGATGGGGTTTTTCCATACGATTATAGACTTTAGAGATATGAGAAATCTTGCATTCATCATGGTTGCAGGAAATGTTGGCATCAGTCACAAAAGACACAACTTTTACGTCACTAATCCAGTAATAAGTGTCCCTCGGGAACTCTACATTCCCTCTTCCTATTGATACGGCCAATAGTGATCAACATAGCTATATTTAACTCCAGTAAAGCGCTCAAATGTCCTCACAATCAAAATCAATGAACGAGTCTCAAATATTTTTATAAACCTGACGACAGTAACCTAGCAATGATACCCGTAGCAATGCATATAAAACATAATACAAGTAGTGGCCAACCCGTTGCAAGGGCTGCAACAGCAGCCGACTGCAATCCCAACCAACCTGCTATAATCTCAAGCATAAAAGGAAATACTTACACTTTTTGGAAAGTCAGCTTGTCTTTTTACGGCAAGGTCGTACATGAACTTCATCAAATAGTATCCACACTCCCAATCACCCTCTTGTTGGAAACACTAAACGTAAATAAACAAACATAGTTACATTAATGCAACAACCAAATCAATTATATATACACAACAAATGTAGATTATTTACCTTAGTCATGGTCCAATCAAACTTCATCTCGAAAGCCCTATATTGAAAATCAATGGCATGGCGTTAACTTTGACTATTTTCTCAAAAAAATATATGTCAACTCAAAGTCAATATTAGAAAATTTTACCTCTCTACTATCTCTGGGAAATAATAATTTTTCTCGGTATTTTTCTCTTTCTTCGAATCCACTATATAACCCTTCCTCAAGTTTGGGCAAACCAGAAAGAGAAGCCAATGACCACTACACAAAAGTTTCATCATTTGAGTATTGATATAAACCACATATTATAATATACGTATAACAAGCAAAGACATTACCTTTGGAAATAAGGTGCCACATATATTTCTTTTCCTGGATTTAGCTTCTTGGTATCATTAATGTGATCTATGACTTGTTGTCCGTTTCTTCTTGAACATTCAATTGATGTAATGTGATGTGGATTGAGGAAAACACATTTGTTTTCACGAAGACCTTTCACCATCGAATGTAAATTCCTGTTATCAAGAAAATAAAATACGAGTTAGTTGGTGTTTAGATGTTTCTATCACAGGGGTGTTTCGATTGATGTTATATTGGATGCTATTATACAAGTCTTTCTTTAAAAAAAATAAAAAAGAAATAGAACATAAGTTAACTTACATCGCCCACCAATGTATAAAAGAAATATCAACCTTCCCATTGATATGCAAATCTAAAATTGCCTCGTATTCAATCCACTCTTCATAATGTTTGCCATACATCTCGTGAGGTGCAACAATTGAAATATTTTGATTCTTGAATTTTGTGAATCGTCTCTCAGATTCAGTAAAAAGTTTCGGTCGATCTATTAATATAGCAAGCCGCTCTTGCACTCTTTCCTCTTGGGTTTGCTTAGACTCAGTATGAGATGACGCTGGTTGTTCGACCTAAAAAAACAAACCATTAAATCATAGTAACTCACACTACTACAGTTAGTACTTTCAATCAAATGCATACATATAACGTATTTGGCTATGACTAAAAGGAACTCGAGACTTGCTTAGTAACCAGATACGGTCCACTATTTTTATATTTGGATCCAGTGACTTTGATATACTTCAGACCATGTACTTATAAATCATGTTTGCTGTTATAAATCAGATCATTTTGTGAAGTATCGCAGTGACTTCAATTTGCTGTATAAATCAGACCATTTTGCAGTGATCCAGTGACTTCAATTTCAGATCTTTACTGTTATAAATCAGACTACGTATAATCATCTCTTTTACAAAACCCAAGTAAAAAATCAATCAACCATTCAGAGTCAAATAATGAAACCAATACATGTCAAAAAATTTATGAACATGGTTCTTATATTATGTTGTCAAGAGGATTTGAACAGAAAAGAAACCAACAAATATTCACTTGTAGCTAGATCGACTAGTTCAACTTAAACAGCTTAACCACATTATAACACATCGAGATCACTTTATAATCAAATAACCAACCAGATCATTCAAAAACACCAAGCACACGTATATAAATATTCAACACAAGTACATTATATATATATCATACATTCTAGAACTTAGAAGTCAGAAGTATGTTATATATACCTGACATTCTGAAAAAAAATCATATTTAGACCAGTTATAATAATATGCAGGGTTATAATGACATACCTTTTGAGGGAAACTCGTTGGCTGATAACCACTTTGAGGATGCAATGCCACTTGACTTTCCAACTAAATCAAACAAAAAAATGGATATATCAACTAGTTATACACACACGGACACATATAATTATTAAGTTTAATGATTGAAGGACTACCAAACTCATATAACCCCCATATGGCATTTGGTGTTGGAATATCATTAGGTCTTCTTCCTGCATTAACACAACTTATGATATCAGCCTATGTATGTTTGTCATATATTAAGTACAATGATTGCATAACTACCATTTGAGGTCGATAACATGAACTTGAACTTAAATCACTAATCGGGGTTTGGCATGGCATAGTTGGACTAGGGGAAGCGCGACTCACGTGACATGGTGAGCTTGTTTGGTGTATCTGAATATAACAGAAAACATTTTATTAGACAAAACGAACTTATAACACAGCGACATATCTAATTAATGCATAATGATACCTTGATTTTTTTCCGAGGCCACTCAATAAATTCCAAGATTGTATGTTCTAAAACAGAAACATTCTCTGTTGTTTTAGGCAGAGGTATTGCTTTAAAAGCATCTTCGACTGTGTCTACTTGAACCTTAATGTAACCCTCGGACATACAAGATCCATGTAGTATCGCGTCCCTAGTCGGATAAACCTTCCCTATAGCTACTCGACAATCAGGTCCAGAGTAGGGCCATAGTAAATCACATGGAATGGGATCCTACACTAGACATTTGAGTATAAATAATAAAGTTTATATAAATAGCTATAAAATATTTATAATAACATGATTACCTCGAGGTCATCAAGTCCATCAGTATATACATCAGACGCAGAACTAGAACCTTGTAAGCGTTCCACGATAGCCTTTAACCGCCATCTCTTGACTAAATCTATCTTCTAAAGCGGTTGTAACATTTTTTGTTACCTTCTCCTCAATCGCCTCAATGTCTACAACCTCATGTCTCTCCCTATCTCCCTTTACCCACCCTAATGATTTCCTTACTCCAATAGTGGTAGCTACCCCCCTTGTGCCCCCATGCTCTTTCCAAACACTTGTGTAATCGGATCTCTTCCGACTATATGGTATGTACCATCTTCGAGCATGGTTTTCTCTTTTCAACCTGCCCATAAAATAATATAATCATTAGAAATTGTATACATCTTTATATCAGTGGTATATAGATCATTATACTAGTATATATATCTGAATTTACCAATTGTCGAAGTGCTCCTTCCATATATTCAGTCAACTTTCTTGCGCCAAATGTTTTGTCTCTTGGTAAGTGTGCCAAAGCATATATCTTGGAACGGTCGTTTTGTATGACACTTAACCATGGGTGTCGTAGTACTAATTGGTCCCATTCAGCCCTCCAAGTGTCTTCCCTATCTGCAAGACCAGTGCGTCCTAGTCGGGAAGGGTTTTTGTTTTGAAGTGCACTTGCTTTTGCTTTGGCACTTTTGAGCTTCACATATATGTAAGAAAACACAATCAGAAACATTTACAAAACTAGTATGTTTATACACAAAACTATATACTCACCAGAAATTCTTTTGACTGACACTTAGCAACGAACTCGTCCCAATGTGTCATGTCCACGAAACTGAATTTTGATTTAGGGTCGTTATTATTTTTTTTGACAAATTCTATATTGAGCTTGGATTTAAATGTCCTGTGTGCATCGTTAGCTTTCTTTTTCATTTCAACCTTCGCATAATTATCTTTAATATTCCATTGAACCTAATGATTTACAAGATAGGTAAATTGGTGAAACGATTAGTTAATACATACACTGAATAGATACAAGATATGAATTGATATATAATGTAATACCTTAATAGTTTCCCATACATGATCCCACACTTCATCCTTTATTTTTTTCCACTCCATCCAGTAAGGAAAATGTTTTTCACACGCTCGATTAAAATCATTCATGAAGCGGTTATGGTTTTTGCCACATGGTAACTTCTTATTACTAAACTTTACTTCATACACAGCCCCTTGAAAATCTTTGGATCCCCTTGATACACCTCGCTTATCCCGATTCGACATTGTATAAATACCTAAGATGTTGAGTACCTGAAATGCATGTTGATCAATAAGCTTAGTGAGTTCAAAAAACATCAGTAGTAACAAAAGCCATCATGGTTTGATCTTAATGCTATTGCAACTATTTTTAAACTATATTGCATTTGATTAAACCTGTTTGTGGAACATTTAGTTGAGTATGAAGTAAGCATGAACTAATGTAATAGATATAACCTCTAATATATCACCTCATTCAGTAGAAGCAAAAAGTATTTCACCAAGAGACTAATATAGACAAACAAACAAACTTAAACTAGCTACCATAACAAAGAAATGCGCTTAAGTATTAAGAGCTTATGGCTTTATTTATGTATGAAATCTTAGTCTTAATAGTTTCAATCCAATACCTTAGCATATAAGTAAAAAGTAAAAACAACAATATTAACTCTCTTCTTGATCTCAACTAAAAGACTTGTTTTTGTAACCAATATAAATTGACAACAAACAAAAGGTGAATACAATCATGTTTTTACAGTACTATTAGTCTTTTACTCAGTAAAATCGAAAGAAAAAAAAATTAACTTTGAAGCAGGTCACGAAAAAAACTAATAAATCTCATAAACATAACATAAATTATTTGATATATCCTTAGCTCGCTATTTTCAGTTTATAAACTTTTCCAATTTCAAACAAAAGGTATGAAAAAAAAGCATAAAATCAAATAATTAGTATAAATAGTTACCACAAAGATGAACTCAGAACTTGAAGAAATTAAACCGAATAAAAATTCAAACTCAAACCCTTTTTTGCCCTAATAAATCTGAAATTTGGTATTTTTGTAGATGATTTTGTGATTTAAGAGGTTTCAATAAGGTTATGGATGTTTGGCTGTCAAAATGGTAGTGAAAATTGAAAGATTCAGTGGATCAATTGCAGGAATTAGAAGATTTTGTTCATGGCAGTGACAAAAGGGAGGGGGAAAATTGGGGGCGAGTATGTGTAAAAAATGTGAAGTGGGGTTGTGGTGGCTAGGGTTAAGCCGCGTGTTATTTTTGGCGGTCCAATTAGAAAAAAATGGGAGGGAACTAATACTTCTAAAATTTTCAGATACAAACATAAAATTAAAAGTTAAATAACATGTAAATTAAATATTTGAATAAGGTAAGGTGTACAAATTTTTTGAAACAAGTAAATAAATAGATAAGCGTCTTCTTAGATTTCTTGAAACTCCTTTCTTCGTCGTTCACTTTTTCCTGCGAGCAAAAGTATAATTAACAAGCTGTACATATTTATTAGTTTACGTTTAACAATAAGAATTTTATAATATATACAAACCTCCGTTTGGCGCCAGGTGTGTCAACCCACAATCCTTCATCATGGTCAGATCGTAAGTATGTGGTGTCACCATCTATCGGTGGAATACCCTCTGAAAATGGTGGTAGATCGTCAAACTGGTCATATTCTTCCTCGTCAACAACATTATCAACACCAAGTATATGTCGTTTACCAGGCATAACGACGTGCCATCTTGGATTGCTAGGGTCTTGAACAAAAAATACTTGTGTGGCTTGCTTTGCGAGAATGAAGGGTTCAGACACATAACCGTCAGTTCCAAGGTCAACAAGTGTGAAACCATAGTCGTCAACTTTAACACCTGCGCTATTATTTACCCACTTACACTTGAACAATGGTATTTTGAAAGAATAGTAATCCAGCTCCCAAATTTCTTGTATCACCCCGTAATACGACTTTTTGGTAATCCCTGTGGAGGCTATCACTGTAACTCCGCTATTTTGCACTCTACTATTTTCATCTCGCATCTTAGTGTAAAATGTATAACCGTTAATTTCGTATCCTTCATATGTTTTGACAAGCAATCTCGGGCCTCTCTAGCTTTTCCACTATTTTATCGGCGTTTGGTTGACCCGCGCTTGCTGCCACTTTGTCTTTTAGCCAAGTAGCAAAGTGCTCATTATGCCTCTTCGTATACCATGTCTCTGTTCTACCAATGTTTTCTGCGCGTAACTTTTCCATATGTTCATTAATGTAAGGAGCAACACACGTCATATGTTCAAGGACTACCAAATGTGCAATCTCAAAAAGCTCATTATTTGGGCTTGACTGTTTCGATCCAATAGTACCGACCCCATGAAGTCTGCCCACATGACGACTTTGAGGAACGCCGATACCTTTGATACCTTCCAAATAGTTTGTATAATAGTCGATGACCTCCTCAGAAGCATATCCTTCAACAATACTACCCTCGGGTCGAGACCGGTTCCTTACATACCCCTTCACGATGCCCATATATCTCTCAAAAGGGTACATGTAACGTAAAAATACAGGACCGCAAGCCTTAATTTCACTAACGATGTGAGATACTAGATGAACCATAACATCGAAAAAGGACGGCGGGAAGTACATCTCTAATTGACATAAAGTAATGATAACATCTTTTTGCCATGAATCCAAAATTTCGGGGTCAATCACTTTCGAGTGAATCTTGTTAAAAAACAAACAAAGTTTTGTGATTGTATGTCGGACATTCTTCGGTAACAAACCATGAATTGCGATGGGAATCATATGTGCCATTAAAACATGATAATCATGGGACTTCATTCCTTGTAGTTTACAGTCTTTCATGGATACCAAGCTCCTAATGTTCGCTGAATAGCTAGATGGAACTTTAATATCATGTAAGCATTTACAAAATTGGGTTTTTTCTGCTTTTGACATGGTATAACACGCTGGCGGCAGATAGGTGCGTTTTTTGTCATTCTCAACAGGGGCGAGCTCTAACCGGATTCCCCACGAGACCATATCTTTTCGAGCATTAATACCATCTTTAGTTTTCCCGGGAATATTCAACAATAACCCCATCAAGCTGTCACATACGTTCTTTTCAATGTGCATAACGTCGATACAATGTCGTACTTCCAAATCCTTCCAATATTCTAATTCCCAAAAAACTGACCTTTTTTTCCACGTTCCTTGTTCAATTTGACTTCCTTTTCCTTTTCCAAACACAGTGTTTATATTAGAAACTCGTGAAAGTGCAATATCTCCACTAAATCGTGTCCGACTCGTCCAAACTCCGTATTCAAATTCGTCAAACTCGAACTCATATACCGTACGAGTGATTTTTGAAGCTATCTTCGATGGCCCATGAACACAATTTTTTTGCAATTGTCTAACCACCTGGAGGATGTCTCATCTTCACATATCGGGCAAGCCTGTTTACCCTTCGTGCTATATCCTGACAAATTACCGTATGCCGGAAAATCATTAATGGTGCAAAAAATCATGGCTCGCAACGTAAACTTCTCTTTCTTATACGCATCATACATTTTTACACTCGATTTCCACAATTTTTTCATATCGTCAATGAGAGGAGACAAATACACGTCAATGTCATTACGAGGTTGTTTTGGACCGGAAATTAACAATGACATCATAATGTATTTACGTTTCATGCATAACCATGGTGGAAGATTGTACATACATAAAAGAACCGGCCAAGTACTATAACGACTGCTCATGTTTCCGAATGGGTTGATTCCGTCTGAGCTTAGTCCAAATCGAATATTTCTAATATCTTTACTGAATTCTGGAAATTTGTTATTAATTTTTCTCCATTGAGGGGAGTCCGCCACATGCCTTAATTTCCCATCATCTTTACGCTGATCGGAATGCCAACGCAACAATTTGGCCTCTTTCTTGTTTTCAAATAATCGTTTCAGTCTTGGTATGACAGGAAAATACCACAATAGCTTAGCCAGGGGTCCATTTTTTGTCACATCATCATCAATTTCATTTGGTTCTTTCTTATACCTTGATGTTCCGCAAGTAACACAAGCATGCAAGTTTTCGTACTTATCACCCCTATACAACATACAGTCATTTGGACATGCGTGTATTCTTTCAATTTCTAGTCCCATTGGACACATTATTTTTTTAGCTTGGTAAGTAGAAATAGGCATCTCATTATTAGCGGGAAGCAGTCTATGTATAAAATCTAATAACTTTGTAAAGCTAGTATCACTCCAACTACTATTTGCTTTTAACTTTAACAACTCCAAAACAGCAGAAAGTACGGAAAAACTCTTGCAACCATCGTACACTGGTTTCTCTGCATCTTCAAACAACTGTTGTAAATCTTCTTGATCAATATCACCATCATTAGCCTCTAAATCATGCAACATCTCTTTTAGATTTTCATGTTTATCATTAATGCAAGTATCATTATTTTCATTAGTATTCGATACATGATTTGATGTGCTATTATCAAATAGTGATTCCCCATGCTCTGACCAACAAGTATATTTACGGACAAAACCGTATTTGTGCAAATGAAACTCAATCACTTTGATATCAGTATAGGGTACAAAATTTCTATATTTTGAACATGGACAAAAATCTCAGGCTTCTCCCTTAGCCACTCGGTTAGACTCAGCAGCCACAAGAAAACTTTGCACTCCTTTCACAAATTCTGGGTCATTAACGGTCTTCCCATACATCCATTGTCGTTCCATCTGAAATTTTAAAATAACATAATAAATCATATGCACGTACAAATGAAACATAGGTGGTCATATGTGGCAAATCCTAACCCACCTTTTAAATATTTTATCTCATATGTGTATACGTTCTAGCGGGTTGACTATTTAGAAAAAATGCACATTTCCTCAACTCCCCAGTATGCGTACAAAACGCAAACTCGTAGGAGTAAGGAGAAATGTATACCGATTTTTTCTTAAAATTCCAACCCATTAAAACGTGTACACATCCTAAATGAGACAAAATATTCAAAAGGCAGTCCCAAAACGGGGACTGCCCGAAATTAATCTCTATTAGATTAGTTTCGGACGGGTACTAACTAATTTCATATCATGATCTACTAATAACTTCAAGATGCACATGCTATGTAAAAACAAATAAGCGTATCAACAATATAAGTATATACAACTATTTAGAACTAATAACAAAAATATAAATAATGTTACAAATAACAAAAAGTTCATAAAACTCACCTTATGATCCGAATATTTTTAATTTGAGTGGAAAATCTCTAATCTTGATACATGATGAAGAAATTAATACCTATACAAATATCAAAAATATATTAGTTAAGTATTAAAGATTTATAATGAGTAAAAATAAATAAAAATATCCACAAAATATAATTATTACCTTGTATGTAGTTTTGTGAGGTTTAAGTTAAATTTATTATGGTTGTTGATTGGAGTGTTTAATGTTATAATTTTGAAAGATTTGAGTTGGAAGGAGTAAATGTGTGGTATATTGAATGAGAGAAAAATTGAATGTGAATGTGGGTGAAGAGGTAGCAGGTTTCCGTTGGGGGAGCAGACCTGCATTATTGATCATTTTTTTTGCTACGGTTCTAAACAAACCGTAGTAGATATGTTATCATTTAACATGGTTATTTTCTAACCGTAGCAGAAAACCTCAATTTGGTACGGTTAACAAATAAACCGTAGCAGAAAACAAATCTATGTAGCAAATGAGTTTTAGTTACCACGGTTTCTATTAAAACCGTAGCAAAAAACTTACTTTTCTTCATTTGCTACGGTTTTTTGTATAACCGTGTCTAATTGCCGTAGCAAAAAACACTTTGTGTAGTAGTGGGGGGGCTTGATATCTTTCATTGAAGAAAATTAAAGTTCAAACCTTCCGGCCAGTAATTTTAGGATCAGCTTTCGACCGTCTATTTCTCAACACAAATGTTTTTGTAAGGCTGAGAAAAAAGAGAGCTTGCGAAATAGGTTAGGTTTAACACCAAATCCTCACTATTCGCAGAGACAACTGAACATTGCTTGAGATGCGGTCTTCGGGAAAGGGTCGCAACGGGTATGAAACTGACTACGGTTTAAGGTTGCATGTTGAACCAACCACTTGCGAAGATAGATATGTTTTGTTAAATGTAGCTCTTGGCTATAGCTTCATGCAAGATTAAGATAACATACAAGGAAAAAACGCAAAAATTTAAAATTAAAATGACACATATTTTGTTGAAGGCTAAAACAAAAGCTTTAGCTCGAATCTCATCTTTTAAAACTAGTGACTGAATGCTACAAAAAAGTAAAAATGTGCAACGAGCATACCTGATATTCTGATAATGACAGTTTGTGGCAACAAAATGTATACCTACAAGAGACTTAAACTGAGAACGGTATGTCTTGCAACTTAGTGAGTGAACGAAACTAATCTAAGTTAACATAAACATGATTAAGCATTAGCTAAATGCTAACCAGCCCATAGTCTAAATAGGTCAAAACTTGCGAATAACATGCTAACACTATAATGAGCTACTAAATACTAAATATCCAATTTCTAATTACATGACAACATTTCTTCGCTTGCTACTTAAGGCACGACATGTAGTCATCTTGCTAGTTATATATGATGTCTATTCACCATATTAAAACTAAGCTAATACTTACAACCTCCATTCACTTGCTACTTGATATACGACATCTAGTTGTCATGCTACAATTAGGTGATATCTAATCATATATCAAAGAATAATACGATATGTGTAATCGTCAATGCTAACATGTTGTGATATCTAATCACATTTCTATTAAATGTACGATATCTAATTGTCACATTATCATGTCATGATGTCTAATCACGTCTTACTAGCTAGACGATACCTAATCGTCAATACTAACATGTTGGGATCTCTAATCACATTTCTACTATATGTACGATAGTTAATTGTCACGCATCATGTCGTGATATCTAATCACGTTTCTAATAGCTAGACAATATCTAATCGTCACATTATTATATCTCGGCTATATCTAAATCATGGCATAAACTATATTTACTCGGCTATCTCCGAGTCTAGCATAACCTGTGATATTCGGTTATCTTTGAATCTAGTATAACATGTGATATTTGGCTATCTCCGAATCTGGTATAGCATATGATATTTGGCTATCTCCGAATCTTGCATAACATGACATGGTTCGGCTATTTCCAAAGCTATATGACAAGACATGGTTCGGCTATTTCTGAAGTTACATATAAGCATATTAAGATCATGTTTAACTACGAAACATGAAACTAAATCCGTTACTCACCTCAATCATGGTCTAGGCTTTCCGTTTGCTTCCCGCGAGAACCTAAACACATTATAACATCAAACTAACACTTTTAGGATCTTCAGTCATCTAACTTATGGACTTGTAAACTAATAAACATGACTATATTGGGTCTCATATGGCCTTGTGCCAAACACCTCTAATTCTAACATACCTAGTTATAACATGAAATCTTAACACATGGCTTTAATACAATTCTTTTGTAACATGATTCTAACATCATGTTTCATAATTAATTCAAAGCTAGTGTTCATAAAACTCCAAATCAACATAAACCCCAAATTAATCACTAACATGAATTAGGGCATAATTTTTTACTAACCTTTGATGGGGATTGATTCTCACACTTGAAGACTTATGAGGATACACCAAATCACCAGTACTTACACCTTGAATCCTCCTTGTGGTTTCTTTTTAGCTAAGAAGGAGTTATGATTATTTTTCCCTCCAAAACATCCTATGAAGCCACGTCCTAACTCCAACACACATACACACACGTGTGTTTATGAGGCACATCCTAGACAAATGGGCGTTATTAACCCAAAAGGGTAGTTAGTAATTCCGCCCAAAATTATACTTTGCACCGTTAGTCCGGTCGTTAAGTCTTTTGCACCGTTAGTCCTTTTTTCATTAACTATTTGCACTCTAAGTCCTTGTTTGTGTTAAAAACTAATAGAAAGACTTTTCTAACATTCTAAAAGCAATATAATATTGTCTTGACTAAACTATAAAACTTGGGGTGTTACAATTGCTTTGGTTCCACTTGAAGTAAAACCATAATCATCAAAACCTGGGGTTAAGGTTGAAAAGAGGATTTTGAAGGCCGAAGTTGTTAAAGAGCACGTTGATAAAATCCAAGACCTTCAAATTTGTGATCAACATGACAAAATCTTCAACTTTACTCTTATAAACAATAAAGGACTTTGGTTTGAAGAGTTGAGAGAAGGTTGTAGAATCCAAGGATAACGAAGATGTAAAGGTTTTATGATCATGATCTACACATGAATGTTCAAATAAAAAACCAACTTTTTTTCTTTCTAATAAAGGTAGATGAGAAATTAAAGGTCCCGGTTTGTCATTTGAAGATAATTGAAGTTTTTCAAGCCTCTTCAACTCATGTTATTTATCATTAGAACTCGATGACGAGTTACTTTGAAGAGAGGGAGAATGATGAGGGGGCATTTATCCAACATTTAGGTTCGTTTGTAATCGTTGGGAGTACGGAAAACGTGTGAAGAAGCATGAATCAATTAAAGAAAATAAGTTCAAGACCCGAAGTTTCGGTTCATGTGGGAGTGTGGAAAACGGGTCAAGATTAAAGGCGTTAATCGAATATTAAATGTCTACCCCATGAGCAAAGTTACACATGAGAACTCAGATTGAGTTCTTTTCAAGTGAGGGGGAATGATGGGGACAAGATTCGAGACCGAGAGCCGTAGAAGTTACTATCCCTTCGACGTAATGCCATTACCTTTGTTACGCCGTATAACTCTCAAATAAGGATTTATTTAGGCGTCTTAGTTGTTACACCGTATACAAGAATTTCTTGTTACGGCGTAGAGGCTTTACAATCCAAAATTTCCTTTTTATGTTTAAGTCGGTTTTTATTATATTTAGGTTAATTGTTTTTTTTCAAGTTTTATATCTTTATAAATATATGGCTCATTATCATTATAATGGAACTTTTGGTAATAGTTAAATTTGTGTTTTGGAGTCTTTTACTCTTGTTAGGATTTTATTCCTTGAAGGTTTTATCCTCGTTTATCAAACCTTGTGTTAGGTTTAACAAAATTCTGCGTCCTGTGTCAAAGCGGTGAATGTTGATGTGGCGATGGATTTTGGTTTTGATGACCATTATATCATGTCCAAGCTTTCTCAATTATTATAATATATTCAGTCTTAAGTCTATTATTAACCTTTTCTCTCTAATACATTAACCCTATACCTTTTTTTTATCCAATTTGACGTGACGCGAATGTACAACCGGTTGACAAGAATAACATTTTTAACTTTTCAACCCATCTTCGACTTATCTTTTATATAATAAAAGAATTACGACATTTCGGAGTGATTTTGTCAATTCATTCTTATTGAAAAAAATTGGGCCAATAGAAGAGCTTGATTTTACCACGTAAGCAAAATCGTGTGATGTGATTGGTTAATAAAAGTCAAAATTAAATTGAATTTGGTCAACATTTAATTAATTTGGTGGAGAAATTTGGTTGAGAAGAAAAACACATAAAAACATAGGTGTCAAATTTGTGAAAACAAAAACTTAAAAAAAGATGGCGTAATTAACAAAACTTTAGTGGTTAAGTTTTAAAAATTGTATAGAGTTATGTGTAATGTTATAAGTTTTCATGTTTTTTAATAAGTTTTGAAATTAAACAAATACTCCCTTATACTTTATACCCCTATACTTTATAACTTAAAAATACAATATATATGTTGTTTTAAAACTCCAACATATAAATATACATAAGATTATAAATGTTATTTTTTTTACTATATATGTTTACTAAGGACTCATTTATTTCATATTAAAAGATGACAAATGTTCGTTCAAAAAAAAAAGAAAAGAAAAGACAAAAAGATGACAAATATGGACACGAATTTGAATATTAAATACGGCTAAATTATTGAAAACGGGAATATAATTATCAAATTGTAAGTACGAGCTACTGTAATATGAAAAAGAAAAAAAAATGATTGTACTTATAACAACTACTCATGTAATTTTTTATATAATGATATGTATAAAAACATTTTTAAAAAACTTTAAGGAGTATATTTTAAGTTCATCAAAGTTTATTATGTGCAACTAAACTTGCATCTTGTGTACATCATAATATCAATAGTGAAATTTAAATAGTAACATCAATATCTATATCAGCTAATAGTTGAATCTTGAGTTATCTAACAAAATTTTAAAATTTGATTATACAAAATTCTAATGGATATTAATGGATAATGAAAAACTCGTGCATAAGTATATAATTATATGTAATTACCTTTAAAAACACAATTTTCAAAGATTGATACAAAATAATTTTTTTTGTCAAAATCTTGTGCGTGCACAGTCATTTTAACTAGTTGCTCTAATACTAGAAAACTTTTCTAAAATTTTTTAACCCTTCTTCAACTCGGATATTCTTAAATAAATACATACTACAAAATTGGACTAAGCTGTTTCCCTGAATCATGAAATATTTTGCATGTATGTTGTTGATGTATAACCAATAAGTTTATTCAAAATTTTCGCATGAATTATGCATAAATATGGGAAATTGCTGCTCTAAAATAGAAAATAAAGATATCGAAACTTTGGAAATATTATACTACAGCTACAAACAATTAAACACCAGGATTCGAGGCATAAATTGGGCTAAATAGGCCTAAACTAGCCTTGAATCTCGAGGCGGCTAACTAAACTTTAGTCTATACGAGTAATTCATGACATTGAGTTTATGATAGGCCGGGCTAGTTACCAATCAGTAATTCAAGTTTGATGGGCCGGGCTGTTTGATAGGGTATTTTGGTGGGATTTCAAGTCTTTTGAATTTGAAATATCGTGTTTGGTTGAAACATAATGGGAGGAACAAGAAATTAAAAATACCGTGCATAGGGGTTTCTAAAATTATTTGGCTAATCGAGAGATTTAAATTTTCATGAGAACACGAAAGTTTGATGGTTAAAATAGACAAATTTTCCCTTCTCTTTTTTTCAGTTCATGATAGTGTTCCTCTGATCAGTTTATGTTTTCCCCAACATCCATCTTATCCCTAGTTCATATCGTATAAAAATCAAAACCTTCAACAACAATTCATCAAATTTCCATATGAGCATCTTAGATTAAACATAAAGATTCAAACTGTAACAACTATTTATCAAATTTGCACATGTATCTCATCTAGGCAGGAAGATTTTATCTAAAAGATTGAACCTTTAAGTATGATTTATTGCTTGTTTCATAACTCAGCACCTTATCTTCTTGTTTAAGTTTTAGTTTTAGTAAAAGTTTTAGTCTTGTCTAAGTAGATCGTTTTTTGATTTTCAGATGGTTATAGGAGGAATTTTCATTTGCTTACCTTTATTTTGGCGCTTACCAAGGGACAAATCCTCACCATCCATCTAGATTAATCTAATGGTGGGGATTAACCTAAGATTTAATAGATAAACCTAAGTCCATGTTTTTTTTCTTGTTTTTTTCTTTTTCTTTTTTATTCATTTTTTTTTTCTTTTTCTTTTAATTCACGTTTTTTTTTTTTAAATTCACGTTTTTTTTTTAAAATTTTAAATTCACGTTATTCACGTTTTTTTTTTAATTCTCGTTTTTTTCGCTTTCATGCGTTTTCGTCTGTTTTCATACGTTTTCGTCCGTTTTCATACGTTTCGGCCGTTTTCATACTTGTTTTTACGCTTTCATACGTTTTCGTCCATTTTCATACATATTCATCAATTTTCTTACGTTTTCTTACGTTTTTGTTCACTATTCATATGTTTTCTGGTCCACTTTCGTCCGTTTCATTTCGCTTTCCCGCTTTCATACTCGTTTACGCTTTCATACGTTTTCATCTGTTTTCATACATATTCATCCATTTTCTTATGTTTTCGTTTGTTTTCGTCCGTTTTTAAATGTTTTCAGACGTTTTCATACGTTTATGAATATCACAAGTGATATTCTGTGATACTCAGATGCTCACAAGTGATATTCTAAATATCACAAGTGATTTTCAACTAATGTTTTGTAACATCAAAATCACAATTGATATTCAGAATATCACAAAGTGATATCCAGAAAATCACAAGTGATATTCATAATATCACAAAGTGATATTCAGAATATCATAAAGTGATATCCAGAAAATCACAAGTGATATTCATAATATCACAAATATATAATTTGAATAGCAACTACATAGTTTGGGGGTAATTGTTAAATCTTATTTTATTTGCTTATGAGCTTATGTGATTTCGGTTTATGTTTCACAAGCTTAATTTGCTTATTTTGAAACTTATAAAATATGTAAGTTTATATTTACCACGTATAAAGATAAAATGGTCAAATTTTGGTTTAGAGTTCATACATATTCGTCCGTTTTCATATATTTTCGTCGGTTTTTAAGTGTTTTTGGTAATTGCTATATGTCTCCGGATATCACAAGTGGCGTTATGTGATATCACAAGTGATATTCGAGTATCACAAATAATATTACGAATATCACAAATGATATTCTCGGATATCCTGATGATCAACAAGTGATATTATGTGATTTTCTAAATATTACAAGTAATTTTCAACTAATGTTTTGTAAGATGAAAATCACAAGTGATTATCGAATACCACTGTAAAGTGATATCCGAAAATCACAAGTGATATTCATAATATCACAAAGTGATATTCAATATTATAAAATGATATTCGAATACAAGTGATATTCGAATATCAAAGTGATATTTCGAATATCACTTGTGATAGTCAGAAACGTATGAAAACGTAAGAAAATGGACGAATACGTATGAAAACGGACGAAAACGTATGAAAGCGTAAAAACACGTTTGAAAATGGATGAAAACGTATGAAAAATTGACGAAAACGAAAGAAAACTGATGAAAACGTATGAAAACGGACGAAAACAAATGAAAATGTATGAAAATCGACAAAAACGTATGAAAATGGACGAAAACGTATGAAAATAGACGAAAACGAAGAAAAAAACGCGAATGAAAAAACGCGGAATTAATAAAAACGAATTAAAAAAAAAGTGAATTAAATAAAAAAACGTTCATTTAAAAAAAAAGACAAAAAAAAAATATGTGAATAAAAAAAGAAAGACAAAAAGACAAGAAAAAAAAACATTGACTTAGGTTTACCTTTTAAATCTTAGGTTAATCCCCACCATTAGATCAAACTAGATGGATGGTGGGGATATGTCATTTGGTAAGCATGAATTTATGGGTAAGCAAAATAAAGTGTCTCATGGTTATAGATACTTTTTATTTTACATCACACAAAAATTTCGGTTTCTTATTTATATTTTGTTATAGATCCTTTTTTGTAAAATATCAAAATAGTTTTGGTGCAGTTCGGTGGTTTAGAAGAAAGATGATGCTCAGTGATGTTTTGTATAATAGGAAGGGCAGGGATGTCATTTACTAGTATACTATATAAGCACCATATATGTTCACTCATTCTAACGAAACAAAATACCGAAGGCGTTGGTGAGGCGACCGGGAGGCATTTTAGTTTACTGTTAGAAAGCGAGTTGGTGAGGCAACTGGGAGGCATTTTAGTTTATTGTTAGAAGTGAGAGTAGCTGTCTTTAGGGTGCCTTTCTAACAAGCTGTCTGGAATAGCGACCCTCGCTTCTAGTCCCACTTGTAGCCTGATCGAGACTTCTTTCTCTCTTGCTTGAATGCCAACAAACTTTTCTGACTCTGGTTAGTAGCTCTATACTTTCACCCGCTTGAAATACCTTATCTTGCTGTAAGTGAATTAAGGTATTTTTTCATTGAGATTGGGTTGGTGTTCAGTGTACTGCTTGTAAAGCCTATGCGAAGGAAGCGAGTACAAGATCGAAAAAAATGCATTGCATGGAAAAGTGAGATGTCCAAGATATTCAGAACGAGGGGAAGAATCGACGAGGAATCTAGACTAGAGAGGAATATAGAACATCAAATCGTATCGGCCTAAAGAATGCCGGACCAACCTACCAGAGGACTGTGACGCCATTTTCCCATGGGATGATGTATAGACTATGTGGATGACATAGTAGTCAAATACAAGACAAGGGTCAGTCACATAGAAGTCCCCAAAGCGAGGGTGAAAGGAAGGCTTTGACTAACTCCTTCTAGGGTGTAATTCCAAGCTCTCGTATGCCTATGAGACTCACAATCAGGCGTCGCACCTTAGTAAGCTTTCAGGAAAGTAAGGACTATTTATTGCCGCATCAAAAAAAGATGAAATCTTTTCCAGTGGTCTTCTAGCGTTAGAAGAAGTCGTGTTTGTCCCGGAAATCTGCAACGCCCTTCCCCGCCTTTTTTATATGGGGTGAAGGAAAAGACTGACCCTTTCGGTGACTTTCGCGGTCGCCCTCACTGAACCGACTTGAATCTGAACTACGATTCAGATCAAGTCTTACCGAAATCTGTGGGAGGATCCGAACGAATTATGCTTTCATTTCCCACGTATGGAGCACTGAGTTACTTACGTTACGGTCTTCAGCAGGTAGGCTGCACGCGGCTAGGAAGGCTACGTCTCATGCGCGTTGTGGATCGCGGTCTCACACACTTATTGCACTATGTGGAAGACTTTTTTGGGGGATCGTCCCTAAGTAAATTTTAGTTAAGCTTTGTTCTCTTGCAAAGCGGCGAGCTATAGCTATTTAGAAAAAGAAAAGATTTGAATTTGCAATGCACTATTCGGTCCAGCCCCAATCTCGATGAAAAAAGGAGAAGCAACTAAAGAAGGGTGATGAAGCTTCTTTTCATCCCATAGTACTGTCGCACTAAGCGACTACCGTTCCAGAGTCGTACAACGAAGTGATTAGCATATCCGAGTGAGCATTCGGTACATGTATCAGTCCGTGAAAGAGTGAAAGGGTCATCACTATTGAGGATCTCCCCCTAATCTTAGATAGGTCGTCTGGGGGTTTGCCGCGGTTCATTGTTGTGCTTACACACTAGGATACCCTTTTCCGAAAGCTCTGCGGGACCACCTACCACTAGTCTTCGTCCGGAGGGGTTTATTGCAAATCTTAAATTTGAATCTTTTAGTAGAGATAAGATGAAATGAGAAAAAAGTTAAAAAAAAAATTGTGAGAAAAAATTACAATCACACATTTCAGATGCACTCCTCCATCATATTAAATAGCCAGACATTTTAACTTCTTGAGTTTTAAATTCATGAATCAAACACCTCCCAAATTTCATGAGCGTTTCAATTTTCAAAATTTATATCAACCACAAAAACTATCAAAATTTTAAAATAGTTTCATTTTTGTGAGATTGTTTTAACTTTAAAGTCGGTGTTGTTAAAGTAATCATATATAAATTATATCATGTTGTGCATTTATAATAAACACCCATCTCATGAATATAACAACTTTTTAAGGAGGTGTTTGGTATAAGGTGTAGAAATCAAGTAATAGATTGGTTCTATTAAAAATTGTTTGGTATATAGTTTTGAGAATGAAAAATAGGAATCAGTTATGAAAACTCAAACCAGATCAACTTGGTAGGTATCATAATTTCATTCCCTTCTCTCTCTCAAGTGGGCGCATATTCATCAATTACCACTTATCCTGAACATCCAAAATAGAAAAATAGAGGTTCCTCTTTCTCCCACACATCTTAATCCTCGTCACGTTATTACTAACGATGTACTACCGACAACTTGGTCTTCGCTTCCGTGATTTGCAAATGTATTTGAGTCACTTTGATTTTTTCTATCTGTGATGTGTAACCGATTCTTTAAACTAGGATTATAACCAATTTTGTTGAGCTGAAAATGAATTTTGAACTTTGAACTCCGAACTTTTATTAGTGAACTTTGAACTTTGAGCTGCAAATGAACTTTAAACTTTTATTAGTATGGAGCTACATATTGTGTTGTACATTCACTTCCATTTTTGTTTAAATTAATAAATACATATGAAAGCTTATGTATTGAAACAGGGACGGAACTAGGATTAAATATGATAGGATGTACAAATTTTTTTGAACCGTAATATAATGGAGTTAAAAAGTGAATGAAAACGAAGAATTCATTAAAACGATAAGTAAATGAGCATATTACAGATGAACCGGGTGCATTTAAGATACATACAGAAAAAATCGATATGTTTTTCAAAAATTAACACTATATCGAAAAATTTTATAAGATTTCCGAACACTCGCGAGAACACCTCTGGTTCTGTCCCTGAACCGAAGAAGAAGATGAATTATTTTTATTAGCCCTCTGTTCTTTGCCCTTCAAACCTATACCAAACCAAACAATTGTTATACATATGATAGTAATAATCAATTCCATTCCACCTAATAATCAAACTGAAATCAATAGTGATTCCATCCAACAAACAAAACGCACCCTAAGTTAACAACCATTATGCAATCAATTAATGCACGACTCAACATAAAAAATAACAACTAAATAATGACAAAGTTTGATAAATGTTTTTTTCAAGTCACTATAACATAAAAGTTTCACAAGAATAAAAACACTGTTGAAACTTTGAATTATTTTTTTATTATAAAATAAAGTTAGAGTGACTAAATTGAAATAAATCTCAAACTTTATTACTATTAGATGATTGTCCAATAATTTCGCAAAGAACTTTTATGTTTTTGGTCTGTTCGTGAAGATAATCAACAATGTATAAAGAGCATACTAGGTTCGCCATATTGTTGCGGATTTACATAAAAAAATGATCCGGTGTATCTGAGTTAATTTCCTTTTATAATATACGATATGAATTATTTATTGATACTGCTATTTATTTGTTCCATAGTAACACATCTACCGAACTCAATTTAAGGCGTTAGGGTGCAGTTTGGTTTGTTAATAGATTTGGATTTGAATTTGAATTTAAATTTAGGTGAGTTTTAAAAAATAATAAAATGAAATATTTGATGAATTTAAGTATTGTTTGCTGTGAAAATTGTCATAATATTTGAAGGAATTAATTAAAAAAGAAGCACAATTGGTGTAAACGAGACGAGACAGCTCGCGAGCTATTCGAGATCGACTCGTAAACTACTCGAAATCGACTCGATATAAACGAGTCGAGCTCGATCTCGAGCTACTCGAGTACATTTTCAAGCCGAGTTCGAGCTCGAATATGCTCAGCTCGTGAGCCCTTATCGAGCTTCAATGATATTACACTTTTACCCTTTTATATACATATAGTTACGTAAAATCGAGTCGAGTCGAGCTTGATATGCCCATTTTTCATCGAGTTCTAACTTTAAAAGTGGCAATAATCGAGCTCGAGTTTGAGATGACGAGCCGAACTCGAGCTTGAAATCCAAAACTCAAACGAGCTCGAGTCAAGTTTTGAGCTCGAATTTTACTAATCGAGTCGAGTCAAGTTTTGAGCTCGAATTTTACTAATCGAGTCGAGTTCGAGTTTGGCAGTACTCGACTCGACTCGACTCGGCTCGTTACACCCCTAAGCACAAACATAGTGGATATAAAAATTTGGCCCACATTTAAAGAAGAAAGACAAAAAAAATACATGGTGTTTTTATAATCCTCAAACTTTGGTGTCAACTGTCAAGGATTAGTAGATAGCATACATTAAAGATTGAGTCCAAAACTAAGGACCCACTAACCAAACTGTCCAAACGCATCGTTAGTCCACTACACTGTCAAACTAGTTATTTTAACCAAGTTTCAATGCCTAAACTTTTATGCCTTTTTATCATGGGTTTTTCCATCTTGCGACTTATCACAAAATAAAAAAGGAAAAAGTATTTAAAAAGTACTCGAGGTTTTAAAAAAGGACACAAATATTTATAAAAAAAGTATTTTTTATGGATCTTTAAGTATTTTTTGTGTTTTTTCTACTTTTTATTTTGTGTCCATAAGATATATAAGATAGAAAAACCTTTTTACCATTGCATCTGGCTTTTATTAAAAGCTAGGTTAGGTTACTTTTGAAGGTTGATAAGACTACTCACACCAAGGTAGCGTGAGGTGCATTTTTATAGTTGGTCAAACGTGAGCTTTGTTGGGAAGGTCTTGGGTGTGCATGAGCCAAGCAAAATCATGGACGAAAGGCTCTCACCTTATATGGTTATGTGCCAAGTGAGCCTTTTTAAAAGTGAATATTTAGTGAAATATTTTTGTATAAAAAGGAATATTTTTATAAAAGGTGAGAAAGTAATGATTATTATAAGTGAAAAATGAGAAGAGGTGACTAGAGATAAAAAGTTGATGTAACGTTGAGGTAAAAAGTGAAGTTGAGTGCATGCATAGAGTAGTTTAATATTTACTTTGTCTTAAAATTATAGTCTATATATATATATTCTTTTGTGATGTCTTAAAATAATTATCCACTTTATTTTTTAAGTAAAAATTGAAGAATTTAGTAGAAGAATATTTTATTTGAGTGGTTGAAAATTAAAGTGACATCACTTTTATTAAACTGTATGATTTTTGTTTCTTGACAATAATTTTGAGACGGAAGGAGTAACAAATTTAAAACATACAGTAAATACCCGTCTTTTGCAGATGTATACAAAATTAAAGGCCGTATGAAACGTATAAAAACGGGCGAAAACGTATAAAAACGGACGAAAACATAAAAACATAAAATAATGGACAAAAACGGACGTAAACGGATAAAAACGTATTAAAACGGACGAAAACGTATGAAATATAAAAAAACGTATAAAACGGACAAAAACGTACGTATAAAAATGGAAACACGTAAGAAAACGTATAAAAATAGACGAAAACATAAGAAAACGGACGAAAACGTAAAAAAGGACGAAAACGTATAAAAGAGACGAACATGTTAAAAAAATGACGAAAACATAAAAAAAGGAAAATAACGTAAAAAAACGGACGAAAACGTATAAAAACGGACGAAAGAGTATGAAAATGGACGAAAATATAAAAAAACAAACAAAAACAGATAAAAACATATGAAACCGTAAAAAACAGACGAAAACGGATAAAAACATATAAAAAAGTAAAAACACGACGAAAACGTATTAAAACAGACTAACGATGCAAATATTTTCTCTTGAGGACTAACGATGCAAATATTTTCTCTTGCGTTAGGAGATAACAGAAAAATAATTTGCACCGTTAATCCTCATTGACAAATTATACTAATGGAGAAATGTATGATGACTAACTTTACTCACAGATAAATGTGTATGAGTAGGGCTGTAAACGAACCGAACGAACACGAACGGAGGTTTGTTCATGTTCGTTCATTTAATTTTAACCGGACACGGACGTTTAAACGAACGACTTTTCCTGTTCATGTTCGTTTGTTAAGAAAATGAGTTGTTCATGTTTGTTTATGTTCGTTCATTAATATACTAAACGAACGTTAAACGAACATAAACGATCGAACATATACGAAAATAGACAAACAAACATAAACATATTAAATTATACACAATATATTGTTTTATAAGTGTTGTTTTGTTTAAACAAAACAATTTTAAAATTAAACAATTAAAAGATATGATATACGAACGTAAATAAATAAATGAACATAAACGAACGCATAATCGGACGTTCACAAACATAAATGAACGGACGCGACTTTGTTTGTTCATTTAACTAAACGAACATAAAATATTGTTCATGTTCGTTCATTTAATAAATAAACGAACTTTTTTACCAAACCGCGGATTCATGAAATGCTCATTTAACGCTCAGCTTGCCCTAGGCTCTATGTATTTAAAGAAAGAAAAACTACATAGATATAAAGCTGGACAATAGACGAACATGTATTTTAAACTTTACTTAAAAAGATAAAAATAAACAGCAAGCATCATTAATATAGCCGCAATATAACACAACAATACAAGACACGTCCCATTATATAATGGGATTGTTTTAACCGCCAGCCGCTTACGGTGGCATTTGGTTAGTTGAGGGATACCACAAAAATATCGAAAAATATTTTTTATTTGTTGTTGGTCCTTTAGTCTTTTAAATTATTTTTTCAATACTTTTTTGTGAGCCAGTTTAACCACGCTTCAAGCAAGACTTGCTGGCAGGCGCTGGTTGACAATCCCTTATATAATAGGTAAATAAAGGACTTTGAAAACAAAAATGGACAACAAGACAAATTAGAGCAAAAAACAACTTAACAGTTAACACCTACAAGGTGGTAGTAATCATGTGGTCAAAAGGAAATCTGAGCCGTTCCGTACAAGGTGGCTGGTACGAGAAGCAGGATCCACGTATCTCATTCATAAGCACGTGATTACGTTGTACTCGGCTTTTCTCGACGGTCCACGTGTCCCAATCTTTAGAAGACTACGCGTTGGTCCCCACAACTTCCACATGGCGTTCGTATGTTGCTCTATCTTTATCGTGATCTGGCTGCCCCCGGTAAGGGGATTCAATCCCCTTACTTTTCACACCCACGTCAGCTTTCTCTCTTTAGCGACCTTCAGACGATTAAATGCCCCAATAACACGACCTACACTACAAAAAATATACCCCACAAAAATACCTTTTATATTCATTAAACACACACACAATCTCACTTAATACTCGATCGAGCAGACGATCAAGTTGGGTGAAAAGTGGACATGTGATCGATCGTGTTTTTTTCCGCACAATAAAGAGATCGACTAAAGATCGATCCTCCCAATTGATCGAGTGAAGGGAAGATCGAATTACTGGGGCTAGCCTTAGGAAATTCAGATATTCCTTATCTTACTCTACAAGTTATTAATGTGCTTCACTAAATCTAACATTTTACAATGATCGGAGATGATTTGTACATTCTCATAATTAAGACATTCAAATTTTAAGTATTTGCATATTTATATTTTTATATTATTTTTAGTTATATTTATTCTGTTAAGATATAATTATTCAAATACTCAAAATTTAAGTGTCTTAATTATTTTTGAGAGCGTGGTATCACCTCTCTTTTACAATGTCAAGTGATTTGCATGCTCACTAATTTATTGAGACACTATTTTCATAAATTAATAAATTGTACAAAACTCATACGGTGAATTATCTACTTGTACTATAAAATATACGGATCAATAAATAAAATGTGCGGATCAATTCTCTTTTACAATTGCTTCACTAAATCTAACATTTTATTTAGTGCTACAATAAATAGTACTTCAAAAATTACTTTCTATTTTATTTGAAGCGGAGCCGGCAGATGGTCAACTGCTCCAACCCAAAAATTCGTTATTTTGAGTCATTTGTTGAATTTGCCCTTTTAGAAATCGTCTGCCCTTTCAAATTTACAAGTCAAAATCAAATGTTAGACATTGTTTGAAGTGTAGAGCAGGTTTTATTTTTTGGAATATACCAGAAGACAAGCCATTGTAGAACACTATCTAAAAATGCTAGCACAAAATACAAAAAAGAAAGAGTATAAGAGTAGTTGTAACAAGGAAGGAGAGCGACTTAGGCCGGACACAGTAAAGAAAGAGATTGATTTTCATATTATCCATCACGTCAACTTTCTCTCTCTTGCAAACTAAATGCGATTGATTGTCATAGTAAAAACGACATTCATTTTTTTTTCCAACTTTTTTCAACTAACAAAATTTAATTTTGTTACATTTTTTTTCCTTCTTTTATAAAAGAACAAATTTAAAAATAAAATTTACAAAACTAAAAAAGGGCTAATAATAAAAAAAAAGTACTATACTTGCCACCCTTTCTTCTTCGTGCAGAATAACAAATTTTTGCTTCAGGATATTATACTTTCAAATTCATCCTCTTCAGGGTATTTTGCAAAAAAGTCGGACATTTTTGCCCCTCTTACCCACAAGAGCAAATGATGCAAAAGATAATTTTATTTTTTTTTTATTTTTTATTTTTATCATTTGCCCTAGTTTTTATTATGTTAAATTTTGGATATGTATTAAGATAATTTATTTAATGATTTATAATTGTGTTAAATCTATGATAAAAATGTTTTGTTTTATCATTTGCCCTAATTTACTTCAAGTTGTTTAACCGCTTCCGCGTTAAACCGATAGGTTTAACGCCCGCTAAATTAGGAGAATTATATCACAACCTCAAGTATTTGCATATAAATTTCTGTTCGTCACTTGTTGAAGCATAGACTAGAGAGTATACTATGACTAGATTAAGGGTGTGTTTGTTTGACTAAGATGTTACACATCCTAATCTTACTATCGCATCTGAATCACTACCACATCTTCGCTATAAGAGCAAAGCTATAATGTCCGAATCTGAATGAAAAGTGTTGTTTGTTTTTTATAATTGTCCGAATGATTTTAATTTTCCCTTTTTAAGTATATATTAAATTATTACAAATACGATTAATAAGTAAATAGTGTAAACTTAAAACAAAACATTTTATCATAGATTTAACACAATTATAAATCATTAAATAAATTATTTTAATACATATCCAAAATTTAACATAATAAAAACTAGGGCAAATGATAAAAAATGGTATTATACTTGCCATCATTTGCTCTTCATAAGAGGCAAAATGTCCACTTTTTTGTAAAATACTTTAAAGAGGATGAATTTGAAAGTATAATACCGCAAGAAGCAAAATTTTGTTCGCCACGAAAAAGAAAGGTGGCAGTAAAGATAAGACTTTTTTTATTATTAGCCAAAAAATAAAGTCAAACGTAATCACAACAACTACACACATTTAAACAAAAAAAATAAAAGTCAAATGTATCATCCAAAGTTGTTAGGATCGGGATCTTACCTAACACCGTATTCGGTTTTGCAAAATCGTAATCATAGGATCGGATCGTGATCGTAAGATCTTATGAAAATGTATTTATTTTTGTATAGGGGTTGTAGTTTTATATTTCTATATAATATTTCATATGAGAAATGAACCTAAATGGATGATAAAAGAAAAAGTTATATGTTCAAATACCGTAGTAATAAAATATTAGATAAATTGCAATGTATACTTGCACAAAGTTACTACATACGTGCACCTACTTTTTGTTTCAATATTTTTTATTATAGGTTTTTCATGATAACATTTAGATTAAGGCAAAAAGATGGTATTAATTTATTGGTATGTGATTCTGTGACATTTTTGTTACAATATATAGATTAATGTAAAAAGATAAATGGATTGTATTTGAAAATGAAACGACATAATTTATAATAGAGCGCAACACAATATTCTTTTTTTGTGACAAAATAAATTAAATTAGGATATTCTGATCGCTGCAAAATTTTAACATATAATCATGCTTTTATATGTAACATAAAATAAATTATGAACAAAATTGGGTCAAGTATCTAGATGGTTTACTTCAAAAATAAGCTTCTTATATATTAGAAACAAATTTGCTACATCCACATAAAGTTTACACAAAAAATCCTCACTCGCTGACATGTCAGCGGGTGATTGGTTTTTTGTGAGATGTGATCCCAATAAAAACCAATCACCCACCGACACGCCGCCAGTTTGGAGATTTTTATGTAAAATTTATGGCTACCAAGATGCTCTATTAGAAAACACGAAATCGTTTTCCATAATAACCACAAAAAGACACTTCTAAACTATTTTCAAATAGTCCATAAAAGCATAATGATTTGACACTCATTAATCTTGCAAAAAACAATCAATTAACAACACCAAAATAATAGCTTTCATAGAGAATGTTTAATCATTTGGCTTTAAGACACAGGCTTATGCTTAAAAAGTTCATATAGCAAAAAAAATAATAATAATAATAAAAAATAAACTTAATAATAGGCGATCCTACGATCCTACGCGTGAACCTACGATCCTGATACGATCCTATTTGAGTTACGATATTGTTAAGATCCTGATCGTTTTTGTGTGTAGGATCGTAAGATCGTACGAACAGGATCACGACTTTGACAATTATGGTATCATCATCTTCAACCTCATAAAAACACATACACACACTAAACACACACACATTTAAACAAAAATGGTTATTGAGTAGCAATTCACAAAACAAAAGGACGATTATCGGTCGCCATGCCTATTGAAACAAAAAAAAAAAAAAAAAAAAAAATTGGGGATCGATCGCTAGGCGATTGACACCTATAGAAGGGGTGATCGATCACTATGTCGATCGATCACTCGATCACTGGTCTTACTGCATGCAGTCTTACATCTCTACTGCCATCTTAGTTTCTCCTAAATTACTTCAGCGACCTACTTGATGTAATAAGACGACCTACATCTTTATTTTTGGGATATCTTTAAAAAAAACATTGTAGTTGTCAAAAAATCATCTGCAAAATACCTAACTAAAAAAAATACTTTTATAAACACTAATATTGACATTTTTGTCTTCATATGAGTAGTAAAGATTAAAAAATATTTTGTGATGACCATTTTGCCTATGGATTTTTAAAAATTGCATCCACCGACTCTAGGGTAAATTACATAAATGGTCCTTGTGGTTTAGCAAAAATTGCATTCACAGTCCTTAATTTTTATTTTCAAAATTTTTTTTCAACTTTTCTTGTTGAATTTTTTTTCGTCACATGTGATTTTTTTTATTACAAGTGAATTTTTTTTATCGCAAATCCACATAGATCATTTATGTAATTTGAAAGGGTAAAAAGTTCATACTACTCACATAAAGACAAAAATGTCAACATTAGTCTTCACAAGAGTATTTTTTTTAGTTCATTTCTTTGAAGATGATTTTTTGACAAATATAATGCTTTTTAAAGGATTTTCCCTTATTTTTTCCAATTTTTTTAACAATAAAGTTAAACTCCATTAATAACAAAAATTTTCTAATAAAATTAAAAACATTACAATAAAATTTTTAAACTTAAATTAATAATCTAAATTATATTTTTCTTAATTTTTTCATTCATTTCTAGTAGCTTCTGTTGTTGTTGTTCGGGAAAATTCAGATTGATTTGTGAATTATAGAAGAAAATGCCTTGTCCTTTCACTTTTGACGTGCAAATTCAAGAGCTTCACGTTGGATTGTAGGTTCTTCTCTTTTCAATTCCATTGTCTCCTAACGTGCCGCTTCTTCGATTCTTAATTGGCGGGCCTTCAGTGCCATATACTCATCCTGTTGTTCCTGCTTTTCACCCCAACTAGCCGACTTCTTGCTTCTCCATTTATCGGCTACAACATCAATAAGAACTCGTGCAGGAGTTGAAGATTCAGAACGGACATAGAAGGATGTCGCTTTCTTCTTATCTCTGTTCCGACCCATTGGTCGCACTTTTCGAACCTCTTCCTCAAAGTCATCCGCATCTCCGTTCAGATTTAAACCAACATATGTTGAGTCTGATGTGCTGTGTGAGTTGGTTTCGGATGTCTTTGATTTTTTGACCCCTCGTTTATGATTTATAGAATATTGGCATTTCAACTTCTTTTCAATTATCATGGTCCTTTAAATTTCTCCAACACTCAATCATTGTGAAGTTCAGATTCTATATCACCTTATATTTCTTACACGCTTTTTCGTACACAATTAGGTCACATGCTACCTCTACCGCCGAAGTCAATGGTGTTTGCTTTACAGTCACCGCGACTTTTTGATGCCAATTTATAATTTTCTTAGCTTCGATCGGCGCCACCTCTTCAACTAGAGAGTCGTTAGAAGGAACGGGTTCGGATGGATCGTGACCCGAACCTTGCCCCATAGAATAATCTTCACGAATACTCAAACCTTGAGTATCAAAAAACGGATCCATATCCATATCAAGATTAATACGGTTAACTAGAGAAAATCGTTGAGAAGATTGAGGTTTGTCAAATGATTGGTTAAACTGTGGTGGAGATGACTTGAATTACGGACGATACTGTTATTGTTGTTGAAAAAAAGATTATTGTTCTTGTTGGTTAAAAGATTGATGTTGTTGTTGTTGGTGGTGGTTATATGAAGGATGAAACAGAGTATTTTGATAATGTTGGTGTTGTGGTTATTGTGATTGATAAGTGAAACTTGCGGGTTGAAATTGAATGGGTGGTGAGAGATCAGATAAACAAAAATTGAGATCAAGTGTCAAGTTTGAAACGTTTTGTTAGCGTCGGGATTTTGGGTTTTGGTTATGTGAGTTTTTTTAGACATTTTGTATAGAGATTAGAAGATTATAGTAAATTCATTTGAAATTATGTATAAAGAAGTGAATGAGTAATTTATAGTGTTAAAAGGGTAAGTTTTTTAAATTGATTATTTATTTATTTATTTAAAGTTGATACCATGGGTTTTGTTTTTTTTTTGAAAATTGAATAGGTCGTTTGACCGATCATTTCATAGCCGATAGGCTAACACGTTACCGACCAAATGTAACAAGCAACCTACTGAGACCGAGGACTGACGGACCAAAAATTTCACCTTATTATAACTAGTCTAGCGTCTTTTGTATCATTTTTTTAATCATGTGCATCGTTTGAAATTTATTGGGAATAAAAAGAAGCCAAAGAGACCTAATTATATTATGATATTTTAATTATTTCATTTTATCATAAGAGATGAATATAAGTAAGAGACGTATAAATAGTGACGGTTATAATTGTCGTTATATACTCGATTGATTGATCAATAGATTGATGTGATTTTATTTTTATGTTCAAGTCCACTTATATATAGGTGAAAACTTTTTGATGAAAAATGCTATGCATTTATTGCTATTTTTATTTTTATTTATTTTTTCATTTTCATTTATATTCAAGAAAAACTCAAGAACAAAATATGTTTTTTAGTTTCATTTTATTATTTTTCAATTCCTTTTAAAAAATGAACTCGAAAACACAACGTAATAGTGGATAATTACTTAATACATTAAAATAAGGATAATCATTTTTAGATGTAACTAACAACCACAACATTTCCTTGTGCGCATAAGTTGTTTTTTCCCTATTCAACATATAAACCATTAATAATTTTTATTATGTATTGTAAACTTCCAAAAACTTACATTGCGTGTCTCGTTAAATTGAGATGACAACGTGACACTATTTAATCTCATTTCGTTCTTTATATACAAGTTTCGTTTAAGTTATAACCATGATGTTAACCACATATATCCCAAACACTCATTTCGGCATCCAACGTCTAAAAATCTAAAGTTATAAATATAGAGTCTAAAAATGTAATGTTAATTGATAAAATCAAATAATTTGAATATTTTAGTATCAATTTCCCTTGTAGATGCTCATAATTATCATGTTTTCATATGAATATGTGCTCTAAATGTTTTATATTTCGTTTTACGTAATATTTGCGCATTAGAACTAAAAGATGCGGAATTTGAAAGGAAACTCAAAGAAATGTGCAAAGTGTTGGGAAATAGAAGAGCTTCACACTTAGTACTGCAGGTATAAGTTAGTACTGCTAGTTCTAGTACCAATAACTTAGTACTGTTAGTTAAAGTTAGTACTGTTGTTAGTTTTGAAAAGACGTGTGAAGGTTGTAATAGAATATATTCTATGTAATTAGAAGATATACGTAGATAGTTTTCTTGTAAAGGACTCCGAAGTCGATAAAAGGAGATCCTAGGTTATACTTAGAGGCATCTCATTCCGTGAAAAGCTTCAAGGTTGTATACCCTGATACTAGCTAGAGTATCCGTATTATTAATTAATAATATTGAAGCGTTTTGGTTAATAATTTGTCCATTGCATTATTACTGTTCTATTGGATATTCTTCTAAGTGTTACCAAGTAGATTCCGCATATTTGATAGCATCAAGTTTTGTTTCATTCATAGTTGTTTTGGAATCATCGAAAGCAATATACTCATACAAGCTAAGTAGATCCAAGGTTTGGGATTCTCAAGTGGTATCAAAGCTTGTGTATCTGAAACTCTGAATTAGAAGAAGTTTATTCCAACAAAGAAGCAATGGAATTTGAAAACAACCAATCTCATGCTGATGCAAAGATCCCCAAGTTAAAGTAAGGAGAATATGAGGTGTGGAGGATCAAGATTGAGCAGTATTTTCTGATGCTAGATTACAATCTCTGGGAGATCATTGAATCTGGAAATTCTTTCAATGCGGTGCCCATTGCAGGAAAAGATGGAGAGGCTCCAACCATTCCAAAGCCTACATCTAATGATGAAAAGATTAGAAGAAAGAATGATTTGAAGGCAAAATTTTTGCTACTTATGTCTTTCCCTGATGAACAATTGGTGACCTACACTAAGCATCAGGATGCAAAGAAGCTGTTTAAAACTATTGAAGCAGGTTTTGGTGGGAATGAAGCCACCAGAAAGACCCAGAAGACTCTGTTGAAGCAGCATTTTGAAAACTTCTGTGCAACCAGTGCAGAACCTCTTGATTCTGTATATAATAGGCTTCAAAAGATTGTTAGTAAGTTGGCCATCTTGGGGTGGATATCTCTGTTGAAGATGTGAACTCTAAGTTCATGAGAAGCCTACCAAGTGAGTGAAACACATATGTAGTTTTCTCGAGCAACACGCCAGACTTTGAAAAAATGGCTCTTGTTGATCTGTACAATAATTTTTAAATTGTTGAGCAACAAGTTAAGAAATCAACCACTTTAACTGCAAGCTCAGAGTCATAAATATGGCGTTTTTGGCTCAACCAAGCACTGGCAATACCAATGATGTCATTGGAGTTAGTACTGCTAGTTCTAATATTGGTACTCCTGGCACACAGGTTAACACTGCTAGCCTAAGTGATGCCACTGTGTATGCATTCCTAGCCAGTCAACCCAATGGATCTCTGGTTGTTCATGATGATCTGGAGTAGATCAATGAGGATGACCTAGAAGAGATGGACATTAAGTGGCATGTGGCACTCCTAAGTATGAGGGCAAAGAAGTTCTTCCAGAAGACAGGGAAGAAGATCACCATCCACAACAATGAAACTGCTGGCTTTGACAAGTCCAAAGTCGAATGTTACAACTGCAGGAAGATGGGACACTATGGTAGGGAATGCAGGAGACCAAGGATACATGAAGGTAGAAACAGGAGCAGAACAACCAATGGGAAAGAGTCAACTTCCAAGGATATGGTAGCCATTGATGGGGTTGGGTATGACTGGAGCTACATGGCTGATGAAGAAGCACCTCCTCCCAACATGGCCCTAATGGCGTTTTCAGACTCTGAGGTATACAATGATGAATCTTGTACTAAAAGTTTTCTAAATAACTATGAATCTTTAAAAACTCACTATCATAATTTAAGGATAGAATTAAATCAATCTGAGTACAATTTGGCTAATTATAAGAGAGCATTAGCCTCTGTAGAAAAACAGTTAGATTTCTACAAAGAAAATGAGGAAGTTTTGAATGAACAGATATCAATGCTTAAAAGAGACATGTTGTATAAAGATGCTGAAATATTTGTGCTTAAAAGCATTTAGATAAAATCAAGTTAGAAAAGGATAACTGATATGTGCTTAAACACATATAATTTCTTTATCAAATCAAACCCAAAATAACCAAGAAAGAGCCGTTTATTGCTAATATTTGATGGTTTCTTGAGTTTATGCTTGTGCTTGCGGATATATCAAAACACGTAAAAAGCCAAATCAGATGAAAACCCAGGCACGAGAGATTAAGAGAGCTAAAGTTGAGCCGGAAGGTCAGAATTGTGCATTTGTGAAGATTTTTATTCTCAGAGGATGATATTTGAAAGATATAATCAAGTTTGAAGAATTGTCAAAAATAGTCCTTGAACTTTCATCAAATGGCAGAATAGACCCTTGAAGATTCAAAATTTGCAAAATCAGCCCTTGGTTTATTGGAGAATGACAAGATTGACCCTTGGAAGACATTTTCAGAATTACAAGATTGGTCCTTGGATTTTCAGCTTATACACTCTTGGTCCCTAAGTTAATAAATGAATCACACTACTAGTCCTAGTCCAATCCATAAATACAAGCCCAAGTCCATCCAATACACACCGGTCCAAGAATCTATACCCATGACCGGTTACTTTACCCGTCAACTCACTAAACCGGTCAAGAAAATCAAAAAATATAAAACCAAACGCCCCAAATACCCCCATTCATTCCCGAGCAAGAACCCTAAATTGCCCCTAGTCTATTTCACTGAAATCAAAGCAATTAAAGGGTACGATTGTACTTATATCGACATGCGACACTTGGGGAATGCCGGTTGGCAATCCACAACTCCCCTTGATCCCGATTGGCTACTCATACGTGGTTAGATTAATCCAAAGGTGCAAAATGAATGGATGATGTGTGGGATTTGATCAAGGGCTCGAAATACTCCAAAGAAGCACACATTTGCACCTTCTGGATCCTTCCAAGGCATAAGCTAGGCTATATATACCCTTTCATTTCTCACTTGTAAGATATGTAGAATTTGAGTAGTTAATTAGTAGATTATAATTGTTTTTATATTTAAATTTCATTTCTGTATTTTCTACATTTCTTTTCATTGTAATCTCAAGTTTTATTAATTAAAGTAATTTAGGTTTTGTCTTCAATTTATTTTAATTATTGTTTGATTGATTTCAGTTGCTTATTAGTGTTCCAATTAATCAACTTAGCTTATCTCAAATTGTTTTCAAATTATTCTCTTTACAAAACAAAAATCAAAAAAAAAAAAAGAAAAATACTTCAAAAAAAAAAAAAAAAATCTCAAATATGTTCTTAAGTTCAAATCAGTTTGTGATTATGTTAGTTTAAGCTCTTATAAGCTCTTCAATAGCTTATTAATTGCTTATTCAAGTCCTACTCAGATTCTACTCTCATTTACACTTCAGTCAAACAAAGTCAAACTAGTAGTTGTTATATTCATTTGGATCGATTTCGATATGGTGGAACCGGGTTGAATCTGATTTAGGGTAGTAGTTACTTGTGTTGTTTGGCAAGCCATTGTGGCTAGGACATATGTAAGTTCTGAAAATCTCAAATCTGTTATAATCTCCTTATTGAGCATATTGATAATTTGATAGTATTTGTTGGTGATATGGCATCATTTAGGTGTTAGTTGATTATTTGATTTAGTTTAAGTGTTAGTATAAGCTAGTTCAAGTAGTTAGTTGAGTTAATTTGCAAATCAGTTAGATAAACTAGTGTTTGGTTCATAGGTTAAATCTGTGTTAGAGGTTGATCTTGTGGGAGTTTTCTTGTTTCATAGTTAGTAATTAGGTCCATTCAGTAGTAATAGATCATAAAATTACATTCTAGTTCATATAATAGTCAAAGTTCACTCATATCAAGTCTAATTTGCACAACTGTTAAGTTTTGAGGATTCATAAGCTAGATTTAGATATAGAAATCATTAGAGTTGCTTGATATAGATTTGTTTTAGCCTTAAACAACAATTTTAGTTCATTAGATTGAATCAAATCTCAATTTAGTCAACTTTTCAGTTTTGTTTATAAAAGTCAAAAGTGCAAAAGTCAGTTTTGATCAAACTTTGTAGATTTTTAATCTGTTCATTATTGAGTCAAAATTATTGAGATTTCGGTAATAACAAGTTCATTGGTCAGGGTTTAGTAATCTCATTTTTGTGGAATTTTATCAAGCTTCTATAAGCTCTAAATCGACTTGTTCTTAGGCGGATTTGCCCGCTCACAATCAACAATAACCGATTGTGAACAGGCCAACTTGCGTGCTTTGCACAAGGTTTAATCTGGATAATTAGGACTTGAAACTTGGTTTATAAGTAGTTTGGTTGGTGGTTTTGAGTTTATAACTCTCGGATTTAAGTTTGAGCTTTTTATTGCTTTCCGCATAAAATTTGAAAGTAGGGGTGTTAAGTCGATTTGGTTGATTTTAGGATTTAGAGTATTTGCTTATAATCTGAGTTTAAATTGGTCATAGAAAGTTGCAGTTAAGTATTTTAAGTTAGATTTGCCATTACTCATCTTGTTTTAGCTTCTGGTAGCATAAATTAGCTTATAGCTTATTTGCTTAATAGCTTTTAATCTCAGTTTGATTAGCAGTAGTTTATCCTGTGTTCACATCTAGTTTTTGTTAATTTTCCTAGCATCATAATAATATTTTAGAATTTTCATGAATTTTTCATAATTTTCTGAATTTGCTATTTTTTCTTATTTTAAACAATTTTTAGGACTTTTAAAATAGCTTTTATTACAATTAAATCAGAAAAGTTTCAAAAAAATAATTTTTCAATTTTCCTAGATTAAGAAAATATAAAAAGCCAAAAAAATAATTTTTCCAGATTTTTCCTAGTTAAATTTATAATTTTTAAGCAATTTAATTAGTTTTAATTAGTTTTTAATTCAAATAAGTTCCAGAAAAATCATAAAAATTAGTTTTAATTCTTAGATAATTTTCTAATATCATTTTTAGTTAGAAAGTAATTTTAGATCATTTTTTGGGTTTAGATTAGACGTAGTTGCATTTTATTTACGTTTCTTTTAATACGTTTTAGTATAATTTATGTATTTAGGATTCCCGTAGTGTAATTTCCTTAATTGTTTTTCATTCCCCATAGTTTTAATATAATCAAAAATCCAAAACATCGAGCATTTTAATAACGAACCGATAACGACGTTGCCATTCACACCTCGTTGGGAAACGACTCGGATTTCTAATGTGATCACTATCACTCACGGGTTTTGATTCATTATCCTTTTTCCTAAAGGGATTTTAAATCATTCCTTGTGGTTATTTTTGATATCGATATTGTGGTTTTATCCATACACACACACCCCTAAGCCTACATACGAATCAATAACATTCAAGCTCGTGTGGATAGGTATTGATACGGATTTAAAACGAACGTTTTTAAGGGGTCATTTAAGCCCTTAATTGCCCATTTTTATATCCGTTACTGCTTAATTTCGTTCCTTTTCACTTTTTAGGTCTCTTGGAAGCAAAATGCTGGAATGTTGCATATTTGGACGAAAAGGAGTGAATATATGAAGAAAATGGAAAAGTCAAGATCGAAGCCACCAAGCCGCTGAACTGCCGACGGCGCGTCCCAATTAAAGCGGCGACGTCCCTTTATACGAAATAAAATCTCTGACGGCTCAGTAGATGTTTTGCTAAAATACACGTGACGGCGTCAGGATTTAAAGAGGAAGGGCGTCACTAAGACTTTTCATCTCAGACGGCCTAGATCCAGAATCAGACGACGTCCCTGCTGAAGCCCGAAGGCGTCACAACTACAACGTAACGCCGTCCCAACGATTACTTGGCCAAGACGAAAACCCTAATGACGGCGATCTGACGACGTTCCACCTATAAGGCGATGCTGTCGCAAGTGTAAAATTATATATAGAAATCAAATTTTCAGAATTTTGAGAGGTAGACTTGTGGAGTAAAAACCCTAAACGTTTGTAGTTTGACTTGGATAGTAACTTAGGGTTCTCAAACCCTATTTTACATCAAGATAAGTGTTTGACTTCATTGATTTCATTATATCTTCCACTGAATGTGTGTATGCTTGCGTATTTAACATGTCCGGCTAAATTTCTTGTATGTTTGCTTAGATCTATGAAACCTAGTTATTAATTGTTGATTGGTTGTCTCTTATCTTAATTGAAATTGGCTTAGGAGTGTAGTTAGGCCATCGTTGTGTTTAAATGCTTGAGTAGTCTTTGTGAACCTTAGTTTATGAATCACTTAGCGGATTTCGTAGTCTAAACATCCAAAGATAACTTTAAAGTTAGTTTATGATTAATCTAGAGGATTTCGAAGGCAATAACCTTAAGGTAGTCTCAAAGAGTTAGGGAGAAATGCACACCCTACGACCTTAGAAAACACAACGCGTTAAGAATAAGGACGTGACAATTCAACCACCGATAAAAGATAACTAGGGAGTAATAGTATCTAGGTAGACAAATTTTTAATCATTATACAAGCACACATCAATAGACATAAGACTACCCATAGTTTAGATAATTAGAATAGTAGAAGTAATCGGTAGAAGTACCACCCCCCAAATCCAAGCCCCGAGATTTTACCCTTAGCTTTCTAAAAAAAATATAAAAAGATAAAAAAGAATCTTCCTCAACCTCAACCTTAGCGTAGTACACTTCTTGCTAGCATTCCTATTCCCCTAGAGAACGATATCAATACCCGAGTCTTACGCAATACTACACTACAACGATTAGGTTCATTGCCTAGGGTGTTGAAAAACTTGCTCGACAAAAAGGAAGTTTCCTTTGACCCCAAAGCGGCGCCTTTGTACGCCAAGATCAAGTTTTTATACCGCTGGGAATAGAATAGCTAGTTAGATTTTTATCTCGTTTAGGTTTCCTTGCTTGATTCCTATCAAGTACGATTTTTTCTCATTTTTTAGCTTCCTCGTAGTCTATCCCCCTTCTTCATGAAATTTTTCATAGCCCCATCACTTTTCATCATGGAAGGTGATAACCCATCAAAAAAATACCCACCACTTGATCCAACTTTTGCCAACCAACTTCGAGCTCGTATTGTTAGTGAAATTGGAGAACTTAAGAAATTGAATAGGATAATTGAAAGTGCACTTGAAAAAGCCCTTAAGGAATCCACTAGTACTTTTGATAGTGAATCAACCACAAGCGATGATTTGGAGGATGAAATAGGAGAAGGGGATTATAAGGTATTGGAAATTATGGAGGGTAGTGAGAAGGAGGAACTTAGGGAGTATTTCGAGTCATACCCTAACAGAAAGGAGACCGCTTATCACTATAACATAGTTAACTACCCGCGACCACCTTTCGAGCCATGCATAAAGAGGGGTGGCCCTAAAAATATTAAGATACCGTGCATGATTGGGTACTTGTATAGGGATCACACTTACATAGAATATAGGGCTCTCATGAACATAATGTCTAGGCTCTATTACAATTGGATCATGAGCGAAAAGTTAGGACCTATGAGAGATCCCTTTCACCCTAGGAAAGTAAGTAACTATGTTGGGAGAACTAGAGGATAGCATGTCTTCGTAGGTAATTTCACATATAGGTGTGATTTCATGATCTTGGAAGATGTTAAAGGCGTCATTGATGGATTTTTAGGAGATGTGATACTTGGGAGACCATTTATTGAGGAATCTATGATGGTGACGCAGGTTTTACTGACCAGGTTTCAATATTTATAATTACTCGTTATACCTATGGTCTACCCTAATGCACTAACGGGCAGTGTACCCGGTCATGTGTAGTATAGTAATCGGTAAAACCGAGGTCGTCCCAAGAGCTATGTGTGTGGATTTATACTAAGTCTAGGTGTCACAGATTTTAATATGGTTTCGATATGGAATTAACTAATTAACTACTAAAGCAGATAAAGGCAAAGGTTGTGATCAATAGAGGAGAGAGGTGCTAACCTAGTTACTCATCCTAATTAGTAGTGTTTACGTCTAATTACTTCCAATTACTTCAGTGGGGTCAAAGTCGCTAGGACAAGATTTGGTCGGCTCGTCCTAACCTATCGACAAAGGGTACCACCGAGAAGTCGTGTCCCCTCATAAGTCCAGTTGTTCCTGGTCCCCTAAGCCAAGTCATTAAGTACCGCTAAATGCTATATTCATAATAGTGAGTGCCCTGGCACTAGCAACTTAAACACTCACCCCTTACTTCTTAATTTCATCCAAATGGTAGGTGATCAGTTGGTCAAATCGCATAAGTAGAAAGGGTCATCAGTTGGTCATATCTCAGAACACCCCCAACTTTGTGATACGCAGCGAAATTCAAACTGGGTGTTACTTCATGGCACAACAGTCATAACAATAGAAAACGAACTCTAATGGAGTCGTTTTAAAAGATTTATCATTCGATTTATATAAATATCAGAGTTTACAAAAATGAGGTCCCAGATGGTTCCAAGTTTACAAAATACATTAAATTGGTTTTCGAATGATAATAAAATTTATAGCCTTCTTGATCTAGTCCTCGCTCTTCCGTGCCAACTTCCGACATTATGGACGTGAAATACATGCTTAAAACTGTCAACACAAAGGTTGAGTGAATTCATAGAGTTTGTTTCATGGTTGAACACATTATGTTTGTAGTGTGAGTTATAAATTCACACCAATGGTTTGAAAACTAAAACATTTATTATTCACTAAGCATCATGCAATCAAGGCGTTAACGTGTTACAAATTTAATTGGAGAAATTGTTGATACGTGCCCTTGAAAGGTAAAAATTGCTGTTTTTACCTAATGTACTCAAATATAGTGCGTTTGTTTACCGGATCCTGGTCAAAAAAACGGGATTCGTCAATCCCGATAGATCTATCCACAATATTCGCGCTCACTTCACTCGTGATTAATGATTCATGATTAGGGACTTAAGTTTGGCAAATGCGATAACTTAGTGCAAGTAAAATAATCAGATAAGTATATAGTTTGAAAGCAATGTGTTCGGTTTAAAATAAAGCATGTATCTCCCCCAAGGGTTTGTAAAACAATTAAGTAATAGAAAGTGGGGCTATGAACTCACCTAAGAGTAAATGATATCAAATGTATAATGAGAATGATGGATATGCCGTGAGAACTTCTACGAGCAACCTAGAATAGAATGTTGCGACTTAAGTTTGGAATAATGTTTAAGGAAACATAAACCATCCTATATATATTCCTATGTTGATCATGATGTAGTCAATTATCATTTGATGTTTATAGAAAGATCTTTAATATGTGAAAACATTTTTAGTTTATAGATATCATTACTACGTTCGGGCCATCATAATTCGAGAGGTCATGCAAGATAAGCGTTCGAGGAGCTAGGACACTTTAAATCGTAAATCCAACTCGTCGATATGTTTTACTCAAATGAAACCCCTCACATGAAGCTCCCTACTATTGTAGAACTTAGTAGATATAATATATATTTTGAGTGAAGATTGTTATATAAATAAGTTTATCATGTTCTTACAAGTTCTCGTCGTTTCATAAATATGATTACTGATATGTGCTTAAACACATACCTTTTCATTATCAAAACTGACCCAAAATAACCAAGAAAGAGCCGTTTATTGTTAACATTTGCGTGTTTTTTTTGAGTTTTTGCTTCCAAGCAGTGTACGGATATGACAAAATGCATACAAAAGAAAGCCAAAACCAAGAAAACGAGCACGAGAGAAAGAAGAATGCTAAAACCGAGGTCAGGAAAGGAATTTGCAAGTTTGGACAATCAATTCTCAAAATGGCGGTTTTAGTCCCCAAGATTCAATTGACATGTTTGGTCCTTGGAATTTTCAAAGATGGCAAAAGTGGTCCCTGGTTTATTTGAGAATGACAAGAATGACCCTTCAAAGACAATTCCAGAATTACATATTTGGTCCCTGGAAATTCAGTTTGTACAAGATTAATCCTTACAATTGCAAATGGGTTCAATATACATCCTAAGTCTAATATCCCAAATAAACCCATGGCCCAAGTCAAAAGCCCAACCCAGCTGACCCATCTCATATCCAGTTTTATCCTAACACCCGGTCAACCCATGACCCGGTCAACAGTCAAACAAAAAAAAAAAAAAACGAATTAATATAAAAAAAACCCAAACGCGCCCAAATCCTCTTCCCCAGATTCGCATTTACCCACAATCACTCTTTTTACCACGAAACCCAACCATTTACCTCACTTAAGTACCTTCTAGAAGCCCGACAACGTGTCGAGTGGACAAGCATTTGGATTGCCAAGATGGACAAAAGGGAGCATTTGATTGGCCAAGACACCTCATTATTTTGATCTAACGGATGAGAATTGAAGAGATGACAATAGAGGGTGATCAAGGGCGAGATTAGAAGACCGAAGCTTCTCAGTATCATGGCTCAGCTATTTAAAGCCCATTTCACTCACATAACAAGTGGGTCAGTTTTTATGCATTTAGAAAACTGTAACCATTGTTGATTTCTGTCATTTAAATGTTTTCTGTAGTTAATTAGTTAATCTCGGCTTTAATTGTAATTTCAGTTTTATTAATACAAGTTTCATTTCAAATTTCAATTCCTTGTTTCAATTTGATTTCAAGCTTCCATTATGTTTTATCCTTTGTTTAATTAGCTTCTACTCTATTCCATTAAGCTCACATAAGCTTATTATAGCATATGTGAGTTTATTGTGTTTCAATTGTGTTTCAGATTCGGCTTACAAAAAATCAACGAAAGTCAACATTGGTCAAGTTTTCAGAAGTAAAATCCATTTTTAGTCAGAATCTAATTTAAATGTGTTAAAAAAGTCGGAGATTAGTTGTATTTTGATGATTTGTGATTCAGTTTTAGTCAAATTCCATTAAGTTCAGATTTCATTTACATTTTATTGGTTTTAACTAGTGTTTGGCAATAGGTGCTAATCTGAGATCTAGGATAGTTCATGGTTCATTTTGGTTGATAAAGTCATTTTAGAACTCATTACGGTCATTAGTTTCTTCGATTTCAATCTAAGTCAAACTTCAAAATCGTTCATACCTTCACATCAGTTAGTTTTTTTTGAAGTGCATAACCTTGAAAATAGGTATAGAAATCATTAGAGTAGCCTATTGTAGTTACATTATAGCTTTAAACATCATAATCTTTCAGTACTAGTAGCTCAAATTTTCATAAAAGTCAAATATGCTCATCTGTTCTAAAAGTCAAAAAGGCATTTTCAGTTCTGAATGGCAATCTTTGTGGATTTTTAGTTTCCTCATTTTTAGTCCAAATCAGATGAAATTCAGGATTCTAGCACTTGAGTTGGTGGACTTTAAGCTAGTACTTTTAGTATAATTTTTAGAATTTTCCTTATTAGCTTTTAAGTGGCTTGAGTTGGGTGGTTCAGATCATTTTCCTACGCATCAGATTTCATTTTGTCCAACTCCCTTATAGCTTTGATTTTTAATTCTTTCAGGTTTAAGTCCTTATTAGTGAGATTCGGACTTAAGCAATTTGGTTGGTGGTTGATAACTGGATATTTTTAGTTTATTTTTGCAATTTTTTCTAAGTTAGCTAATTAGTGCTTAAAGTAGGACCTGTGGGGCCTTTGGCTAGTGTAGTTTAGACTTGCGTTGTTGCTTATTTCCCTTTAGCTTGTGCTCATTAGGTCCATTTCAGTTCAGATAGCCATAACTTAGTTAGTTTAGGATATTTTTTAGCTTTAGGCGCTTTTGGTAGTTTATAATTAGCTTTTAGCTTATTTTCATATGCTTATCTCATCAGTTGTGTGCCCAAATTGATCTTCCTGTGCTCCAAATTAGTTTCTGTTATTTTTCCCTTGTTCTCAGTATTATTTTATAATATTCTGGAAGTTTTCATATTTTTCATTGTTCATTTGCTATTTTTCTGCATTTTATGTCATTTTCTAGCATTTTTAATTAGCATTTAATCCAAATAATTCAGAAAATGTTCTGAAAAATGTAATTTCAATTTTCCTAGTTTTAGAAAAATCAAATAGTGATAAAAAGTGTTTTTCCAGAATTTTCTTAGTTTAAATAGTATTTTCTAGCATTTTAATTAGTTTTAAAGATTATTAAATTCATAATAAATAGAGAAAAAGCCAGAAAAATGTGACTCCAGTTTCTAAAATTCTTTTTAGTTAAATTTGATTTTTTAAAAATATTTTTGTAATTTTCTTGCTTGTTTTCCTAATTTTTAGAATTTTAGCTCTATTTTAAATGTCTTAAATTAGTTTTTAATTCAAAATAAATTCTAGAAAAATCCTATAAATTAGTTTTAATTCTTAGTTAATTTTCAAATATCATTTTTAGTTAGAAAGTAATTTTAGATCATTTTTTAGGATTTAGATTAGACGTAGTTGCATTTTATTCAGCGTTTCGTTTAATCCCGTATTTACATTTTAGCATAGATTTGCGTAGTTTGCTATTATTCTTAGGTTTCCCCATAGATTTATTTCCCTTTTATGCTTCCCTTGCCCCGTAGTTTAGTAAATATCATATTACCCCTTTTTCCTATTCAAATCCCGATAATCGCGACGTGAGTTGGAAATTCCATTCAACCCTCGTCTAACGATCTCGGTGCTCAAACCTAACACGTTTGAGTTACCCGCATTACTACACCTTTCTCATTATTGATTTTTAAAGAATCAATTACCTTAGTTAACGGTCTTGGGCAAACAAGCCTTGAGGCTTTAGCCATTGCCTCGCCGTGACTTTGGTCTTGACTACCATGGTCTTGAGACTCAACCTTGACCTTAGCCGTAGCCGTGGTCTTGGTTTATGGCCATTAGGCCTCTTGGTTTGCTTTTAGTTGTGACAAAAGTATAGTTGTGAGACTATATTTACGGCAATTTCTGTTTTTGAAAGATTTTGGCCTATTTATGCGTTTTCAAGGTCCGAGCTTCTTTAGTATTAAAGGAAAACGTCATTCCGGAAAACTTTTGTGTTTTAACTTTTTGATGATTCGGACTAGAAGTATCACTTTTAAAACGGCAGAACTCTTAACAGCTTATACATGGCAGTTTTGGCTTTTATGTTTCGCTAACTTCTTTTGCTTATAACTTTTGACTCGTTTGTCCGTTTCGGGTGATTCAAAATGCTATCTTTACCTTTTAATCTTGTCTACCATATTATGTAAGTTAGAAAGTCCTTATGTTACTGTTTTTAATGGTCTCACATGTGTAGAATATGACTAGTTTACTAGTTTGTTACTTTTATGACAATATGTGAATTAAAACAAGTGGTTGAGTATATGTACATCATGAATCAACATAGTAACTATATATATAGTATGAAATAGTTAAGATTATGAATAATAAAGATGAGATGATGGTGGTGATAAGTTGCTTACAACTTTTGGCTTTCAATAAGAAAGGAGTAACTTAGTAAGGATAGAACTTTGATTGATCACTTAAGACTTTGGATTGAGCTAGCTTTACACACCTTGGCACCCTTGCAAACTTGAAGAGTTGGTGATGAAGTACTAAATGACTTGAGTGGATCTAAACTCAAGAAGATCACTTAAACTTGCTAGAGATTTGATGTAGTAGCTTGATCTTTGGAACTTCCTTGCATAAACTTGGAGTTTATAGATCAAATGATGGAAGATATGTATGATTTGTGATATGAACGACCCAAAACAGATTATGAGGGTTCTTAGGATGCATATCACTTGCTATTTATAGGAGGGTAAGTTTGGTTAACCATATATTGGGTTAAATATTAACCATGGTTAAGTTAGGACACTTGTAATGATCTAAATGAACAATGGTTGGGATTTTGCCACCAAAATGATGAATCCCCCCCTTAGGTCGGCCAAGTGAAGATAAGATGACTTAGGTGGTTAGTTTTGGTATTATCTTGGTTACGGAGTGAGTTTTGGTTCCGTTAAATGCCAACCGAAGCCATAAAACGTAAAACCGGGTATCGTAAAAATATGAAACTTGTAGGAATGATTAGACTCATCATTATACTCCATATAAAAATATAAAATGGGTGATAAGTCTCATTGGGTGCAAAAAAACTGCTTAAAGTCGGAAATACGGTCAAAAACGCGTAATGCAGCTTTTCTGAGAAAAAGAACGAAATTTCAGGGAAACGACCGTGAATTTATTTAGAGTAGACTAAAATTGGTCTAAAAGTGATATGAGATGTCAAACTTTGGTTTTCGTCATACGCGGGATAACTTAAATGCTTATCGTGAAGTTTAAAAGTTATGCGATTTAAGCAAAAATGTAGAACGTACAAGGTTAATTTCTTTATGGTCAAAGGAGGAGGGAAATATGTTTGACTTTTCGAAAAAATGTAAAAGTGTCAAAAACATATTAGAAACATAGTGCATGAATCGTTAAGTCTGGATGTAAGTAGAATTGTTTAAAACGTAAGTTTAGTTTTGTTCTGCACTGGGCTTATTTGGTAATATTAAAATAATAAATCTTAAAAATTCTCAAATTAATCATGAGTGATCTAAAAATTTATCTGATACTAGGAAAATTTTCAGAGTTAATTTTCGTTAGGCGCGTGATGTTTAAAACGGTGGACCGTCTAAAACGAAACTTAAAAACGATGTTTACTTAATAAGTTTTATAAAACGATCTAACGATGGTCGAACTCTCAGGTTATTACTAAAATGATTTATCTTACGAGAATGTGGATTAAAAATTTCACGGATGAATAGTAAAAGTGAATAGTAAATTCTCGAAAATGAAAAGTAACCTAAAAATACGGGTGGTTACAGTCTCACCCCCTTAATGGGAATTCCGTCCCGGAATTCAGTGTATGTTACCCGATGTTGAATTGTCTAGGAAAATGTGGATATATGCGCCGAATTCTAATCTTTGCGTTATCAAGTTTCTGGTCATAGAATATATTATGTACCATGTGGCTTAAGTTGATAACCTAAAGGGTTTTGTTAAAATCTTATAGAGTCCAATATACCTAAAGTTTGGCTTTTCCCGATTCTCAAAACGAATCATATCTTATTGTATCGAGGTTATCAATAAAACCTTAATTTCTAACATGAAGTTTATGGTGATAGTGTGCGGCATGGAGCCTAATTTATATTTGTATAGTTTCCTTAGTTGTTTCGTGGGTGATCTCTGAACATCTTAGCCCATCAATTGGTTAACTAATACTTTCGTCTATATAGTGCCTCAAAATGCAATAGTTTTGTTGTTGTTAGGGTAACTGTTGTTAATCAAAGGTGTAAGATATTGTTGATGTGAAATGGTTTGTAATGATGTGATAACTGTCGTTGTAGGGAAAGTTTTGCTAGTGGCAAGTGGTTATCCAAACCATTTCCAAAGTTGATCATGTCTTAGGTGGTTTTGAGATGAAGGCTATATCGTATAGTGTTTATGTCTACTAGTGTTTCAAAGAAACGTGATACTATGAAGTTTTACATACTGAATTTCAATGGGGTTCAGATAATGATGTGATATGTTTGACGATTAGAAGAGTGTAGCGTACACTTACTATTATTCTTAGGTAGAGATGTCAAGTTTGTTTTAAAATCAAAAGTGAATGACGGAATGATATCCTTGAAATCTAATCAGGCTAGTACTTCTAAGGAATGACGAGAAGATTTGACGACTATCCCAAGATAGTAGTTCGGATTATCTCATAAATGAAAACTTTCAAGAATAAATTTAGGTAGTATAAATAAGATGTTAAGATTTTGCTAAGTGGTAAGACACTATCGTGTCTCTATTTTTAATGAATTCGGTGGTTTATCGAGTTTAAGTAGGAAATTAACCTGAATATAACCCTTGTATAACTATTCTCGGTGTTTGAAAAATTTAAGTCGAACATAGTTAATCAGACTATGATCCATTATCCCAAGGTTAAATATAGGTGATTAGGCTATATTTAGCCGAGGTTCGATAAAATTTTCAAATACCTAAATTAGGTATACTTGTGATATGTTCATAGCTTTTTAGAAATTGTCCACTAAGCAAAGGCGATATCAAACCATCCAGTTGCAAGTCCCGGCCATAAAAGACTTGTAACCTATGTTTTCACATTCCATTGCATAGAAGATAGTATGGGTAGATACGTGTGGAAAGGGAATCCTAAGTAATTCTAAAATAGTCCATACTTGGCTAGAATCACGGACCTTTAACAATGAAGGTTTCAGAAGAGAATTTTGATGAACGTAGAAAGTTGTTGAACTTCACTTTTGTAGATGATGAGTCAGTTTATCTATTAGAAATCCCATTTCTTGTATTTCCATTAGGGAAATTGATAGATTGTGACGGGCTTCATGTAAAAGAATATCATATAAGGTTTATAAGATAATTTTGTAGAGACTATTGTATAACGTGATACAATATCGAGAAGTAGATGAGACCATTGTGCAACTCACAATGACTGAGAAATAGTTGAGACCATTGTGTAACTCACAATGTATAGGAAATAATAGAGACCATTGTGCAACTCGCAATGTCTAAGAAATGATGGAAAGATCATTGTGTAACCCACAATGTCTTGAGAAATGATGAAGAGACCATTGTGTAACCCAAAATGTCTTGAGAAATGATAAAGAGACCATTGTGTAACCCACAATGTCTTGAGAAATAAATGAGACCACTGTAGGATTTACAGTGTCTGAGAATGTAATAGAGACCACTGTAGGATTTACAGTGTCTGAGAATGTAATAGAGACCACTGTATCTCACAGTGTCTTGAAAAATGAATGAGACCATTGTATCTCACAATGTTTGGGAAATAGGAAAGACTATTGTAGTCAGTTACAATGTCTTGGATAAAGTTTCATAATCCTAAAATGCATGAGTAGATGCATGATTGGGAGATTGGGAAAATATGATTGTGCCGTAATGCCTTAGAATAGGCATACGCAGATATGTTTAGTCTATCGTTTAGCTAAAATTATTGAAAATATGTCGAGTGTATATGTCAATATACTAGTATGTTTTTGTAGCTTAAAATGTCTAAAAGTCACATAATCGTCTGGAGGATGGAAGGCACGGAAAACGGAAGGCTATAAAATGTTTTGTTTGTAAAACTAGTTATAGTTTAGGTCACAATTAGACCTGTTTCTCTATAATTAAGGCTCTGATACCAATCTATAACACCCCCAACTTCGTGATACGCAGCGGAATTCAAACTGGGTGTTACTTCATGGCACAACAGTCATAACAATAGAAAACGAACTCTAATGGAGTCGTTTTAAAAGATTTATCATTCGATTTATATAAATATCAGAGTTTACAAAAATGAGGTCCCAGATGGTTCCAAGTTTACAAAATACATTAAATTGGTTTTCGAATGATAATAAAATTTATAGCCTTCTTGATCTAGTCCTCGCCCTTCCGTGCCAGCTTCCGACATTATGGACGTGAAATACATGCTTAAAACTATCAACACAAAGGTTGAGTGAATTCATAGCGTTTGTTTGATGGTTGAACACATTATGTTTGTAGTGTGAGTTATAAATTCACACCAATGGTTTGAAAACTAAAAGAGATCTTATTGCATGGTACGGCTACCTCAAGTACATGATACTTGAGCCCGCTTTTGTTTGATACGGCTGCCTCAAGTATGTGATACTTGAGCCCACTTTTGTTTGATACGGTACGCCTCAATACGTTGTAATACTTGAGCCCGCTTTTGTTTGAAAGCAATGTGTTCGGTTTAAAATAAAGCATGTATCTCCCCCAAGGGTTTGTAAAACAATTAAGTAATAGAAAGTGGGGCTATGAACTCACCTCAGAGTAAATGATATCAAATGTATAATGAGAATGATGGATATGCCGTGAGAACTTCTATGAGCAACCTAGAATAGAATGTTGCGACTTAAGTTTGGAATAATGTTTAAGGAAACATAAACCATCCTATATATATTCCTATGTTGATCATGATATAGTCAATTATCATTTGATGTTTATAGAAAGATCTTTAATATGTGAAAACATATTTAGTTTATAGATATCGTACTACCGTTCGGGCCATCATAATTCAGAGGTCATGCAGTAAACGTTCGAGGAGCTAGGACACTTTAAATCGTAAATCCAGCAACTCGTCGATATGTTTTACTCAAATGAAACCCCTCACATGAAGCTCCCTACTATTGTAGAACTTAGTAGATATAATATATGTTTTGAGTGAAGATTGTTATATAAATAAGTTTATCATGTTCTTACAAGTTCTCGTCGTTTCATAAATATGATTACCTTAGTTAACGGTCCTGGGCAAACAAGCCTTGAGGCTTTAGCCATTGCCTCGCCGTGACTTTGGTCTTGACTACCATGGTCTTGAGACTCAACCTTGACCTTAGTCGTAGCCGTGTTCTTGGTTTATGGCCATCAGGCCTCTTGGTTTGCTTTTAGTTGTGACAAAAGTATAGTTGTGAGACTATATTTACGGCAGTTTCTGTTTTTGAAATATTTTGGCCTATTTATGCGTTTTCAAGGTCCGAGCTTCTTTAGCATCGAAGGAAAATGTCATTCCGGAAAACTTTCATGTTTTAACTTTTTGATGATTCGGACTAGAAGTATCACTTTTAAAACGGCAGAACTCTTAACAGCTTATACATGGCAGTTTTGGCTTTTATGTTTCTCTAACTTCTTTTGCTTATAACTTTTGACTCGTTTGTCCGTTTCGGGTGATTCAAATTGCTATGTTTACCTTTTAATCTTGTCTACCATATTATGTAAGTTAGAAAGTCCTTATGTTACTGTTTTTAATGGTCTCACATGTGTAGAATATGACTAGTTTACTAGTTTGTTACTTTTATGACAATATGTGAATTAAAACAAGTGGTTGAGTATATGTACATCATGAATCAACATAGTAACTGTATATATAGTATGAAATAGTTAAGATTATGAATAATAAAGATGAGATGATGGTGGTGATAAGTTGCTTACAACTTTTGGCTTTCAATAAGAAAGGAGTAACTTAGTAAGGATAGAACTTTGATTGATCACTTAAGACTTTGGATTGAGCTAGCTTTACACACCTTGGCACCCTTTCAAACTTGAAGAGTTGGTGATGAAGTACTAAGTGACTTGAGTGGATCTAAACTCAAGAAGATCACTTAAACTTGCTAGAGATTTGATGTAGTAGCTTGATCTTTGGAACTTCCTTGCATAAACTTGGAGTTTATAGATCAAATGATGGAAGATACGTATGATTTGTGATATGAACGACCCAAAACAGATTATGAGGGTTCTTAGGATGCATATCACTTGCTATTTATAGGAGGGTAAGTTTGGTTAACCATATATTGGGTTAAATATTAACCATGGTTAAGTTAGGACACTTGTAATGATCTAAATGAACAATGGTTGGGATTTTGCCACCAAAATGATGAATCCCCCCCCTTAGGTCGGCCAAGTGAAGATAAGATGACTTAGGTGGTTAGTTTTGGTATTATCTTGGTTACGGAGTGAGTTTTGGTTCCGTTAAATGCCAACCGAAGCCATAAAACGTAAAACCGGGTATTGTAAAAATATGAAACTTGTAGGAATGATTAGACTCATCATTATACTCCATATAAAAATATAAAATGGGTGATAAATCTCATTGGGTGCAAAAACACCGCTTAAAGTGGAAATACGGGTCAAAAACGCGCGAATATGCAGCTTTTCGAAAAAGAACGAAATTTCATGGAAACGACCGTGAATTTATTTAGAGTAGACTAAAATTAGTCTAAAAGTGATATGAGATGTCAAACTTTGGTTTTCGTCATACGCGGGATAACTTAACAGTTATACGTGAAGTTTAAAAGTTATGCGATTTAAGCAAAAATGTAGAACGTGCAAGGTTAATTTCTTTATGGTCAAAGGAGGAGGGAAATATGTTTGACTTTTAAAAAATGTTAAAGTGTCAAAACATATTAGAAACATAGTGCAGAATCGTTAAGTCCGGATGTAAGTAGAATTGTTTAAAACTTAAGTTTAGTTTTGTTCTGCGCTGGGCTTATTTGGTAATATTAAAAATAATAAATCTTAAAAATTCTCAAATTAATCATGAGTGATCTAAAAATTTATCTGATACGAGGAAAATTGTCAGAGTTGATTTTCGTTAGGCGCGTGATTTTTAAAACGGTGGACCGTCTAAAACGAAACTTAAAAACGATGTTTACTTAATAACTTTTTCGAAAACGATCTAACGATGGTCGAACTCTCAGGTTATTACTAAAATGATTTATCTTACGAGAATGTGGATTAAAAATTTCATGGATGAATAGTAAAAGTGAATAGTAAATTCTCGAAAATGAAAAGTAACCTAAAAATACGGGTGGTTACAATATCTTACCCTTCCCGTCTCAGTCTACTCACTTAGGGTCAGTTGGTCATATCTCCTAAGTAACTAGCCTCTACCGCCATTCAAAACTACCGAAGCAAGGGTAGCTACCAACAAACTATGCATGCATACACTTAGAAATAATTATACGGAAGCAATGTAAACGCAAACAAAACAATTAAGGAATCATAACAAGGCCAGCACCAAGAGGTGCTTAGCCGCTCATATTAACTATAACAATCAATTCAATGTTTAATGTTACGAAATACATGAATTGAAAGTAAAGAAAAGATAAAAAGCTAATGCTTATCGTAGGGGAGTGATTTCTCCATTGGAGATAGCTCTGTATGCTCCTATAGATCTGCCTTCGACTTCTTCTCACGTTCTCTGAATGTTGTATGTGAAATGGGATGATTTGAAATGCTGGAAATCGTGGGGTATGCTAATACAAATAAGTCGTAAAAAAGTTTATTTATATTTTACGATCTTCTAATGTTTTGTCGATAACAAACGTAAAATCATTTTAACGAAACAAAAAAAAATACGTAAATGGTTGGAGCCAATAGTTTACTAACACACTTACGTTTTCACATAAAACACTAAAACAAGTATAAGTGATTTTATGATTTAGTAATACATATGTACAACAACTAGTGTTTACATATTGGGTAAATATATACATAACTAGTATGTATTATAATGGATAATATAAATGGGTAGAAACTTAAGTATTTGACCCATTGACCAAATACATTGAATGTAGTTGGGTATAACCCAAAGTCCATGACCCATACTCATTGAGCATGACCCATGGTTTTTAACCCATGACCCATGGACTAGATGCATTGCATCTTGTAGATACATTGTATCTACTTGGATACCCATAATCCATAATCCATGACCCATGACCCAAAACCCATGGGCAAAAAGGAGCGTCCCACGGATCTCCAATAATACACTGGACGGATCCCTCAAGTGAGGGTTCCGTGGAACAGTAGCTAAATTTCATCTATAAATAGTGAGCCATTTCTTCATTTTGGGTTGCCACTCTCAAACATACTTTCCCCAAGTATTTTAACCTTCTAACCTCAGATCCTATGGATCTCTCTATGTAGTTTGTCTTTTGTTTTTGTGTTATTCTCTAGGTTCCTCTTAAAGGCGAGATCACCACCTCTTGAAGTCGAGCAAGCTCAAGTCCATGAGTTACCATGCTTCGTCATCATCAAGACTACTGAGGTTCTTGATTCGTTGAGGTTTAGGGGTGTGTGTGTATGGATAAAACCATAATATCGATATAAAAAATAACCACAAGTAATGATTTAAAATCCCTTTAGGAAAAAGGATAATGAATCAAAACCCGTGAGTGATAGTGATACGGATTAGGAAATCCGAGTCGTTTCCCAACGAGGTGTGAATGGGCAACGTCGTTATTGGTTCGTTATTAAAATGCTCGATATTTTGTATTTATGATTATATTAAAACTACGGGGAAAGGGAAAACAATAAAGGGAAATTACACTACGGGAAATCCTAAATACGCGAATTAAACTAAAACGTATTAAAAGAAACGTAAATAAAATGCAACTACGTCTATTCTAAGTCCTAAAAATAGTCTAAAATTACTTTCTAACTAAGAATGATATTAGAAAATTAATTAAGAATTAAAACTAATTTTTATGATTTTTCTGGAATTTATTTGAATTAAAAACTAATTTAAACTAATTTAAATTCTAAAAATTACAAATTAAACTAGGAAAAATTTGGAAAAATTATTTTTTTGCTTTTTATATTTTTATTAATCTAGGAAAATTGAAAAATTATTTTTTGGAATCTTTTCTGATTTAAGCGAATTAAATGCTATTTAATAAGTGTTAAAAAACTAGTTTAAATCAAGAAAAATAGCAAACAAAGTTGAAAAAATACGAAAAATTCAGGAAAATTCTAAAATATTAATCTAAATCTATGAAAAATATCAAAACCTATGCTAGTGTGCAAGAATTTGAAGCTGCAGTGAAACTGATTTGAGAATAAGCACTAGATTATAAGCTATAAGCTATGTTAGAACTCCAAATGATTACAGAAGCTAGTCTATACTATAACTACTCTAAATCAACTAATTGCAACTATTCCTAACCTCAAATAAGCAATCTATAAAAGTTTGATACTAGTTAACCACTAAAGCCAAACAATCCTAACCAACCTACTTTAAGCTAAAGCAACTGCTTATCCAATAAGCCAAACTGAAAACCAGATTTGTGGACCTCAAGACCACCAACCTAAGAACCACTAAACAAAATCTCAGATCCTAACAAGCTATAATGAGACTTGTGCAAGGTCTGTAATCCACCGGTTCTCAATTAGTTATGCTGATAAGGAACAGGGCAAAACAGCTTTAAAGAAGAGCTTATCAAGTGCTTATAACTATTTCTAAAAATTTCACAAAATTCAGATTAAGAAACTAGACCAGCTGAAGTTTTTTAATCCAAAATTTCACTTGTTATGAATCAGAAATGAAGCTATTAAAAATCCACAAAGTTTCGCCAAAACCTGAGTTTACACTTTTTGACTTTTGACAGAATTTTATGTTTTGACCAAAATGAGTTTTGATCTTGCAAAAACAGATTGAAATTATGATTTATGATGAACTAAGACCTAATGAAGATATCTATGATGATTCTACACCTAAAATGCAAGAATCCACAAACTGATGTTTAACAGATATGCATATGAGATCAGGTTCAATGTAATTTTGACTATCACTGATTTATTGTGCAAATGAGTGACTGAATTGACTTAGTTATGACCTACTGAGATTAAATCAGCTTAGTTCTATCACTAAAGTAACCTCAAACACAGATCTGCAGTCTGATCCAAACACACTTATACTAACTGTTATGCAAATTTTAACTAGCCAAAACTCTAATCCAAGCTTACTCAATCCAACTTTTAACTACAACTGACTATACTAGACCTAGTTCAAGCAAATTCAAAGCAATATCACATCAAATCTAACAGAACTAATTAGTGCAATTACTGCTACTCTATTTAGCAAATAATGAGATGAAATTGAAACTTACAAGATGTCCAGCCACTATGGCTTGCCAAACAGATGAAATAACCACTCCTAAACTGATTTCAACCCAAATCCAACTAGTGTCAACCCAATTCCATTATTAGATCAGCAAATCAGATGAGATTCAATCAGTTTGACTATTGTTGATTTATGTGAGATAAAAGGTAATTCTGAGTAGGAACTTAAACACACTCTTGATAAGCTATCAAAGAGCTTATAAGAGTCTGAGATAACACTTTTAACTTCTCAAATCAAATTAACAATAGATTCACAATATTTTATTTTTTATTTTTTTAAGGTTTTTATTTATTTTTATGATTTTTGTTAAAATGAGATGTTTAAGCTAAAAATAAGCTTGAATAAGCTGAAATAGTGATTAGAAAAGCTTAATAAGGTAATTAAAGAGCTGAAAACAGAAATTAAAATGTAAATCAGAAAATTAGCTAAAATGTATTTTTATTACTTAAAAGCAGAATACAAAAGAGAATTGGAAATATAAAAACACTGAATGAAATTACACTAAACTAAGCTACTCTACTCAGAAAAATTACATATTAAAGCTTGTGATACAAAGGGGTATATGTAGCCATGAGCTCAAGCTAGAGAAGGATCTAGAAATCTTCATTTGTGCTTCTTTGAGTGCCTTGGAGCCCTTGATCATTCTCCACCTCATCCAATCAATCAAAGCCATTGGATCATTACTTCCACGTATTAATGACCAATGAGAGAGCAGGGGATTGGAAATGTATCACGCTGGATAGCTGACTTGGCACCTTGAGCACATGTCGCATGTCATAAGGTGTCGATGATTGTACGAATATACCCTTCAATTTAGGTGAATTGGGCGAATTGATTGGAGGGCATATTAGGGTTCTTGCTATATCTGGGTTTGGGATAAAAGGGGGGTGAATTTGGCGCGTGAGGGTTTTTTTAATATATTTCGGTTTTGGTTATTGTTGACCGGGTATATGGGTTGGTTTGACTGGGGAACCGGGTAAGGGATAATGTGGACCGGGTAATAGGATCTGGATTTTGGGCTTGGGATTAAACTTGGGCCAAGGGTTTGGTTATATGGGTTAGGATTTTGGACTAATGATAAATCCATGAGCAACCATAAGGACTAAAGATGTAACCTCTGAAATTCCAGGGACCACACTGTAAATTCTGAAAATGTCTTTGAAGGATCATTCTTGTCATTCTTTAATACACCAAGGGCTGATTTTGTAACTTTGAAAATTCCAAGGACTAAACATGGCAATTCTGAATCTTCAGGGACTAAAACTGCCATTTTGAGAATTGATTGTCCAAACTTGCAAATTCCTTTCCCAGCCTCGGCTTTTAGCATTCTTCTTTCTCTCGTGCTCGGTTTTCTTCGGTTTTGGCTTTCTTTTGTCTGTTTTGTCACATCTGTACCTGCACATGCATAAACTCAAGAAACACGCAAATGTCAGCAATAAACGGCTCTTTCTTGGTTATTTTGGGTCAGTTTTGATAATGAAAAGGTATGTGTTTAAGCACATATCAAAATACCCCAAACGAGACCATTGTCGTGTCCCCACGCAATGCAATCAACTCACGCTTCTAAAACTAAGGACTTCAATCTCTTCCTACTAAACCTATGAAGAAGTAGCAAAAATTCCTCAAAAGAGATTAAGAAAGCCTTAATTCTAAAAAAAAAAAAATGCCTCGTTTACCTTTTTATTCACATATAGATATTACGATTAAGCACATTCAGATTATGAGTGACGGTTTGTTGAACTTTCATGTCGATCAATAACTCCAACATTTTTCAAACGACACGTTGGGATCACGGAGTAGGAAACACAACACAGCGTGAAGTGACCATACGGTTAGAATACATCGTCCCTGATTTTTCACAAGTCCCCAAACTAAGCGTAAAATCGAAATCATTGTTAAATATGATTCTAGATGCTAACACTACCCATGGAAGTTACTTGTGTAATTACCTTTTGCTCCCATTTTCCTATTTGCCTCTAGATTTTTTTATTTTTGTTGAGAAATGAATTTCTTCATATGTCTCGTTTCGATAACTTTTATTCCGATAAAGATACAAAGCTAAGTCGCTAATTAGTTATCCACCTTCCCTCGAAAACCATTGCACACAAGAATGAGGTCCACATCAAGGTCCTAATTTCACACGATTTAGGGAGAATATCCTTTTATGGCGTACGAGACAACTCATCTACGAGTCAGAGACGAAGCTTTATTTAGACATCTCCGGATCCAAGTTTGGCTTAACACTATTTCAGCACATTTGCATTTTTGCAATTTAGGCCCTTGGTCTTTTAAACTACTAACTCAACGGGATTACCGCTTTATCAGAAGTCTAATTATGACTTTGGATTTTTCTCTGCCTTTATAGAAGTCTATGACAACTTTTATAGCTTTTAATTTTAAAACATTTGGGCTTTATTTCATGTTAATATTTGTGCCAAACTCCAAACCCTACGGCTTTTATAACAATAGAAACAATAGCAGCAAACTATCGGGAATCAGTTGTCTATTACACCGTAACACGACAAGATTCTCGATGTGTACCCAACTATCATGGGCAAGGATTCTCTAAAGAAGACAAAGAACTAACTATCGCCAAAAACTCAACATCTCTAATTATTATTTGACAGATATGGGGTGAAACAATTTTGTGGGAACAAAAAGCCATAAGTACCTTCGATGGGCTCTAAAGAGAACCAACTACTCCACGCTTAGCATCTAAACTCATAAGTAACTCTATCATTTCTCGATCTCCGCAAATTTAAAATCCCAAATAATGAGATCCGTGGATGCTTAGCCGATAATTTTTAGATTATCTATGGTTAAGGGAACAAGCTAGGGCTCAACACGCCCGGTCAAGTCAGAATTCCATTCCTATTCTCACCAGCGGAAAGTCAACAAGGTGTCAAAACATATATTAACTTAGCAAATGCTTCTTCTAATGAAATCAAATTATGCATATTTAAAGTCACTTAGGGAAACTTGCAAATTCTTGGCCTTGTGAGCTAGAATTCGCTTTTTATAGCTTCTTGTCTAAGAGACTAGCAAACTTTTCAATCAAAAAGACTTAACAAAAGCTTAAAATTTTTTAAATTTTCTCATTTATACAACAATTTTTTTTCATTTTCTAAGGAAAAACGGGGTTCAACAGAAAATAAGCAAGTGCGGTCAAATCAAATCGAAGATTACCCTACCCCAGACTAGAACGAAACATTGTCCTCAATGTTTAAAGCAAGGGTATCAACGAAAATCTAAAAGCCGTTTATTAAGTATGCTCAAAGATAAACGTTAGTCGATAAGATTTAGGATATCGGATTTCCATCAGCAACGATCATGAAACTCGAGAAAAGAAAAGACAACTTCGAGCACGAGAGTCTTCATATCGGGAAAATCCTGAACACAACATCACAAACAACCAAACACGAGAAATCGAAGAGGCTAACCCCTTCACGTCACTTATTAGAAAATAGAAAGAAGATAGAAGGATAAGTATGGGGTGCCTCCCACTAAGCGCCATCGTTTTTGGTCACCGAGTCGCTAGCTTGACTCGATCCCCGAATTCCGTTGTCCTTAGGGAAAGTTTGGAGATCCGGGACAACCATAAATGGGATGTCCCCTCCAAAATAATGTTTCACACGATGACCATTCACCTTGCAATTTGGGCCATCGGGTCGAAAGCTCTACCGCTCCATACGGAAAACCCGAGCAACGGTGAATGGTCCGGACCAACGGGTTTTGAGTTTGCCCGAGAATATCTTCCAGCGAGAGTTAAAGAGGAGAACTTGATCACCAACGTTGAAAACGCGGTTTTGATTTTAGAATCATGAATCCTCTTAGTCTTCTCTTTGAAAATCAAAGAATTCTCGTAAGCCTGATCCCTAAGCTCATTTAATTCATTCAATTGAACTTTCCGGTGATCACCAGCGGTCTTAAGATCAAAGTTCGCATGTTTCAAGGCCCAGAATGCCTTATGTTCGAGCTCGATGGGCAAGTGACAAGCTTTTACATACACCAACTTAAATGGGGTGCACCCGATGGGTGTCTTGTATGCCGTGTGGAAAGCCCATAATGCATCATCTAACTTATCGGCCCATGAAGCTCGATTTTCTCCTACGGTCCTTTCTAAAATCCTTTTCAAACCACGATTGGATACCTCAACTTGTCCGCCGCTTTGGGTGATACGCGGTAGAAAGATGATGGGTAACTCCATATTTAGCCATAACTTTAGCAAATTGTTCATTACAGAAATGGGTACCGCGATCACCGATGATAGCACGAGGTGCTCCGAATCGGGAAAACAAATTCTTCAGAAACTTAACAACCACTCGGCGCCATTGATGGGGAGCGCCTTCGCTTCAACCCATTTAGACAAGTAGTCGACGGCCACGAGGATATACTTATTACCCTTAGAGGATGGAAATGGCCCCATAAAATCGATGCCCCACACGTCAAAAATCTCGCAAACTTGAATAGCATTTTGTGGCATTTCATCCTTTTGTGAAATTTTCCCTTGACGTTGGCAAGAATCACAAGACTTAACTAAATCATGAGCATCTCGATATATGGTAGGCCAATAAAATCCGGAATCAAAACCTTCTTAGCGGTGTAGCTTGCACCATGATGGCCACCAGTGGGTCCGTTATGGCAAGCATTGAGAATATCAAGGGCCTCTTGGCCATGAACACACCGTCGGATTACTTGATCCGCACAAATCTTAAACAAGTAGGGATCATCCCAGAAATAATGCTTAACATCTTTGAAAAACTTTTTCTTCTGTTGGGACGACATCCCTTTCACGATGAAATTGCCCGCATGGTAATTTGCAAAGTCGGCAAACCATGGGGTGTTTGAGTCTTTCTTAGCAATCATCCCAAGTGTCTCAAGAGGAAATGTTTCCGTGATCTCTTTTTTCTCGAGCACACTTTGATGGGGATTCTCAAGTCTAGAAAGGTGATCGGCAGCCAGGTTCTCCGCTCCTTTTTGGTCAAGAATAGTAACATCAAACTCTTGAAGGAGAAGAACCCACCGAAGTAATCGTGGCTTAGCATCTTGCTTTGCCAAAAGATACTTTAGGGCAGTAATGGTTCAGTATACACTATGGTCTTTGATAAGACAAGGTAGGGTCGGAATTTCTCAAAAGTATAAACAACGGCCAATAATTCCTTTTCAGTAGTCGTGTAATTGTGTTGGGCCTTAGACAATGTCTTACTCGCATAGTGTATGGGTTGAAAATGTTTCGATTTACGTTGCCCCAAGCGCCCCAATTTGCGTAATCACTTGCATCACACATAAGCTCAAAGGGCAAATCCCAGTCGGGGCAACTAAGATCGGAGCTTCAGTTAATTTCTTTTTGAGAAAATTAAATGCTTCAACGCATTCATTGGTGAAGATAAACGGAGCATCCTTCTCAAGGAGATGGGTCAGAGGGCGGGCTATCTTAGAGAAATCTTGGATGAAACGGCGATAGAAACCGGCATGACCTAAAAAACTCCGAATACCTTTGACGGTAGTGGGATGAGGGAGTTTTGCTATAACGTCGACTTTAGCTCGGTCGACCTCAATCCCAGATTTTGAAATCTTATGGCCGAGGACAATGCCCTCTCGAACCATGAAATGGCACTTCTCCCAATTCAAGACTAAGTTGGTGTCTTCACACCGTTTGAGCATGTGGTCTAGATGAGAGAGGCAAGAAGTGAAAGAATCTCCATAAACCGAGAAATCATCCATAAAAACTTCCATAGACTTTTCGATCATGTCATGAAAAATAGCCATCATGCACCTTTGGAACGTACCAGGAGCATTGCATAAGCCAAATGGCATTCGTCGGTAAGCAAACGTTCCATAAGGGCACGTGAAAGTCATTTTCTCTTGATCCTGCGGATCAATCGGAATTTGAAAGTAACCGGAAAACCATCGAGAAAGCAATAGAACTCATTCCCCGCTAAACGTTCGAGCATCTGATCCATAAAAGGTAGTGGGAAATGATCCTTCCTTGTAGCATCATTCAACTTTCGGTAGTCAATACACACCTCCATCCGGTGACGAGGCGTGTGGAAATCAATTCATTATCTTCATTGGAAATGACGGTCATTCCACCTTCTTCGACACAATGGATAGGGCTAACCCATGAGCTATCGGAGATTGGATAAATGATTCCGGAGGAGTTTAAGAACTTCCCTTTTGATAACCTCATGAATTTTCGGATTAACCCTACGTTGTTGTTGAATAACGGGTTTGCAATCGTCTTCCATTAAGATCTTGTGAGTACAAAAACGAGGGTTTATGCCTTTGATATCGGAAATTTGCAAGCGATGGCACTCTTATGTTTACGAAGAATCTCCAAAAGTGCGGTTTTCTCCTCATCTTTCAAGTTTTTCGCAATGATGACGGAAACTTGTTCGGTTCTTCAAGAAAAGCGTATTCAAGATGAGGAGGTAAATCCTTGAGCTCGGCTCCTGGAGGTTTTTCGTTAGTCGCTTGTACGGATTTGATTTCTTCAATCGTAATCTCTTTCGGAGGAGTGCGGTGATGGATCTTCATTCAATAATTGCTCAAGGTAAAGAATATCTCCTCCGAATCATAAACACCATCATCAATTCCCGGTGGAATCGATTCATCATTAGCAAGAAACTCATCGATCTCTTCCAAAACGAAATCACCTCCCTCGAATGGAGTAAGAGAGGGGAAGAGTCGGCAATTATAGGCTCAGAAGATGGTTCAACATTTTCAGAAGTAATGGTGGGATTGCCACCCATAAAATCAAGAAGCTTTTGAGCATACTCCTCCGTAGCAATATCGAGAACGTCAATTCGATTAATAGAAGCATCATCATAGTTGGAGGAGTATCTCGAAGGATGGTTAATGTTAAAGGAAACGGTTTCCTTATGAGATCGTAAAGTAATTTCTCCTTCATAAACGTCAATCATCGCACGGCCCGTGCGTAAGAAAGGTCTCCGAGAATAAGAGGCACTCGGGAATCAGCATCAAAGTCAACGACAACGAAGTCGGCGGGAAAATGAAGTGGTCCTACTTTCACATAGACATCCTCGGCGATTCCTTTCCGAATAGAGGTTGAGCGTCCCGAGTTCAAGAGTCATCTTAGTAGGAGTGAGATCCGGGAGAGAAAGCTTGTTATAAATCGAAAGAGGCATTAAGTTAATACTCGCACCAAGATCAGCCAAGGCGGAGCATTTCACAATTCCCGGAAACTCACAAGGGATAAGAAATTTGCCGGGGTCTCCTAACTTTTCGGGAAGTTTCTTGAGGAGCACCACCGAGCAATTCTCATTCAACGGTGTTTTTGCTATTTCCGCCAACTTTTCCTTATTACTCACTAAATTTTTGATCATGGCGGCAAATTTTCGCATGAGGAGTAAAGCGTCGGTGAAACCGATGTTAAAATTCAAGGATTGAACGATCTCAACAAATTTCTCCATTTGGTTTTTGGTTTTATCACGAATCCTTTGATCTTGAAGTCTAGACGGATAAGGAAGTGAGGGTTTAAAAGTAGTTTTCGAACATCGGGTTCGGAATCTGAGTCCGAACGACGGGAGGTGGGGACGGGTTCGGGTTGCACATTTTCTTCAATAACCACGGGTTCTCGTTCCTCCTCCCTCACCAAATGAGTAGGAAACGATGGTTCATCATAAGCCTTACCACTCCGTGTAGTTATAGCTTTTAACTCACCCTTCGGGTTGGGAATGGTGTCACTTGGAAGAGATCCCGATCCCGAGGGTTGACTTATCTTACACAAAACAACATTCAACATGTTCTCAAGTTTATTCTGCGAAGCATCCAATTTGTTGTTCTGAAGTCGAATCTCATTCCTAAACTCATTGCTTTGTCTAGTCAACGAAGATTGAAACTCATTTCTCAAACTTGAAATCTGAGTTTGCATGGTTTGGATGGTAGCATTATTGTGTTGAACGTAATTCGTGAATTCATTTGTAGGCAAAGGTGGAGCTTGATAGCTTGAATTTTGATATCCTTGATTGTAATTGACTCCTTGATTCGGGTATTGATTTGGTGGGGGCTTTGAATTGGTTTTGAACATTTGGTCCACGAACTTGATTCTGATTAAAACGAGTCTGATTGTTCGATTGAGAAAATCTCGGAGGTACCATTTGATTACTAACACGAGGGTTTGGTTCAATTTGAGGACGGTATTGGTTACCTCCGGTTATGGCATTAGCTTCGAAAGGATTTCCATCGGTGGCGGTACAATTGTAGTAGGCATGCGGGCCACCACAAGTAGTACAAGTCGATTCCACCGCTTTGACTTGAGCGGGTGGAGAAGAATTAACCTTAGCGGTCTTAATCTTAACCAAAGCCTGAATCATATCCGTAAGATTATCAATCTTAGCATCGGTGCTAGACGTATTTTCGTAAGACGAGGACGATGGTGTAACACTCACTCGGCAAAGCAACCGATTTGCTACGTGAGGTACGAACTTTAGATTTGTTCTCAATAATCAACAAGGCATCTCTCGTTGATCGGGTCAACAAATTACCACCCGCGGCGGCATTGAGAAAGTCTTGATCAGTCTCATTCAAACCGTTATAGAACGTATCAAGTTGGTGTAATTTCGTAAAACCATGATGGGGACATTGCCTAAGCAAATCTTTGAATCGGTCCCATGCCTCACTAAATGATTCATCAAATCTTTGTGTGAATTTCGTTATTTCATTTTTTAAGCTTGTTGTTTTAGACGGTGGGAAGAATTCGTTCACGAATTTTGACACTAAATTCTCCCATGTGGTTATCGATCGAGGGGGTAGTTTTTCGAGCCAAATCCGGGCGGCCCCCTCAAGTGAAAATGGGAAGAGTAGTAGCTTGATAGCCTCTTCCAGAACGTTACGGTACTTGATCGTAGACGTGAGCTTGTTGAATCGTCGGATATGAGAGTGAGGATCGTCCCTCTTAAATCCGTAAAATTGGCTTGACGAAACCAAATTTATCAATCCGTGTTTAAGCTCAAAGTTATCAGCAACGATTGCCGGAACGACGATGGCTTCTCCATAACCCTCGGTGGGTGCTTGGAGTTGCTCTAGCATAGATCGGTTGTCCTCCGCCATTTCGACGATGGGCGAAGTCGGATTAGTTCGAATCTCGGTTTGACTAATGGAGCACGTCTATTTCGCTTCTCGTAATTGTAGCAGCTTTCAATGATCGGTCTCAGTTATTAGAACGAGTGCGCATGCACTTTCAAAAACCAAGGCAATTAAAACGAACGGTATTCGAAAAGACAATGAACTTAACCAATAATCCCAAGTGAATAAATCACCTCTATAAGACAAAGCGACAAGCGGCGGAGAAGCTTTTCGTGTCGAAGCTTATTAAAACCGCTTCTTTTCAAATGCAATTTAATGTCGGCCGTCCTTATACCCACCACACAGTTTGTTTATCAAATAGAGATAAATCGACTCACAAGCGACACAAAGGCAAGTTTTTGATCTTTGGTTCGTGAACTTACTAATGATAACACCTCCGTTGAGAATGTTATATAATTGATGTATTCTATTTTAGCTCAAAAACAAAAGAGAAAATCTTTTGTATTTTTAATATGATATATATATATACAAAAGAAAAAGGAAAATATTTTTTACTTTTTTATTTTTATAAAAAATAGTAACTTCAAAAAGGAAGGATCTCGAGTCACTAATCGTCAAACCTTTAACGATATTGTCGCTAACACAACCTCCCCAAGCAATGGCCAAAATTTGATTCGTTGAGGTTTAGGGGTGTGTGTGTATGGATAAAACCACAATATCGATATCAAAAATAACCACAAGTAATGATTTAAAATCCCTTTAGGAAAAAGGATAATGAATCAAAACCCGTGAGTGATAGTGATACGGATTAGGAAATCCGAGTCGTTTCCCAACGAGGTATGAATGGGCAACGTCGTTATTGGTTCGTTATTAAAATGCTTGATATTTTGGATTTATGATTATATTAAAACTACGGGGAAAGGGAAAACAATAAAGGGAAATTACACTACGGGAAATCCTAAATACGCGAATTAAACTAAAACGTATTAAAAGAAACGTAAATAAAATGCAACTACGTCTATTCTAAGTCCTAAAAATAGTCTAAAATTACTTTCTAACTAAGAATGACATTAGAAAATTAACTAAGAATTAAAACTAATTTTTATGATTTTTCTGGAATTTATTTGAATTAAAAACTAATTTAAACTAATTTAAATTCTAAAAATTACAAATTAAACTAGGAAAAATTTGGAAAAATTATTTTTTTGCTTTTGATATTTTTCTTAATCTAGGAAAATTGAAAAATTATTTTTTGGAATCTTTTCTGATTTAAGCGAATTAAATGCTATTTAATAAGTGTTAAAAAACTAGTTTAAATCAAGAAAAATAGCAAACAAAGTTGGAAAAATATGAAAAATTCAGGAAAATTCTAAAATATTAATCTAAATCTATGAAAAATATCAAAACCTATGCTAGTGTGCAAGAATTTGAAGCTGTGAAACCGATTTGAGAATAAGCACTAGATTATAAGCTATAAGCTATGTTAGAACTCCAAATGATTACAGAAGCTAGTCTATACTATAACTACTCTAAATCAACTAATTGCAACTATTCCTAACCTCAAATAAGCAATCTATAAAAGTTTGATACTAGTTAACCACTAAAGCCAAACAATCCTAACCAACCTACTTTAAGCTAAAGCAACTGCTTATCCAATAAGCCAAACTGAAAACCAGATTTGTGGACCTCAAGACCACCAACTTAAGAATCACTAAACAAAATCTCAGATCCTAACAAGCTATAATGAGACCACTGCAGGTCCGTAATCCAAACTGTTCTCAATTAGTTATCTTTGATAAGGAACAGGCAAAACAGCTTTAAAGAAGAGCTTATCAAGTGCTTATAACTATTTCTAAAAATTTCACAAAATTCAGATTAAGAAACTAGACCAGCTGAAGTTGTTTAATCCAAAATTTCACTTGTTATGAATCAGAAATGAAGCTATTAAAAATCCACAAAGTTTCGCCAAAACCTGAGTTTACACTTTTTGACTTTTGACAGAATTTTATGTTTTGACCAAAATGAGTTTTGATCTTGCAAAAACAGATTGAAATTATGATTTATGATGAACTAAGACCTAATGAAGATATCTATGATGATTCTACACCTAAAATGCAAGAATCCACAAACTGATGTTTAACAGATATGCATATGAGATCAGGTTCAATGTAATTTTGACTATCACTGATTTATTGTGCAAATGAGTGACTGAATTGACTTAGTTATGACCTACCGAGATTAAATCACTTAGTTCTATCACTAAAGTAACCTCAAACACAGATCTGATAGCTCGATCCAAACACACTTATACTAACTGTTATGCAAATTTTAACTAGCCAAAACTCTAATCCAAGCTTACTCAATCCAACTTTTAACTACAACTGACTATACTAGACCTAGTTCAAGCAAATTCAAAGCAATATCACATCAAATCTATGAACTAATTAGTGCAATTATGCTCGCTACTCTATTTAGCAAATAATGAGATGAAATTGAAACTTACAAGATGTTCAGCCACTATGGCTTGCCAACATGATGAAATAACCACTCCTAAACTGATTTCAACCCAAATCCAACTAGTGTCAACCCCATTCCTTTATTAGATCAGCAAATCAGATGAGATTCAATCAGTTTGACTATTGTTGATTTATGTGAGATAAAAGGTAATTCTGAGTAGGAACTTAAACACACTCTTGATAAGCTATCAAAGAGCTTATAAGAGTCTGAGATAACACTTTTAACTTCTCAAATCAAATTAACAATAGATTCACAATATTTTATTTTTTATTTTTTTAAGGTTTTTATTTATTTTTATGATTTTTGTTAAAATTAGATGTTTAAGCTAAAAATAAGCTTGAATAAGCTGAAATAGTGATTAGAAAAGCTTAATAAGGTAATTAAAGAGCTGAAAACAGAAATTAAAATGAAAATCAGAAAATTAACTAAAATGTATTTTTATTACTTAAAAGCAGAATACAAAAGAGAATTGGAAATATAAAAACACTGAATGAAATTACACTAAACTAAGCTACTCTACTCAGAAAAATTACATATTAAAGCTTGTGATACAAAGGGGTATATATAGCCACGAGCTCAAGCTAGAGAAGGATCTAGAAATCTTCATTTGTGCTTCTTTGAGTGCCTTGGCAGCCCTTGGATCATTCTCCACCTCATCCAATCAATCAAAGCCATTGGATCATTACTTCCACGTATTAACAGCCAATGAGAGAGCAGGGATTGGAAATGTATCACGCGGATAGCTGACTTGGCACTGAGCACATGTCAGGCATGTCATAAGGTGTGGCGTGATTGTACGAATATACCCTTCAATTTAGGTAAATTGGGTGAATTGATTGGAGGGCATATTAGGGTTCTTGCTATATCTGGGTTTGGGATAAAAGGGGGGTGAATTTGGCACGTGAGGGTTTTTTTAATATATTTCGGTTTTGGTTATTGTTGACCGGGTATATGGGTTGGTTTGACTGGGGAACCGGGTAAGGGATAAAGTGGACCGGGTAATAGGATCTGGATTTTGGGCTTGGGATTAAACTTGGGCCAAGGGTTTGGTTATATGGGTTAGGATTTTGGACTAATGATAAATCCATGAGCAACCATAAGGACTAAAGATGAAACCTCTGAAATTCCAGGGACCACACTGTAAATTCTGAAAATGTCTTTGAAGGATCATTCTTGTCATTCTTTAATACACTAAGGGCTGATTTTGTAACTTTGAAAATTCCAAGGACTAAACATGACAATTCTGAATCTTCAGGGACTAAAACTGCCATTTTGAGAATTGATTGTCCAAACTTGCAAATTCCTTTCCCAGCCTCGGCTTTTAGTATTCTTCTTTCTCTCGTGCTCGGTTTTCTTCGGTTTTGGCTTTCTTTTGCTTTTTGTCACATCACGTACTGCACATGCATAAACTCAAGAAACACGCAAATGTCAGCAATAAACGGCTCTTTCTTGGTTACTTTGGGTCAGTTTTGATAATGAAAAGGTATGTGTTTAAGCACATATCAGTTCTCGTGTTGATACTTCTTTCTTCCTCCATAGAAGTGTTGTGTCCAAGGCATTAGTGAAGGATGCCGAAAGAGTCAAGACGAAAGCATTAGTGAAAGGTGCTTAACGTTCGTGTCTAGAGCATTAGTGTAGAATGCTAAAGGAGTCAAGACTAAGGCATTAGTGAAAGGTGCCAAACGTCCGAGTCAAGGGCATTAGTGAAAGATGCCTAGAAGTCAAGTCAAGTGGCATTAGTGAAGGATGCCAAGGTTGTATACTCGATGAGGTGCATCGATATACAAATAGAGATAGGTTGTATCCAAGGATATTGATATCCTTGATGGTGTTGTAATAAGGAGTTGGTCTCCTTTGGGGTTAGGTGTTGTGTAGTGTTGGGTAATAGTTCCTCCATTGTAATGGAACTCGGTACTTAGCCTAGTTCCGGATAAAGGGTAGGCGACGTTGTGTTAAGGTGTGGTTCTACCTTGTAGAAGAACCCGGTGGTTAGCCTAGTACCGGAAAAAGAGTAGGCGACGTTGTGAAGGGTTCTCCGCCATAAGGAGTTGGTGTCGTGTAGTGATTACGAACTCTCGAGTAGGTGACTCGGGGAGTGGAGTAGGGCAAGGAAGGTGTCCTTGTAGCTGGACCACTATAAATACCGCTTAGGGTTATGTGCTTCTTACTCTTTATCTTTCATTACACATTTATATATCTATCTATCAATGTCCAACATATACATCCAAATAGATTGACATAAGTCGATCTAAATATTTTAAAACGAAGTTTTAATTGGTAAAACTATTCAACCCCCCTTCTAGTTTTCCACAATTGGCATCAGAGCTTCGTTACCAAGTTTCTTAGAGTATGTTGTACTTTAAAAACTTGATACGATCCGTGTATGTTTGAAAACTACAAAGAAGGATTTTTTTTATTTCTTCTCTAAAGGTCATGTTTTAAACATCATCATATTGTTTAATGTTGGACAATGATAGAACATTCTAATATTTTCCTTGTTAAGAATTCTCCATACTTGGATTTGGGCATACAAAGAAGATCATGAAGAAATTCTCTAAATACTTCTTTTCGTAAAAAGAATATTTAGCAAAGTATTTCCCATACATGGATTTGGGCATCCTAAGAAGATCACAAAGAATTTCTCTAAATACTTCTTTCCTTAAAAAGAATATTTAGCAAAGGTATGATCTTTAATAAATTACAAACATTTTTCTTTTGTTTTGTGATATTTTTTCTTTCATGATTAAAGTCTTAGTAGTATGTTTACAATTTCTTAGTAATCACTAAAGTAGTTATCTATATTGAACTCATCATGAAGAATAGTATTCTTCGTTGATTTGTATAGACAACACTACAAACTAGTAATAATGATATCTCGGCTATTCGAGAGCCTTGATCATTATTCCTCACAAAAGGACTATTGACATTTCATCTATGTCAATGAGTATCCATGTGAAATTTCTTATATTACGATAAAATGGGATTTTATCATAATTTTTGAAAAACTTCCCAAAGAATTATGATTTATTCATAAAAGGGGAACCTCGTCAAATAAGATTAGTATAAACCATCAAAACCCCAAACCACAAGTTATAGAGCTTAAACATTGACCCTAGGCAATTTAGAACTCCCAAACCAAAATTATCAAGGAATACTTAAAATTTAATTTTTGTTGTTATGACAGACCTGCGTTTGAACTAGCGGGATCCTCATGCAAGGGATCCGTGGGATCCGCTGCAAATGAAGACAACATAAGTTAGAAATGATCCTTTGTGGAAGTTCCACTATCACTTTCCTCTATCAAAGACTCACGAAGAAAAACCTAGTTACTGTTCACAGGAGAAAATTGATCATTTCGTTCAAGCAAAACAATCTCTTGTGTAAGTATAATCTTCACTACATTGTTGTTTCTATTCCTTGATTACTAGGATTACAATTTTCATCTTTAGAAGTTGGGTTCAAATGGGTTTGTCATAATTTGTTACCTCATTGTTTTCTAAGATAATCTAAATCAAAGAATTAACATTGTTAATACAAATCAAACTCATTCCTTGAATTCAATGAAGATGTTTTGAGCAAAATTGTGATCAAACCCTTTAGGCTACTATTCACAATTAACACCACATTGTGGTTTTGATGTATAGGAACAATCATGCGTAGTAACCGCCAACAAGATTATCATGATATCGCCCACTACATCCCAATGTATCATTGAAAGGATGGACTTAGCCCGGAGGATAGGAAAGCTTTCAAGTTGCTTGAAAAGAGGATTTTTCATGAAGGTCGTGTGGTAGAACCATCATTCCTTGCTAACACCAACATCTGACAAGTTTTTGAAACAATTGGCTTTGATTGTCTTTTGGATATAAACGAGCAAATTTTCCCGGTGTTCGTGCTTGAATTCTACAAAACAATGAGAATAGTTAGGAATGAGAATGGGACCATCTCAATAGTCTTCATCATAAATGAGCATGAGTACACCCTTTCACTTGTAGAATTTGGAAGAATACTACGTGTCCTTTATCAAGGAGTTTGTATGTATTCCAATAAATGGTCTTTGGCGGAGCTACACGACATGGTAGATCATCATGAAGTCTACCACATGAGAATCCCGGAATCAACCATGGTAAGGGATACCGTGTTCTTGGAAAGGGCATCCCCATCGAGGGTCACTTGAAATTCCAAAGTGATCTATAGGAATCCATTTCAAATGGAGCTTTCCGAGATGTTTCCGTTGTATAAGAAATGGGAAGTCGTGGTAAGGGAGAATGTGCTTTTCTTGGGAGGGAAGAAGGATCATCCCAATGCGTGCTTGAGCTTCATGATTTATTGCCTTGTGACCGAGACTCACTTCAACCTTGCATATTACATGATTAAGAGAATGGCGAGTGTGAAAAGCATGGACAAGATGGTGCTCCCTTATGCAATGCTCCTATCCCGTCTAGCAAACTTCATCTTTGCTGTAGAGCCTTCTCCGTATTCTTTTGATCATAGCTTTTGCAACAAAGTTATGGTGCCGTTATCCGAGGGGAAAACTACAAGGTTCATGGTGGATGGCAAAAGACCTCACCCACCAACGGATTCATCTGGATGAGCAAGGAGAGACAAAGAGAAGGAGAAGGAAGTAGCAACCCCTTGGCAACACCGATCTCGACCCTTTGGATTACATCAATCAATTACCGGACATTCCTAGCCCATCACAAGAATGGCAACAAACTAAAGGGATCTTCAAGTGTTTCGCTAACTTCTTGAAGAAAAAGAAGTAGAGATGGTGGGATGAAGAGTGGAGGGGATGAAGATGAGGATGAAGACGGGAGTGATATGGAAGGAGATGGGAATGAAAGGTAAGGTCATAGGACCTTAATTTGTGAAAACAATTTAAAACAATGGTTTGTAACAACTAAACAATACTTATGTAGAGTAGGAAGTAGTGTGTAGGAATTGCCATGATTTGGCATTAAACATCTTAACTTAGGAACAAGCAAGATGAGATTTTACGACATCTTGAATTCATTCAAGTAGTCATCGTCACTCATCTTTAGTTACCTTTTAGTTCCCCCACACTTGCAATGCGTTATTCTTGTTGTGTGCATACATTTACTGATTGTAGAAATGACTAGGATAAGCATTTGCTAAGAGTGAAAAAATTGCACAATTGCTGAAAGCCTTCTGTTCTGCAGTAGCCGGATCCCTCCAATGAGGGAACCGTGGGATCCGGGCAAACAGATATCTGAGACTGATCATGTTTCATCAAACATGTCCTCTTGATCACATCACTCTAGCTAAACATGACCCTTTAAGACTACTTAAGTCTCCCTTAAGCTCTGTAGGTCTCATACTCACTTGTGGCTAACTTAGGATCAAATTCAAAGTGTTTTTGATTTATCAACTTATCAACACTCACCATATTTCCGCTCCAATACTCACACATTACTCCTCACATCTCAAAACACTTAGTTTGATATTTCTATCAATTTTAGCAAATTGATTTTAGTCACTCTTGCCTTAAAATAGGCTTAAAACTAGTTTTTCATTTTTCTTTATTTTTTTACGAATTTTTTCAAATTTCTCTTAAGCCATCATCTGATCTCTAGGATCAATTGCCACCATTTGTCATTTTCAAATCAAATGGTATCTTCCTCAAACACTTAGTTACACTCTCATAAGTCCACTTTCTTATCCAAAACCTTCATTAAGTATCCACACTCTTTGTAGTTGGACACTTAAGTCACCTATCACTTAAGACACCTAAGGAAAGTTAAAACCTCAAGATTTATAGGCTTTAGACCCTACAAGAGCATAATCACTTCACCATATTTCTGTCTGACAAACGGATCTCTGGCTTATAACCAGATAGATCCTTAGTGAGAGGGATCCGTGGGATCTGCAGAAAGCTTTTAATCAGCTTTTCTTTCAAATTTAAACCATCTTTGGTAAACTAAACACTTTTAGTTACCATTTAATGATTCCCTAGAGCTGAACAACATCATAGTTGACCTTGGTGCATGCCTAATCCCCTTAGTGGTCGTGAATTTAATTCCTTAATTCAAATTCACCCTTTATAAATCAAACACTCTTGAGAGGTTAAGTCATCACTCTTACCACATTCCTAAAAATCAGTAGTTAGAGACTTCTATTACATCCTCACCATCACTATGACCAAAGCACTTAGCAACAACTCTTCAACCAAAGGTTCATCCAAAAGGAATGGTCATATGGTTCATGAGATTTCATCCACTGAATCATTACCCGTAAGGGATCATAATGCTAGAATCCCACCTCAACAAACCCAATCAACAATTGCCAAGAGAACCGCAAGAATTAGCATTAGACCTTTTGGGTTAGAAAAGGGTTCATCAAGCTCTAAACCAAATGTACCTAGTTCTAGTAAAACGTCTAAGCCTTCATTCCTAGAGCATAGACTACACTCCTTCAGCGAGCCTCTGTCCCATCCAAATGTCTATTCATTAGAGCACTCACCACCGAGAACTTCCCACTCACCAACCTTCTCGTTAAATAAGGAACCACATACAACACCAACTAGTCCACCGTTGGAAACAAGGAACCACCAAGGACTTGATCATATGGAGGAATTTCCATTACCACCACCTTCGTTCTTAGTATAACCTCATCCTACATTGCTCAATGTACCCCCACCATCATTTGTAGAGCCTCCTCAAAACATCCAATCTCCTCCTGTTCCTAATCAAGACAATAATTGCTCTAATTGTCTAATCATCCAAGGACTTGTTCAAGAAGTACGAAATGATTTGCATTTCATGTTTAATCTTTTTCTTGAAATAATGGACCAATTCAACAAGTCTACTCATCCTTAGACTCAAGCACATTGATGCTTCTTAAGTTTTTGGTCACTTATTAGTATTAGTAGAAAATATATTACATGGCTAAATCATTCTCTTAGTTTTTAGAGATTTGTAGATCATCTCTTATGTTTTATTTAATGAAAGTTTATATGCCATATTACTTTGAGTATATGTTTATTGCTTGAATACATATCTCACTTTGATGTTAACATTATTTGTTACATCACCATTGCTGAATTCTGTTATCAGACAGCCGGATCCCTGCAGGAAATTATGCATTATATACTTGTTTTCTAACCTTTGATTTGTAGATTTTCAAAATACACATGAAAACTTTGACACCCTAAGCTAGGGGAGCTTTGTGTCAAACATTACATTGCAAAACCATTTGCAATATAATCCGCATTTGGATTACATTTCATGACGTCCCTTTGCAAAGTTTCAATCATCAAGGGGGAGCATTATCGTCACAAAAGATCTGAAACCATTTGCAAACATAGTTGCAATACATTTTTTTTCTTGATGCCCTCACAAAGGGATGGACTCGTCAAGGGGGAGTTAAGACGAGAACTCTTCCCGTCACTTGCTCTCTATATTTCTTTTCATTACATGTTTTTCTTAAAACAATGTGTTAGTTTCTTTTCGACGCTCTTTTTATTTCGACAAAAAGGGGAGAAGAGAGTAAAAACTCCTATTTGAACTTTTACGAATTTTAGTTTTTCCTTAAAATAATTTTATGTTTTGTCATCAACAAAAAGGGGGAGATTGTTAATACAAATAAGCCATAAAAACGTTTATTTATATTTTACGATCTTCTAATGTTTTGTCGATAACAAACGTAAAATCATTTTAACGAAACAAATAAAATACGTAAATGGTTTGAGCCAATAGTTTACTAACACACTTACATTTTCACATAAACCACTAAAACAAGTATAAGTGATTTTATGATTTAGTAATACATATGTACAACAACTAGTGTTTACATATTGGGTAAATATATACATAACTAGTATGTATTATAATGGATAATATAAATGGGTAGAAACTTAAATATTTGACCCATTGACCAAATACATTGAATGTAGTTGGGTATAACCTAAAGTCCATGACCCATAACCATGGAGCATGATCCATAACCCATTGCATGACATCATGCTTAAGTCATATATGGATATTATCCATGACCCATTTTTTTAACCCATGACCCATGGACTAGATGCATTACATCTTGTAGATACATTGTATCTACTTGGATACCCATAATCCATAATCCATGACCCATGACCCACGGATCCCCAGTAATACACTGGATGGATCCCTCAAGTGAGGGATCCGTGGGATCCGTGGAACAGTAGCTAAATTTCATCTATAAATAGTGAGTCATTTCTTCATTTTGGGTTGCCACTCTCAAACATACTTTCCCCAAGTATTGTAAGCTTCTAACCTCAGATCCTAAGGATCTCTATGTAGTTTGTCTTTTGTTTTTGTGTGATTCTCTAGGTTCCTCTTAAAGGTTAGATCACCACCTCTTGAAGTCGAGCAAGCTCAAGTCCATGAGTTGCCATGCTTCGGCATCATCAAGACTACTGAGGTTCTCTTGTTGATACTTCTTTCTTCCTCCACAGAAATGTTGTGTCCAAGGCGCATCTAAAAGCATTAGTGAAAGGTGCTAAACGTCCGTGTCTAGAGCATTAGTGAAGAATGCTAAAGGAGTCAAGACGAAGGCATTAGTGAAAGGTGCCAAACGTCCGAGTCAAGGGCATTAGTGAAAGATGCCTAGAAGTCAAGTCAAGTGGCATTAGTGAAGGATGCCAAGGTTGTATACTCGATGAGGTGATCCGATATACAAATAGAGATAGGTTGTATCCAAGGATATTGATATCCTTAATGGTGTTGTAATAAGGATTTGGTGTCCTTTGGGGTTAGGTGTTGTGTAGTGCTGGGTAATAGTTCCTCCATTGTGATGGAACTCGGTACTTAGCCTAGTACCGGATAATGGGTAGGCGACGTTGTGTTAAGGTGTGGTTCTACCTTGTGGAAGAACCCGATGGTTATCCTAGTACCGGAAAAAGAGTAGGCGACGCTAGAAGGCTTCTCCGCCATAAGGAGTTGGTGTCGTAGTGATTACTTAACCTCGGTAGGTGACTCTGGGAGTGAAGTAGGGCAAGGAAGGTGTCCTTGTAGCCAAACCACTATAAATACTCGCGTCGTGGTTATGTGCTTCTTACTCTTTATCTTTCATTACACATTTATATATCTATCTATCAATGTCCAACGTACACATCCAAATAGATTGACATAAGTCGATCTAAATATTTTAAAACGAAGTTTTAATCGGTAAAACTATTCAACCCCTCTTCTAGTTTTCCATAGGGTATTTATAGGCCAAATCTGGTTACGACGTAACTAATTATAAGAGTTAATCCGTAACATACAATTCTTCGTATTTTGCACTAATAAAAGAGTTACGCGTAATCCTCGAAGGAGTTACTGTATCTTCAATAAATCTTTGGTTACGCCGTAGTTGTTGCAAGAGTTACGGCGTAATTAGTAGCGCGCTGAACCTCATTTGACCTAATATGTTGACTTAATGCATCTTTGGGGAGAGTTACACCGTAATTTCTCGATAAGTTGGTTTTCGAGTCACGCTTTTAGTTACTTGCAGAATGTGAGAGAGGAGTTACGTAGAACTTCTTCAAAGTGAGCATACAATGCTAAATCTTCAATAAACTCTCCATTCACGTTCTAGCTCTAATGCTCGTAATTTACTCCGAAAGTGAAATATAATGGAAAACAATCGTAAATCCATATAAATGATATAAATATGTGCATTATCGGGGAAATTGACACTAATATTCAGATAATTTATTGTTATCAAATATCTCCCCACTTGAACTCTACTTGCCCTCAAGTAGACCTTATTAGATAGATTCCTAAATATCTCCCATTACCTGGAAAATATAAGTTTACAAATCCCTTTTGCTAGAATAAAACAAAGCCGAACACCTCATGAAATGGGAACAAAACACTCAAATCTCTCAATTATTCTAAGTGTCAATTTCGGGATGATCACTAAATCGCACAGACGTATCATGTATTCTATCATAAGCTTGGCGGTTACACAAATCTCCACCACTATAGTTAAGGGCTAAACAATTCTTGAAGGCAATATGGGTAGACATGACAAAGGTTAAGGGTGACTCGTCATTACTAACATGTCATGGCGAAGTGGACAAAACCAATGGTACATGACCAAATCCATGGCCAAGACACCAAAGATTGCTCGCTGTATCACCTAGACACGCTTCATGACTAAAGGGTAGGATAAGACATGGGATATATAAATGGTGTAATATAAAAATCAAGCAAATAGTTTAAATTCATAACCAAGTCATCACCACTTACCGTCCACCCAAAGTTCAAGTTTCGAAGTTAAGAAACCGGATCATGATATACTAGGTAGATGTGTCATTGGAGGACGTCATGATGGGCACACTACCTTTTCTCCAATCATGATTTACCAACTCCAATCTTCAAATGTGACCGAGGTGGCCTCCTCGATACTAAATCTATATTAAACTCATAACATAGTGCTTATAACATCGCACTTTACAATCAACTAAATAACAAATACATTTTTTTTAAAACATAACAAATAAACATAATATTCCCCCGCTTGAGATGATCAATGGGAATTCGGGGGGTCTTCAATGATCTTTAAGAATATGTCATCGACGAAAGCGTGATTCCTGAACCTTTCCACTTGAACCTTGAACTTAGGCAAATGATGACTTCCCAATCACAAATAAAGACTACAAGGTAAGCTAAGGTGTATGGGTGTAGATAAAAAATATATTGGGTTAAAAATGAAAGGAATTGCTCATATGGGTGTATCTAGGGTATCGCACTAAAGGTGAGTAAACAAAGGGTTTCACATGGGGGTCGAGAAGTCGAGGTGACTAATCGATAGACACACAATGGTAGGCTATTTGGGTGATAATCCTATAATATTGCCTTCTTAAACCGAAAAGTCCAAATACATCGAGCTAACTCAACATACCTGCCTATGGTCTCTCAAATGATGTAAAGGCCAAGTTCTAAAGTTTACAAGCTACCCAAGACACTCATAATTTGGTGGATTTGGGGTAAAATTTGGAAACGGATAAGGCTAATCTCACCATATAATATCAAGGGTTATATGTGCTCGGCTAAGGTCTAATCTTGTTAGGTTAAGAAAAACATGTCAAAATTTTTAAAATGGCATAATTTTTCAAAATAAACTAGAAAATCGAGGGCAAAATAAAGTTCAAGAGACAATTCTACTCCCATCCCCTCACTTGAATTGTACAAAGTACTTTTTGTACTAAGCGTTAAATAAAGGTGAAGAGAAAAGTAGAATTAGAGCGAGAACTTCCCTGAAATTTGCTCCAAAAATAAAAAAGGCCCACGAAAGAGAGTCGTGCCTTCGCATAAGCATCCACGAGTAAACTTCAATCCCTGAAATCACACTACTGACAAGCATAATTCTAAAAAGAAAAAAAGAAAAATAAAAAATAAACCTAACTCACTTTTCAGAGGAATCACGGTTGCATTTAGTGCATGCAACAAGCCTTTTAAACCACTTGGTGTCCCAGGTGAACGAGTGTAGTCTCGTGAGAGCTTACAGGGAACATACTCACAAAGTTCATTTAAAAGACTAATACAAGGTTATTGTGTTTAAAATGAAAGAAGTAATGTAGAGGATATTACGTCAGAACTCCGAGGAGTTACGCGATAATAGGGCAAAACCCGGCATACACGCAAAAGTGTAGCTACGGCAAGAACCAATGAATTACGATACATAATTGGTAATGCTTCGTTCTGCAAGCAAAGGGCACATACGGCATATCCATGAGAATGTGTTACGCCAGAACTCTAGTCGATCAAGATCTTTGATCAAATTCTTTGTTTCCTGCAAAAATTGTTAAAAACACAAAACCCAACAGAAATGGAAATAAAACAAAAGAAAGGGATAATTCGGGTTGTCTCCCGAAAAAGCACTTTTCTTTATTTACAAGTCTTTAATTTGACTCTTGAGCCTTGGGGCTTTATGGAGGCCTTCTGGTTAACATCCTCCTGACCGCTTCTTTTACTTGAAGAAGGTCAGGTCCCAAACACGGAGAAACAAACCGAAGTTATGGAATATCGATTTTCTTGCAAAAAATTAGCCTTTGCCCACTCATAACGAAATTTAGCCTCTTTTTTCCCGCTTTATTTTAACACCCAAACTTTACTCAGAACAGTTTTCAAATGAGATTCCCTTGTATCCGAATTCCCTTCTCTTTTCCTCCTCAAAACATGCCCATTCCTTGCGTTTGAGCCAGTTAGGATCGAGGAATTCTACTCCATCGCAGATCTTGCGGTTGGGGTCGCATGTAGGCCATGCCCTGGTGAATTCAGCAGACATCCTAGCTGGCTCACAAAAATGAATAGTCCAATTGACCTCTGTGAACCAATTGTTCATAATATTTTTCCCCTGAATCCATCGTCTCTTAACTAATTTTTTTGTCTTCCCAACACCACCAAACTTCTGCTTCTTTTTCAATCCTACGAATGAGAAATTCTCCTCCTCCATTACATCGTTTTTGATAAGGAGAACATGTAGGCAATGTCACTTTGGACCCTTCTATCAAACAAATTTCAGAGCACAACAAAGGAAGTTTTCCCGTAACAACATAACTAGGCACAAAAGGTCGGACCTCCTTATCTTCTTCATTGCTGTTGACATCATCACTTGATTCGGTCCCCTGCAAATGGCCAAAATATGAAGGAGGAAACCTATCGGAATAATCCACTTTAACCTTCGGTGAATCCTCAGTTAATACAATTTTATCCGGCTCATGGCATAAGGTTTTATCCAATTTAAATTCTACTCTATCACCATAGTATCCCAATGAGTCAAGGAACGGTTTGCCAAGAATTAAACGTTCCTTCGTATTTTTTCCATGTCGATAACCACAAATTCTGGGGCAGAAAAAAATTTATCGACCTTAACACAATTACCACCTGTAATTCCTAACGGAGTAGCCTTGGTCATATTTGCCATCTCAATCACGATATCCGTTTTCCAAAGATGGATTAATTTGAGTTTTAAGAATATGGAAAATGGCATGATGTTTATACTAGACCCAAAATCTACAACCCCCAAGATATCATAACTCCCAACTGAACATGGAATGACTAACCCGTCAAGCTTAATATCCTTAATTGAAAATAAACCGACACCGGGTTACGCCTTCCAAATCATGGTTACTGTAACTGGAAAATAGTTACGGCAGAATCGCACTCGAAAGTGTCGATAATCGCTTTTTCTAAATTTTCGGTTGTAGATTTGCACTCCTCAATCACTTCCTCGAATTATCATCAAAGAAAAATGACATTGCATACCAAGATAGGTTTGGTCCCCTCGGGTTCAATGTTACTCATCTCTATCTCTACACTTAGCTTTTCTACCATGGCTTCAAGTTTTTTAGGGTTATATGTCGCGCTCGAAAGATTTTATTTGTGTTTTCCGAAATCCCAGCCATTTATCTTGTTCTTTTGCTTATGGGTGAACTTTCCAGAATTTGTTTATGGTCTCTTCAAGGTTGGGCTTTTTTTCTCCATAAGGCCCGCAGTTGTAATTTCCACGATACCCATTACTATTTCGATTATCTCCTTAAAACGGTCAATTTTCTCCATATTTAGCTTCTTCGATTATGTTTTCTTCGTTAATGTGAGGACAATTCTTGGTGAGATGTCCTCCCCCGCAGCCTTCGCAACCTACTTGCATGGCATGAACAGTTTCCTTGATTTTTTAGCATATCCGACCCAGATTCTCTAGCTTGTTAGTGATGGCTTCAAATCCGTCAAAACTTCCTCCTAGGTTCCTTTTGCTTCCTCCATCGTGCCATTTTTGGGAATGATCAGCCATTTTTTGGATGGCTTCAATTGCTAGAGTAGGAGTCATGCTCGGGATTGGTCCCTGATAGTCCAACATCCGCTCTTGTAGTTACGTTGATTCTTTTGTAGAAGATGTTGACCTTTTGCTGGTTGTTCAGATCATGTGTAGGACACTTGTAGAGAGACGCTTGTATCTATACCGTGCTTGATACAATGTTTCATTATCTCCGCTTGCTTGAAATTATGGATTTCCAAGAGTCTGGTTAGATATCTTCGACTGAGGACAATACCTCTGGATGAAATGCTTCTTTAGTAAAGCCAAGTATCAATCAGCCCGACGGGCAATCTTTCGATCCATCTTCTTGCAGCCCCAGAAGAGTCGAGGAACACCCTTAGCATAACAAAGATCATGAGACACACCGAATGTTGAAAAGGCTTGTGATGTACAAGACATTCTCAACGCGTTCTCATACGCATCTTCATCCCTATTTCCTGAAAAAAGGGATAACACGAAGCTCCCTCATAAATTGGTCTTTAATCTCGAAACGGACATTAGCTCCAATTGTCGGTCTTACGAGCCCCGACCCTTGTTCTTCTATTGTCAACGCCAAATATTCCTCAAGAGTGAGGTCATCAATGTTAACAACTTCCATGGTACCTGAAACTTGAAAAGAGATCGTGAGAATTTGAGAAAATTTTAAAACAAAATGAAAGACTTAATAGAAATTTAAAATAACTTCCTCGCCAAAAACTTGATGCGTGTTTTACTTGACTGTGTTTTAATATTTATAATTACTGTTATACCTATGGTCTACCCTAATGCACTAACGGGCAAGAAATTCTATCGTGTGTAGTGTAGTAATCGGTAAAACCGAGGTTGTCCCAAGAGCTATGTGTGTGGATTTATACTAAGGGTGTGTTTGTTTTAAAAAAAAAGTCTTACTAGCCCTCTTACTCTTACCAGTAAGAGGTGGACATACGTTTTGCTTGTTTGTTTTTTTTCTTTTGAGTAAGACCCAGTTAGACATATAACATCTTACTCAATAAGAGGTGAGAGACTTGTCTTACTACTCTTACTCTGCTTTGTAAACTTTATATAATATATTTGATTGTTTATTAACTATGTTATATTTATGATAAAAAGTCTTGTTTCATATTTACATAAGTTACATATTATCGCATTGCGTTGGCTTAATAAACAAATTACAAAAACGAGCACTTAAAATCATTCGGACACTTATACAAAAACAAACAATATTATTTCGTTCAGATTTAGACTCTCTAACCACCTCTTACCAGTAAGATGTGGTAGTCAGATTCAGACCCAAAACATCTTAATGAAACAAACACACCCTAAGTCTAGGTGTCACAGATTTTAGTATGGTTTCGATATGGAATTAACTAATTAACTACTAAAGCAGATAAAGGCAAAGGTTGTGATTAATAGAGGAGAGAGGTGCTAACCAAGCACTACAACAAAAGTGGCTTTTTAGGACCCTTTGTGTGGGACGGTATGATAATGGAGTCCTAAAAAACTGTTTAATAGGACATATGAGCGTTTAAGGTCCTTTTTAAATATTTGCTACTTAGGCGATGTCCTAAAAAGGTATATAATAGGATGGTCGATGATTTGGGGTCCTATTATCATATAACTTAATATGACACTTAAAATATGGATCCTAATAAATTACCTTTATAAGACGTTTATTCATTATGGTTGTATTATAATAAACCATAATAGGACACTTGAGTTTTGAGTCATAAGACATCAGTTAGTTAAAACGCTTATTCACAAAAAGTTTTATTATAGCAAAATTTAATAGGACCTTTGACACGTGGGTATTATACCGTTAACCTTTATAGGACTTTATGTGAATGGTTTTATAAACATCATTTTTAAAACGATTATTTGCAAAAGTTTTATTATAACAAAACTTAATAGGACCCTTAAAGGATGCATATTAATTATGGTTTTATTACAATACACCATAATAGGACACTTGATATATAAGTCATTAAACATTAATTATTTAAACGCTTATTCAAAACGTATTATTAAAACATAACTTAATATGACAGTTGACACTTGGGTCCCATAGATTGATACACCATCATAAGACACTTGATATTTGAGTCATAAAACATCGGTTTTATGGAACACTTATTCGCAAACGTTTTTTTATAAGAAAAGTGAATAGGACCCTTGACAATAGTGTCTTATAACGTTAACCTTTATATAACGCTTATTCATAATGGTTTGTTTATGATACACCACAATATGGCACATCTTTTTAGAGTCGCAAAACATCCGCTTTTTTTATAAGCTTATTCAGCTTTATAGAAGCTTAATTGCAAAAGTTTTATTTGAACAAAATTTACCAGGACCCTTGACAACCGTGTCTTTTAACATTAACCTTTATAGTACGCTTATTTGTTGTGGTTTTATTATCATACGCCATAATAGAACACTCCTTTATTTGAGTCATAAAACATCAGCTTTTTAGAACGCTTATTTATAAAAGTTTTATTTAAACATTAGTTAGTACGACACTTGATACTTGGGTATCAAAACTTGATACACCATAATAGGACACTTGTTATCTCTCTTTGTATTGTTATATGTCTCAATCTTTTGGAAGTTATGTATGGGTTATCCGTTTTGTATTGTCCTTATCTATCAATGATAATGGTTAATTTGGTGCATTATTGCTGTACTATACTAAGCCATAATTGCACTCACAAAATAAACTAGGCTTGATTAAAAAAAAATGATGAGTGGGGCATCTCACCATAATGAAGTGATTAGCGCACCAAACTAAAGCAACAAGATAAGATCTAGAATCCCAATTAAGCTCAGAATTCTCTAGTCAATAGTACAAGCTACTAAAGGAAACAAAAAACGAAGAGAAACAACGGTGAATAAGAGAAATTAAGCTCTTAATATGGGCATTTGAGCCAAACAAGGATAAGCCATATTGATCCGTTTGACCCATTTAAGCCAAACACCCTTAAGCAGTTTGTTTTGAGATCTCAAAGTGAAAATATAAATAACAAGAAGCTAAAAAGTTAAAATTACCTAAATTTAAATAAGAAATGTATAAGAAAGAGTTATACAAAAAGTAATGAGGATTGTCATTGATTCTTAACAACTAATTTTACATAAAAACAGAGACTATTATTATTTAGCTAATTGAAATCATTAAGCTTCTTCAATCGGATCTTCTTCACCGCAATAACTAAGTCATTGTTGTCCACAACGGTTCCATCGAAACCACCTCTAACCAATTCAATATCGTAACAAATCGCATCGCAACCCGAAAACAAGAATCGCCAAACCAAACACTAGGCAAACGAAACCCTAACAACCAAGAGCAAATGAACACTGTCTCTCACAACCCTCACGCATACAACATAGAATCGACACCTAACATCTAGGATCGAACGCAACCAAGTTAAGTAAAAACGCTAAAGAGGTTCACTTACAATCCATAGAACTAGACCCAAGGCAGATAAATCACGGTAGTCCATGAGGGCCTAGTGATAAACACCAACCAAATCGATATCATTAATAAACCAAAGATCGATCACCAAACAACCAATCAAAACCCTAAAAGGGAATCGTGATAATAGTACGAAACGCAGAAAAGACCAATGAGATAATGATGGGAACGAAAAGGTGAGATTGAGTTTTGGGAAGACAATAAGGTGAGAATGTGAGATCTGATTTAGGGGGAGATGAGAAGGTGAGATTGGGTTTTGGGGGTAAAAGAAAAGTGAAACTGGTTTTGGGGGAAGTGAAAAGTGAAATTGATTTTGGGGGTAAAATGAATTTTCGGTATTATATATATATTTTTCTAATGTTAATTTGAAAGTAGGGTGTTATTTGTTGATTGTCGGTTTCGGTCAAGGCTAAAACCATACCCGAATCCGACTTTGTTTAGAACTCGAGTCACTCTTATATAAGTTCACTCGAAGTTAGGTCTATGTCGCTTAAAAATTGTATACTTTTGGTGTTTACATACAAATTATAAAGGAAAAATGAAATCAAAATGTTTAATGGGTTGAGCTCAACCTTATATAAGTTCACTGAGTTATTGTTGAGTTTCTGCTTGTAAGTGATATAGCATATGTTTTTTTTTTATATTTTGTATGTAAGTGTACTAAGTGTAAATACTTATTTATGAATGTATCGAGCTTATCGAGCTAAAGTCGAACCGAATTTGATTCTTAGGTTATATTTCAAATTTAATTTGTGTAGGAAAACACATCTTTACAAATAAATCAAGCTTTTCAAGTCAAGCTCAAGCCGAGTTCAAACTTTCTGGATCACGGATAACATGATTGCGAGGTCCCCGGACACTTTTTAGTGTCTATGACAAACGGTATACACTTGCTGCCGGTGCAACCCATGCATGACCGCCTTTAATAACTTCAAATACAATTCATATAACCTTCACACTATAACTATAAACCTACCAAGTCGGTGCAAGCCATGCATGACCGATGATAATGGCTAATTCACATGGGTCATGGGTCATGTGCATTAGGTTATCACACATTCATTAATGCCATATGCATCGTTATAGTTGCTTAGAGTGTCATATTACGATATACATAAAGTACAAAAACAGGATTTGGTCACACATAACCCGATGACCCATGTGAATTAGCCATTATAGTTGCTTAGAGTGTCATATTACTTTATGACACACTAAGCAACTATAAACCATGCTTATGACCCTATGATGTCAAATACCCATTAATGAATGTGACTAGTGATAACCTAATGCACATGACCTATGACCCATGTGAATTAGTCATTATCACCGGTCATGCATGGGTTGCACCAGCTTGGTAGGTGTATAGTTATAGTGTGAAGGTTATATGAATTGTATTTGATCTTATTAAAGGCGGTCATGAATAGGTTGCATCGGCTTGGGTGTGTATACCGCTTGTCACGCATACTGATTAAGCAAGTATCCAGGGACCTCCCGATCATGTTATCCAGGATCGAGAAAGTTTGAACTCGGCTTGAGCTTAATTGCCTCGAAAAGCTTGATTTATTTGTAAAGATGTGTTTCTTACATAAATTAAAATTGAAATATAACATAAGCTCAAATTATTTACGCCTTACCCTTGCCTATTTTACTTAAACAAAAAAACACCATATCTTTTCCCCAAAATTTCAATCTCCCTACCAAGATCCCCCTTTTGCCCCAAAATCAAAACCCTAATCATTATCAAAATAGATAGTCGATCTATCTTCTCTATCTCCAAAATTCATCTCTTTCTCCTCTCTAGAATCGACTCACACCACCGCCACACTTCACGCTTTATCTCGTCGCTCCACCAACCATCGCTCCTCCACGCCACACAAATTTATGTGTTTGATTAAAGGATGGGTCGATGTTCAAAGCAAAGTATAAGTTCATACCTTACTTTTATGATGCTACTAAGGTATGTTTGATTGGTCACAAGTAACTGATCAGTTATCAGCTGTGTGTTTTTATAGTGTGAAGAGATTGTAATTTGATGATTGAATGAATGTATAGGATAAGATGGAAATGGATGTTGATGCGTATTTAAGAAGACGATAAGAAGGGCAAATTGCTGATATTCAGATAGTTGAGAAAGAGGTCCTTGATCTCGTAAGTCATCATGCTTGATATGTGTTTGTAACTTTTTGTAAAAATCGTATGTGTGATTTTTTCCTGAATTATGGATATTGATTTAGGGGGGTGTTTGGTTTAGCTTATTCTCGGGCTTATGAGCTTATTTTGTTTGCCTTTTTTTGCATAAGCTCAATTCTTTATTTGGCTTCCTTTTCAACTTATCACTTATAACCTCGCTGGTTCCTAATGAGCTTGTTTATGAAAAGCACCTTCAATCATGTGGTTTGGTCTAGAAAGCTCTAAAATTTAATATCCTTACTTCAATTCGCTCAATTACATTCCAAGATTTTTGATGTAATTTTGTTCCCATCTTTTTTAGAACTTCAATATTATTTGCAACTAATCAACAGTTAATTAGTCAGAATCCAAACTAGCCATATAAGAGCTTGTTTAAATATCTTGGAGTGACTAACTAGTGATGCATGCCAACACAATTTATTTTCTAATCTATTGTCTAACAATAGCTAGCTAGTATACTTTATGTAACTACTTGCAATGACATTTTTCTCAGAAGAATGCATCCGTTATTGTTTGTACTTAGAAATATATTCGACAAAAGTTCTATGAGTCCTTTTTCGATGTTGTCTTTCACATTATTCCGTGAAAAAAGACATGGGATGAAAATGTTCTATTGTTTGTGGGAACATGAACCAAATTTCGAGACACGAAAGTGATTTTATACGCTTAATAATCTTCTCATGATCCGCTGTAATTAAATTTGTCAAGATGTTTGAGCTATCAGATATGAGGGGCGTTTTTGCATCTTTCTTTACTAGCAGCTTCAACAAGTCGTTTTAGAACTATGTTGCCAAAATTACAAAAGTAACAATCTTTGATCCGATACATACATACTCTCATCTATTCATGCCGCTGTTCGTCTTTCATTTAGTTATATGGTTACAGTCTCTTGAATTTGGTTAGTTTTAGACACTTGCTCTGAAAATTGTGGTCCCTTCTTTGTATGGTTACATTTCGATCCTCGACATGGTTAAGAAATTCATTCAAACTAAAGTGTGAAATCAATGAATGATTTTTAAATTTGACCTCTATATGATCAGAGTTTCAACTTTGTAAATAAGAAATAGATTACGATATTTATAATTTACTATTTCAAAATGAAACTTTATACCGATTATGAGATAAATGTGGTTCAGCCTGAGAATGAAGGCAATGAAAACAGACGATGCCGAGGTCGAGGATGAGGATGATGAGGAAGAAAATTAAACTGATGTCAAGGTAAGAGTATGAAAGTATATACAGAGTTGTTGCTACCTTGTATCCAAATCACGATTTCTAATATCCCAATTTTATTTATTTTGTGCGGGATGAACTATTGAGCTGCGTTCGGGAAGGTGAGCAACAACATCTCGAGAAAATGGTGTATCAAGAATCATGAATTATGTCTTGTTCCTGTTCATCGGCTTGGAAGAGGCGCACGTAACTTTTGTTGTAGCCATTTTAACTGCATCGTAAACAACTATAGAATCCGGATAACATATGCTCATTTCTATTTTTTTTCGTACTTCTAATTGGAATTTTACTGCAAAGACAAAGCTTGCAAAACATGGCTTGCACCTTTTGCTGCCAAGATTTGTTCCTTATGGGCATCTAGTCTTGTCCAAGATGTGCTCTTTCGATTTTGAGCGTGAAACGTCTCCTAAATGCCCCTGTTTGTTGACGGTATCCGAGCCCGGGATATACTAGTCTTGAGGTATCATTAGATTTTGCTAGATTTGAGTTTAGAAGTATAGTTGAATGAAAAAGGAATGTAGATATATGTTTGTGATGTTGTACATGTAGAAGACGTGGAAATTTGGGCGGTAGCAGTGTTGGGGTAACGGTCGAACAGTCTTTTTGGGCTGACCGACATCATTTGTCTATAGTTGGTGGTACGTAGATTGGACGAGGATGGTGTGAGGTAAACGTTCAAGTACCAACAAAAGAGATGAAGTGTTGGTGAGACCCTATGGGTTATTTGCCACAATTGAAGACTTTGTTGGTGCAACCATAGCATGGCCTTGTCCCTTTATCTCGGTATGTCTTTGTTAATCTTGTGATACCAATAATTTTACTAACATGGAGCTTAATGCTTATACATGGGTGTTTATTTGTAGGTGGTCCGTGAGGATTGAGAGAGATGATGCATGATGACCACGGACTAAGCTTTTTGTTGCGTTAATGTATTGTTTAATGTTAATGTACTTTTATGTTAGATTATGTCTACCTTATTTATGTTTAGTGATTTTGTTATGACAATTGCTAATTTGAAATACAATTTCGCTTTATTCATTTAATATTTAGTTGATGTTTTATTCATATCGTAATAATAGAGTGTGCATGGTGAAAATAGCGTCCTATCATATGACTTGTCCGGACTTTGAAATTGTCCTATTAAACTTATTAACCGTCCTAACAATTAACTTAACATTGTAAAAGTGTCCTATTATGTTGTTATTAGGGACTATTTAGGTTGTTAATAGACATTTTATACGACCAAAAAATTGGTTTCATAATCTTCCTTGAGATATTAGAACCCTTTTCTTGGTGCTAAAATAGCTATAATGTTATATGATAAGCGCCCTAACAATTATCTTTTAAGTACGCTTGTATGTGTATCAAAAGATTAAAATTAGGTAACAACGTTTTACAACATTGTAAAAGTGTCCTAATATGTTGTTATTAGGACGTTATTTGGTTGGTCATAGACATATTATGTACCAAATTTGGTTTCATAATCGTATTTGGGATATTAGGACCCTTTTCTTGGTGTTAAAGTAACTATAATGGTATATGATAACCGCCCTAAGAATTAACATTAAAGGACGCTTGTATGTGTATCAAAAGATTAAAAGTAGGTTACCACATGTTAGAACATTGTAAAAGTGTCCTAATATGGTTTTATTAGGACGCTATTTGTGTTGTTCATAGATTATATAATACGCACCATAAAATTGGTTTCATAAGGGTTAGGACGCTTTGGACCTATTACAACCGCTTTACATGAAACGCTTTCATCCTTGGTCCTATTAAATGAAAGGTCCTAAAAAGTACCATTTTATGACGCTTATGGGGGTCCTAAAAAGCCACTTTTCTTGTAGTGAAGTTACTCATCCTAACTAGTAGTGTTTACGTCTAATTACTTCCAATTACTTCAGGTGGGGTCAAAGTTGCTAAGCCAACATTTGGTCAGTTCGTCCTAACCTATCTGCAAAAGGTACCACTAGAGAAGTCATGTGTCCCCTCATAAGTCCAGTTGTTCCTGGTCCCTTAAGCCAAGCCATTAAGTACCGCTACATGCTAGATTCATAATAGTGAGTGCCCGGGCGCTAGCAACTTAAACACTCACCCCTTACTTCTTAAGTTCATCCAAACGGAAGGTGATTAGTTGGTCAAATCGCACATGTAGAAAGGGTCGTCAGTTGGTCATATCTTACCCTTCCCGCCTCGCCTACTCCACTTAGGGTCAGCTTGGTCATATTCTAAGTAACTAGCCTCTACCGCCATTCAAAACTACCAAAGCAAGGGTAGCTACCAACAAACTATGCATGCATACACTTAGAAATAATTATACGGAAGCAATGTAAATCCAAACAAAACAATAAGGAATCATAATCGGTGCCAAGACTAAGAGGTGCTTAGTTCATATTAACTATAACAATCAATTCAATGTTTAATGTTACGAAATACATGAATTGAAAGTAAAGAAAAGATAAAAAGCTAATGCTTGTCGTAGGGGAGTGATTTTCCTCGAGATAGTCTATGCTCCTCTAGATTTGCCTTCGACTTCTTCACGCTCAATGTTGTGTGTGTGAAATGGGATGATTTGAAATGCTAGAAATCATGGGGTATTTATAGGCCGACCGTTACTGCAACTAATTATAAGGGTTACGCGAACATACAATTCTTCAGATTTTGCACTAAGCCAAGGGCACAGAACTCCTAGAAGGAGTTACCGCATCTTCAATAAATCTTTGGTTACCGTAGTTGTTGCATGAGTTACGCGTATTAGTAGCGCGCCGAACCTCATTTTGACCTAATATGGTTACGCCGTATCTTGGATAGAGTTACGCCTTTAATCTTCTGTTGTTGGTTTTCTCGAACACGCTTAGTTACTGGCAGTATGTGAGAGAGGAGTTAATAACTCTTCAAAGTGAGCATACTATGATAGTGTTAGGAATTAGAAATTCTGTATTAAAGAGTCACCACCTCAAGTATATGTAATCAAGTAGAAAGCTCAGAGTCGAAGTTATTTTAAGTTAAGTAGTATTTAGTTAATAACACCGCGGAGGACGGACGTCTTTACCCACTGTGATGCCCGATCCACTTCCCATGTGTGTATGCTTATGTAAGACTATAAATACTCTACCTCCCGTAGAGAGTTGGAGCTCATAATAATATCTTTCACTTCTCTCACTCAAGTTCCCTAAACCTCTAACTTTCTCTCTCTAGAATTCCATCTATATTCTACCTTGTGTTAATGTTATGATGTGTATGTGAAAAGTTATATCTTACAATTGGTATCAAGAGCCATGGTTAGATCATATCTTACACATCTTTGGATTTCTAGTGGTTTTAGGTGGTTTTTGAGTTTGAAAAAGTTTAGTGGTTTTTGGCATCATTCTGATCATCTAGTGTTAAAGTTTCGATTTTGGTTGTACTTTTATGTTTAGAATCATCAAAAGTGTTTAGGTTTTCATTTGGTAATCTTGAATCATCTTGGTTGGGTTGTTTTTGGATTGAAAAGTGAGGTTTATATGGTTTTTCGTTACGACTTAGCTCAATGAATAGTTTCTTGGTAGCCACTTCACATTTTTGTAGCGACTCTACGTTGTTGAACTAGCAGTAGATCTAGCGAAGTTAAAAGGCCAAGTAGTGGATTCTCCACTCACGGGTAGCTTAATTTTGTGGTAGCTTACTCTGGTCAAGAGCTTGAAGTTGCTCTTTAGCTTAATTTGTGTCTCTAGCTTACTTGTAGTGTTTAATTGCCAAAATTTGGTTAGCTTAATTTGGTTCAGAGTTTGGAAGTTACTACTTAGCTTACTTGCTTTTCTCACATAGCTTAATTTTGGGACTCTAGCTTAATTTAGGGGTGTAGCAATTAAGGGTTAGCTTAATTTAGTGCATTAATTTCTAGTTTACTTAGTACACACTACTTTCTAGCTTAATTTAGTGCATTATCTTCTAGCGATTAGTATTTTATCATCTAGAGTCTTTGAGTGATTGTTTACGTTTTCTTGATTGCAGAAAATCCCGAAAGAATCCATTTCCTCGGTTTAATCATAGAGCTATAAAAATCCCCGTATAATCGCTAACATGTCTACTTCAACGCTCCTTAATCAAGTATTCCACCGCATGTCAAGATGTTCAAAAGCAAAATGTCTTCAAATATCATTCACCCATGCCGACATGTAATCCCATTCACGACTCTTGGCTTAACGACTAGGACCGCATTGCCTTGGAAAGGAAAAATGGTGTCAACATTCTCGTAAATCCATTGATGAAGGACCATATCGAAGTTGAGATCTACTAGAGCATTATTACTTCTGGATACTAATGCAGATGGTACTCCCTGTTACGGAATTCGACGTAATTCCAAGATGTATGATGAGCTTGATGATAAGGATAAAAGAGATTTATGGATATCGTGCTTCAAACATTGTTCTTCGCTAAGGTCTTCCTAAAGACATCTATAAGCTGATCAATCATAACAATGTGATG
>OU343218.1:169759630-169852715 GCA_910596185.1 Chrysanthemum makinoi
GCGCCAAAATTTGCTTCGTTGAGGTTTAGGTGTATGTGTGTATGGGATAAAAAACACATATCGTATATCAAATACCACAAGGATGACTTAAATCCTTTAGGAAAAAGGATAATGAATCAGAAACCCGTGAGTGATGTGATACGGATTAAGAAATCCGAGTCGTTTCCAACGAGGAGTGATGGGAAATGTCGTTAATGGTTCGTTATTAAATGCTCGATGTTTTGGATTTTTGATTTTGATTTAAACTACGGAAAATGGGAAATCAAATAAGGGAAATTAAACTACGGGAAATCCTAAGTTACGTAAACGAAACACAAATAAAATGCAACTACGTCTATTCTAAGTCCTAAAAATAATCTAAAATTACTTTCTAACTAAAAATGATATTAGAAAATTAACTAAGAATTAAAACTATTTTTTAAGATTTTTCTGGAATTTATTTGAATTAAAAACTAATTTAAACTAATTTAAATTCTAAAAATTACAAATTAAACTAGGAAAAATATGGAAAAATTATTTTTTTTTGCTTTTTATAATTTTCTTAATCTAGGAAAATTGAAAAAATATTTTTTGGAACTTTTTCAAAATTAATCGAATTAAATGCTATTTAAAAAGTATTAAAAACTAGTTTAAATCAAGAAAAATAGTAAACAATGACTAAAAATTATGAAAAATTCAGGAAAAGTCTAAAATTATATTCTAAGTCTATGAAAAATATCAAAACTATGACTAATGTGTGAGATAATGGAGCTGTAGTGAAACTGCCTTCTAAATAAGCACTTGTAATAAGCTATAAGCTATTCTACTAAACCAAAAGCTACCAGAAGCTTTTCTAAGCTAAAATCAACTTAAGTGCACCGAAAATAACTAAGCTTAACCTCTGAATTACAAGCTACAATGATTTGGCTTGATTAATTTTTAGGATCCAAACAGCTTATCCTACTTACTTTAAGCTCATGCAACAGCTTATCTAATAAGCCAAAGTGAAAACCAAAACTGTGGCCCTCAAGACCACCAACCAAGGATCAATTATACCAGATTTGGGACCCTAACTAGCTATATTGAACCCTGTGCAAGTCCTGCAAAAAGCCTGCTCACACTCAGTGTATGATGGGTGTGAACAGGGGAAAACTAGCTTAATGCACAGCTGATTTAATGCTTATAGAAACTTCCAACAATTAGACAAAAATCAGATTTAATAAACTGACCAACTGAAGTTGTTTAATCCAAAATTTCACTTCTTATGAATAAAAAATGAAGCTATTAAAAATCCACAAAGTTTGATGAAAACTGGTTTTGACACTTTTGACTATTTGACAGAATTTGCAAAGGTTGACTAAAGTGAACTTTGATCTTCAAAAACAAAATGTAAATGAGGATTTAAGATGGAATAAGACCTGATTAAGATATATTAATTGATTCTAATCCTAAATGCAAGCTAATGCTACTTCTACCCTAACTGATTTGAAGAATAGAGCAGATCCTAATGGGATTTGATTTTTTGAGTTCTAAATTACAAAATGATGACTAAGTTGAATATAACTAGCCTAAATTAGACTGCAGTATCAGGACTTAAGAAGCTTCTAACCTCTAACACCAACTTAACTGCTAATCCCAAACACTCTTTTCAAAACTGTTTTGCAAATTAACTCAACTAACTACTTGAACTAGCTTATACTAATACTTAAACTGAATCAAATAATCAATCTAACACCTAAATGATGCCATATCACCAACAAATACTATCAAATTATCAATAAGCTCAATAAAGAGATTATAACAGATTTGAGATTTTCAGAACTTACTTATGTCCTAGCCACAATGGCTTGCCAAAGAACAAATAGCCACTATCCTAACACTGATATTAACCCCGTTCCACCTCAGTTTCAACCCAATTCCATCATATCAGCAAATCAGATTCAAATGAATATAACCACTGCAGTTTGACTTTATTTGACTGAAGTGTAAATGAGAGTAGAATCTGAGTAGAACCTGAATTAGCAATCAATAAGCTACTGAAGAGCTTATAAGAGCTTAAACTAACATAAACATAAGCTGATTGCAGCTTAACAACAGATTTGAGATAATTTTTTATTTTTTTAGTATTTTTCTTATTTTTAGTGATTTTTGTTTTGTAAAGAGAAATGCTGAAAATGATTTTTGATAAGCTAGAATGACTGACTATAACACTAATAAGCAACTGAAATTAATCAAACAGTAATTAAAACGAATTTAAGATAAAAACTGAATTTTCTTTAATGAATAAAATTTGAGATTACAATGAAACTGAAATGTAAGAAATATAGAAATGAAATTTAAACATTAAAACAATCTTAATCTACTAATTAACTACTCCAATTCTACACACATACAAGTGAGGAATGAAAGGGGTATTTATAGCCTAGCTTGAGCTCTTGGAAGCATCTGGAATGTGAAATCTGTGCTTCTTCTGAGTCGTTTATCACCATTAGATCAATCTCCACCTCATTCTTTTCATCTGGACCCTTGGATTATTACTTCCACGTTTCATCCACCAATGAGAGAGCAGGGATTGGAAATGTATCACGCGGATAGCTGACTTGGCACTGAGCACATGTCAGATGGTGTCAGAAAGTACGAGAATGCCCCTTTAATTGTACTATTTGAACTTAATTGCAAGAGGGTAATTCAGGGTTTTCTGGGTTTGGGTTTGGGGGAAAACTTGGAGCGTGGAATTTTTTATATTTATTCGGTTTGTTTGACTCGTTGACCGGAGTTAGAATAACGGGTAAAGGGTAACGGGTCATGGGTATTAGGGGCTGGACCGGTAAGTGTATGTTGGGCTATGGGGCTTTATTTTGGGCCTAAGGATTTAAATTGGATCCTCATGTTAATTCAAGGACTAATATTGCACATGCTGAAAATCCAGGGACAAATCTGTAATCTAAAATTATTTTCCAAGGGCCATTGTTGACATTCTCAAATAAACCAAGGACCAAATTTGCCAACTTTGAAAATTCCAAGGACCAAACATGACAATTCTGAATCTTCAGGGACTAAAACTGCCATTTTGAGAATGGATTGTCCAAACTTGCAAATTCCTTTCCCAGCCTCGGCTTTTAGCATTCTTCTTTCTCTCGTGCTCGGTTTTTTCGGTTTTGGCTTTCATTTGTCTGTTTTGTCATATCCGTACCTGCACATGCAAAAACTCAAGAAACACGCAAATGTTAGCAATAAACGGCTCTTTCTTGGTTATTTTGGGTCAGTTTTGATAATGAAAAGGTATGTGTTTAAGCACATATCAAATACCAAATAGACCGACCAAATTTTCTTTATGTATGGTTAGGTTAGGTATTCGTTCCCACGATCCCGCCAGAGCCGGAGGGATCTACCCAGGGACAATCCACTAGATAGTGTAGAGTCCTTAGGTATGATAAAAAAAAAGAGAAAAATGAGATATGGGAAGAGTGCGAACTGAGATAGAGCTAGAACTGGAATAAACCCAACAAGGTTCTTGTTATGAAGTCTCGGTAAGCACTGAAGGGGTTGAAGAATGAAAAAGAATTGGAATGAAAAAGGGGATGGCCCTCCAATAATTCAACCTTAGGGCAGATATCGAGTTCAATACATATGCTACTGGTGGTTACTAAGGTAACACCGGTATTCAAGACAAGACATCATGGACCCAGTGACGCACTGCACTAAACTTCCCAAGCTACTCAAGTTCCTCTTAAAAGGGCGTGTTTCATTCTCACGGGGAACCTACATAATGTATCTACTTTCTCTTAGAGTTTGTTGATATTGAAGAAGGAGACCCTCTCCCTAGTCTCTGGCATAGGAACCAAATGTGCACTATTGAGTCTAGAGCCACGAGATCATCAAATAAATCTCATTAGGACACCGTCAATGAAGACTCTGTTTCACACAATGTGAAAAGAGAGAATATTTTTAAGAGTCCTACGCATTATCCTTGTGGTATTGCCAGAACATCTGAGTGATATGCAAACATATTCACAATGAAGATGGAAAGCCTTCTAGAGCCAACATCAAACAAGCCCTTGGTAGGTGGCATGTGAGATCATCCTATAGATCAACCATGTGACAACTGAACAGAAACAATGGGGCGATTCAAAATGATGAATCAATCCTGGTTCAGGTTATGGATTGACGGATGGCTTTGAAAAACCGGTCGTTGTGCTTAAAAATATTTTTCTTAGCACATCGACTGTGTATTAATATTTCAAAAATAAAAGGTGTTTATGATTGATAACTGATTTTTCCTTAAAACCTTCGTTGTATTACAAAAACACTTTATTAAGCAACACACGATTGTTTTTCAAATCTCTCTTCATCAATCAGCGAATCTCAAATTCGCTGGTTCACTCACTCCGTGTTGTCTTCTTTGAGACGTTCCGGTTTGAGAACAGCTGCGAAACCCTGTCAAGGAGATTCTTTGGAATTATACCTGATCACAGGCAGTACTTGTACTGATCAACGGGGAACCGTGGGCCGTGTACCTCAATTCAACGAAAGTGATCAAAGACACTTTCGTGCGCTTTATTGCTAATTGTTTTATGCAGGTACGCCCGACGTTTGCAGCTGATCAGAATGGAGAGGTCAATCCATAGCCGCATGCTCACACAACACATTCACGTCTAAAGAAATCATGATAAGTGCATCAACGACTCTAATATTTTCACTCCATGCTTCTGCTACACTGCTGCAAATATCATGAATCAACTAAAGCTTCCCGCTACTCTGATGAAAAGATTTCATGATCCAGAATGTGAGTATGTCGGTCCAAATGTCACAACATCACATACTGTCAACACCACAAAAGAAGAGTCAGAGATTTATGGTAGCTGATGATCTCAAAGCTGGCTCAAAACTCATTATCACGTGGATCAGTTAAAGACCTCCACTTGAACTAACCAAACATGCAAAACATGAAGAATCAAAGACTACGGGCTACAGAGCAAAGAACTTTAACAAGAATCCAAGAACAATCTTAATGTAATATCTGTTTGTATTCAATGTATTTTGAGGTGACCTCCCTTAGGGGGAGATTGTTAGGATTTAGTAAATCCAGTCATTAAAGTGTCGGTCACCTCAAGTATATGTAATTGTTAGAAAGCTCGTAGTCGTAGTTATTTAATATTAGGTAGTATTTAGTTAAGTAATACCGTGGAGGACGGACGGGTCTTTACCCAGTGTATGCCTGATCCACAGCCCGTAGGTGGCGTTTATGTAAGAAACTATAAATACTCTCTACCTCCCAAGGTAGAGGGTTGGAGCTCATAATAATACTTTAACTTTCTCTCACTAAGTTCCCTAAACCTCTAAACTTTCTCTCTCTAAAACCTTATAGTGTACGCCTACTTAGAACCATGGTTTGATGTGTTGGTGAAATCCAATATGTTACAGTTTGTCAGCTTATTTTTCTTTGATCCAAGTGTCCACTGGAGTAATCATTACCTGCACAAAATCTTATATACAAATAAAAAGAGTTTTATTAAGATGTGGCACCCCCCCCATACTTAAGTTCAACCAAGGGTTTAAACTTTGGGGCGTGACCACAGAAAATCAAATCTGAAACACACGGGTTGCCTCCCGAGAAGCGCTTGTTTTATTAAAGAGTCATCATCCTGACTCAAATCTTCCCGAATTTACTTGGGCGCAGTTGTAGCCTTGAACATCTTGAAAAGTTCGGGGAAATACATGAATTCTTCACCAGTTGCATCAATATCACTCCGGATGAACTCAGCAGATGGTTTCCAAGGAACACTTTGTGGGATTCTTCCTGGAAAAGGTGCTACAAAGGTGATGGTTTCGAATTCATTTTCAGGTGAAACTGTCTCAACTGATATTTCATTCATTTGCTCCTTATCGTAGTATAATTTGATTCGGTGCCCAATTACGATGAAACTTCCACCCTGTTTGTCATAAAGTTTGACATATCCAGATGGATATCCATGTTAAACGATATATGGTTCAAACCATCTTGGTTGTAATTTAGGAGATTTGAATTTAAATTTCATGTTGAAAAGAAGCACTTTGTCTCCGGCTTTGAATTCTTTTGGAATTCTCAGATTTTTGTCGTGATAAGCTTTTGTTCTGGCCTTATACAGTTTGGAATTTTCATAAGCTCGGAGTCTTAATTCGTTGAGTTCGTGAAATTGCAAAAATCTCTTTTCTCCAGCTATTTCGAGATCGGCGTTACAGTTCCTAAGAACCCAGTAAGCACGATGTTCAACTTCGAACGGCAAATGACAAGTTTTTCCATACAGGAGTCTGTAATGAGTTGTGCCAATAGGAGTTTAGTAAGCCGTACGAAATGTCCACAGAGCATCGTCAAGTTTCTTCGACCACATTGAAGGATTGTCCTTCACTATTTTTTTGAGTACTCTTTTAAGAGCTCTGTTGGTGTTTTCAACTTGGCCACTGGTTTGTGGGTGATAAGCTGTCTCGAATTGATGATGAACTCCATATCTTTTCTTGGTTTTCTCCATTTTTCGGTTACAGAAATGGGTTCCTCGATCGCTTATCAAGGCTTTGGGGTTTCCATAATGAACGAAAAGCCTTTTGAGAAAATTAACGACAACACGAGCATCGTTTGTTGGTAAAGCTTCGGCTTCTGCCCTTTTGGACACATAATCTATAGCAACGAGAATGTATTCGTATTTGTGGGATTTATGAAATGGTCCCATGAAATCAATTCCCCACATATTGAATATTTCACACACTTGAATGCTTTTTAATGGCATTTCATCTTTGCGTGAAAGGTTGGTGGTTCTTTGGCAAGCATCACAGTTTTGGACAAGTGTCTGTGCTTCTTTGAATATTGTTGGCCAATAGAATCCAGCATCAAAAACTTTTTTAGCTATGGTGCAAGGACCATAATGTCCCCCAGTTAGGCGATGATAACATTCATCAAAAATCTTGCGGGTTTCGGAACCAGAAACACATCTTCGGATCATTCCATCAGGGCACATTTTGAAAAGATATGGTTCTTCCCAAAAGTAGTATTTAAGTTCCGAAAATAATTTGCTCCTTTGAGCTTGAGTTAATCATTTTCTGAGAATTCCTCCAGCAAGATAGTTCGCAAAGTCAGCAAACCAAGGATCTTCGTTTCCATCAACGGTCATGAGGGTTTCATCAGGGAAGTAATCATCAATTTTGATGCAGGTTTTGCTGACCAGGTCTTAAATTTATAGTGTCTCGCAATACCTATGGTCTACCCTAGTGCACTAACGGGCAGTGTACCCGGTCGTGTGTAGTGTAGTAAACGGTAAAGCCGAGGTCGTCCAAAGAGCTATGTGTGTTGGATTATTACTAAGTCTAATTATCACAGAATAATAATGGTTTCGATTGGGATTTAATTAATTAAACTACCAATGCAGAATAAAATAAAGCAGATAAATGGAGAAAGAGAAATCAATAGAGAGAAGTGGTGCTAACTTAGTTAATCATCCTAGCTAGTTATGTCTACATCTACTTACTTCCAATTACTTCAGGTGGGGTCAAATTCGAGAGGACAGCATTTGGTCAATTCGCCCTAACCTATCAGCAAAGATGCCACCACAGGAGAAATCAGTCGCACCGTCATAAGTCCTGTTGTTCCGGGTCCCCTAAGCCAAGTTATTAAGTACCACTACAAGCTAGATTCATAATAGTGAGTGCCCAGCCGTTAGGAACTTAGACACTACACCCCCCAATTCTTAAGTTCATCCAAACGATAGGTGATCAGTTGGTTAAATCGCACAAGTAGAAAGGCTCGCCAATTGGTCATATCTTACCCTTCTCGTCTCAGTCCGCTCACCTAGGATCAGTTGGTCAGATCTTCTAGGCAATTGGCCTCTACCACCATTCAAAACTACCGAACCAAGGGTGGCTACCAATGAACTAGGCATGCATACACTTAGAACTAATTGTACGGAAGTAAAGGTAAACGCAAACAAAACAATTAAGGAATCATAACTAGAAATATAAAAGGTACGAAATACATGAATTGAAAGTAAAAGAAATATAAAACGCTAATGCTTATTGTAATGGAGGGACTTCTCCCTTGGAAACAGCTCCGTATGCTCCTCTAGACCTGCCTTGAGCTTTTTCCCACGTTCTCAGAGTATTGTGTATGGAATGGGATGATTAGAAATGCTAGAATTCGTGGGGTATTTATAGGCCAGATCTGGGTTACGGCGCAACCAATATAGGAGTTACGCCTAACCTTCTATTTCTTCGTAAAATGCACTAGATCTGCTGGTTACGGCGTAACCTAATGAATGGTTACGCCGTAGTCTTCAATAAACTCGGTTACGTCGTAAGAGATGCAGTAGTTACGGCGTAAGTATCAGCGGCGTGGAACCTCTTTTGACCTAATGTAGTTACGTCGTAACCTTTGGGAGGAGTTACGCCGTAACCTTCTGATAAGTTGGCATACTGAGTCACGCAATAGTTACGGCGTAATGTGAGAGATGAGTTACGCCGTAACTTCTTCAAAATAGCATACTGTGATAAATCTTTAGATATGTTTCCAGTTCCGCGTCTCTTTTAGCTCCAATGCTCGTAATTTACCTGAAAGTGGAAAACAATGGAAAACAAGCGTAAATCCATATAAATGATATAAATAACGAGCATTATTGGAGGAAATTGACACTTAATATTAAGGACTATTTGATGTTATAAAATATCCCCCCACTTGAACTCTACTTGCCCTCAAAGTGAAAAAGTTTTGCAATTTTAGGGCTACGGGTGTGAAAACAATTTTCCCATGTTCTATTCGACTAAAAAATAATTTTAGAAAAAAGCCGGGTATTTTTCCGACTTTTATTTTATTTTCTACGAATTAAAAACTATATTAAACTAATTAATTTATAAAAAATTATAAAAATTTTTGGAAAATTCTACAAAAATCACAGAAAATACCTTACATGATACTAAATCTAAAACAATATGAAAACCTACCAATGCTTTTTGAATTAAGCAGTTTAAAAGCTTAATAAGCTAATGGACCTAAACTACTAAACGTAGATAAATAATTAACAAATGAAAATCTAATGCAAGACAGGTACCCAGAGCAAATGGAAAGTGGTGTTGGGTTTGAGGTCGTGGGAGGCTAGAGGTCTTGGGTTCGAATCGTACCTCTAGCTTTTTTTTTGGCACTTAATTTTTTTTTGCTTTTCTCTTTTACAGCAGGTTTATAAGACTTAGTAGATGCATTTTTGTGAAATACTTTTTTATTCAAAACATCAAAATAAGCAGTTTAGACTGCTTATCCACCTCAGCCTACCACAAAAGAAAACCAAACACCCTTTAAGGCAGACCTTAAGCCCACAGTGAATACCACAAACAGTTTAAACAAAGGATTAAGTTTTTAAATGAATTGAGGCACAAAAATAAGCTAAGAGGCAACAAACTCAAATAATTATACTAAAAGATTGAGCAGTTGGAAAATATAACTATTCTAGGAGATCCTTAGGCTAAGTCTATGGAAAATAAGCAATTCTACTCAATGCTAATAAGCTAACAATAAGCACTAATCAGTATTACTACACTAACTTAACTTAACTACCCTATTAAGCAACAAAGAATGAACCTGGATAAGCCAACAAATGCACCCAATAAGTACTCATGACTGCTGCTGATATGCAGTCCCCAAAACAGCCTGATGTGGCTTTTTTGAGCTTATTTTAAGCTTAAAGATGAGCTGCAAACTGAGGCACAAGCTACAAAGATGAAGTTAGCATAGCAAAGAGTCATAAAAAACTGATTGGGGCAAAGAAAGGGATTGTAACAGCTTAGAAATAAGCTGTTATCAGCTTAATTTGAACCTGACTTGACTGATACAGGAATAACAAAGATGAAAATTGCAGATTTAAACTCTACTTTAAACTATGCTAGAGGGGCTTTTGATGCAAGTAAAGTGGGCACAAACTGAGTTGGGCATACCAAGATTTAATAAAAACCAATTTTGCCATTTTTGAACTTCAAATAAGCTGAGAAAAATAGCCAAGAATAGCAGCTATTGCTGCTGTCCTGTCTAAGCCTGAAATCAGAAAAAAATGCTTTTGTACCCTCCCAAGTCTGTGCAATACTTGATAAAACAACTTCTAAACATTTAAACTATCCTAAATTTGTTAAAAGTAGTTTGACTTGGTAAGTCAAACGGGTAAAAACCACTGTTTTGACCAATTAACACCCTTAACCCAAACACTTCTTAAGGGAATACTTCATTCTTAAAAAGATTTAAAACTTAGAACTTAGATTTTTTTTTGATTAGAGCTAAAATACAACTTAACTAACACTATTTAGAAATCTTGATAATTACTAAATAGCGGTGACTACTTGTAAAAAAGCATGTAGAGATAAAAAGAAAGGAATGCTTTTCATTAAAAAAAACTCATTACAATAGAAATTAAAAACATAAAACTAATTTTAAAACTAAATTAAGGGTGCCTTGTCATGGCTACAATGAATCTTATTTATACTAGAGTCTAATGTCTTCAAGCCCTTTGAAGTGTGTTTCTTCCGTGAGTGAAAAAGGAACTTGGATCCATTTGTGCTTCTTTGCATCTCATCTGACCCTTCAAAGAGCCTTGGAGATTGATCCTATGATCACGACCATCAATCTTCCAAAGAGGTGCTCCAATGGGATCTTCTAGGATTGCCAAAGTGGAATGCTCCATGTGATGCTCTATTGGCTTCTCTTGTCTGATATCAAGCTGAGAGTGACAGGGAGATAGTGGGGAGTGACTAAGTGGCGAGGATTTTTTCGGGCTCTAGGTTTATGGGTGGGATTTTTTATTTGTGTATCTGGTTTTGGGATAATGGGAGGAAGGGGAAAATGGGTGTAAAATGGGTTTGGGGGAAGGTCAAAGGAAAGGGTCGTGGGGTTGGGGGTTCAAAAGGGTTATGGCAGGGGTTCACAATGGGTGATAGGGGGTTTAAAAAGGTTATGGCAAGTTTGTTTTATTTTTGTGAGGATGTTTTGGAAATTTGTGGGTATCGGGAAAGGGTGAAATGGGATTTGGGTTCGGGATAGGATTTTGGGTTGTTTTTCCCCTGATCACTCTCAAAACGTGTCTCGGGCTTCAAAAATGTAGAAAATCACTTCCCGGCGACGTCTTGACTGCACTTTTGGTCATTTCGATTTTCCCGTTTGGCTCTATTTTCAATCCTTTTGTACTGAAGACATAAAACACTCGAGGATATTTTTAAGCGTATTTTGAGTATTTGGGTGTTTTAGTCATTTTGAGGTCTTAGAATGCGGGTGATGAGTAAGTGAAGCACCTCATCAACCAAATCCATGGCCAAGACACCAAAGATTGCTCGTTGCATCACCTAGACATGCTTCATGACTAAAAGGGTAGGATAAGACATGGGTATATAATTTGTGTAAAATAAAAACAAGCAGGTAGTCTAAATCTATAGCCAAGTCATCACCACTAACATCGCCCAAAGTTCAAGCATAGAAGTCAAGAAACCGGATCATGAAATGCAATGTAGATGTGTCATTAGAGGGCGTCGTGATGGGCACTACCTTTTCTCCAACTGTTGGCATAACTACCAACCCCAATCTTCAAATGTGACCGAGGTGGCCTCCTCGATACTAAATCAATAAAACTCATACTACAGTGCTTATAACATCGCACTTTACAATAGCATAATCATAACAACAAAATTTTTTTTCGAATCATTTATTTATTTATTTATTTTTTAATCATAACAATCAATACTAACATAATATCCCCACTGAGAAGAACAATATGGGAATTAGGGGGTCTACAATGATCTTGAAATGTTGTTGTAGGTGGGCGTGATTTCGAACCCTTCCACTCGAACCTTGAACTTAGGCAAATGATGACTTCCCAATCACAAATAAAGACTACAGGGTAGGCTAAGGTGTATAGGTGTATCGAAAAAATATATTGGGTGAACAAAATGAAAGGAATGGCTCAGAAGGGTGTATCTAGGGGTATCTTGCACTAAAGATGAGTGCAACAAAAAGGGTTTCACATGGGGGTCGAAAAGTCGAGGTGACTAATCGATAGACTCACAATGGTAGAATTTTTTGGGTGATAATCCTAAAATATTGCCTTCTAAAAGCGAAAAGTTCAAATACATCGAGCCAACTCAACATACCTCGTCTATGGTCTCGAAATAATGCAAAGACCAAGTTCTAAAGTTTACAAGCTACTACAAGCCACTCATAATTTGGTGGATTTGGGGTAAAATATAGGAAACGGATAAGGCTAATCTCACCAAATAATATCAAGGGTTGTATGTACTCGGCTAAGGTCTAATCTAGTTAGGTTAAGAAAAACATGTCAAAATTTAAAATGGCATAATTTTTCAAAATAAACTAGAAAAATGAGGGCGAAATAAAGTTCGAGATAATTCTACTCCGTCCCCCATTGAATTGTACAAAGTCCCTTTTGTACTAAGCATTTAAATAAAGGTAAAGAGAAAGGTAGAATTAGAGCGAGAACTTCCCTGAAATTTGCTCCAAAAAGAAGAAGGCCCACGAACAGAAACATGCCTTATATGGCGTCATGAACAAACTTCAATCCACTGAAATCACAATACCAACAAGCATAATTCTAAAAGCGAAAAAAATAAAAAATAAAAAACAAACCTAACTCACTTTCATAGGAATCACGGTTGCATTTAGCGCATGCAACAAACTTTTTAAACCACTTGGTGTCCCAAGTGGATGAGTGAAGTCTCATAAGGGTTTACAGGGAACACACCCACAAAGTTCATTTAAATACTAATACAAGGTTACTGCGTTTTAAAATGAAAGAATTAAAGTAGAGGAAAGTTATGTCGTAACTCTTTTGAGGGAGTTACGCCGTAACTAGCAAAACCTGGAATGAGCTGCAGAGCGAGTGGTTACATCGTAACCACTGAGATGGTATTACGCCCTAATTGGTGATGCGTCAAGAATTCTGCTGCTAAAAGTTTGGTTACGGCATAATCACCAAGATGAGTTACGCCGTAACTCTGTTCAGATCAGCAACTGCAGCAGTAATTAGTTCCCCATTTCCTGCAAAACAAGTTAGAAAACACAAAACCCAACAGAAAAGGAAATAAAATAAAAGAAAGGGATAATTCGGGTTGTCTCCCGAAATAGCACTTTTCTTTATTTTCGAGTCTTCAAGTTAGACTCGGAGCTGCGGGGCTTCTATGGGGGCCTTTGGACTTGGCCCACTTCTACCATTCGTTGGCACTCATTCATCCAATTGTCGAGCCTTTTTTTCCTTGCAGAATTATTGATGCCAATACGTTCCAAACTTATGTGAAAGCCATTTATCACATGATTTTCCTTGCTCATCATCTTCAGTAATAATACTATTAGTAATGCGTCTTTGGATCTTGTACCGTCTATTGTGTCAGTGAGATGATTGCACTTACTTTAAACCAGTCCCTTAATGATTTTTTGAGTTTCCAATTTTATTTGTACCAATCTTCCAATGCTAACTCAACATCATGTTTCTCTCCCTTATGAGGGTATATCCATTCATTAGCCTTTCTTTCACATTTTTGAGGATAGTGTAATTGGCCATGTTGTCACTGATTTGCTATCTTTAGTTGACATCTAGTTGCAAAAATATTTGTTTGGATCCGGAGTTTCCTCAATGCTTTGGACAACTTCATCCTGTTTCTGCTTACATATATCAATATTCTCTCTACTATCATTAGTAATAGGATTAGAGTGTAGAGTGGGATCCAGCGATTGAACTTTAACAACGTCAACGTTATTAGAAATTTCAATTTTTGGTTTTAAATGCTCTTTCATACTAAAAGTTATTCGTTCATTTTCAGTTCCCAAAGAAATTTGTTTTTCAAAAACCTTAATCTGAGCCCTACAAGTGGCCAGAAAAGGTCTCCCAACAATTAAGTTGTAAGCCTCCCGCTTTCCCATGTCAATTACCACAAAATCGGTAGGGAAGAAAATTTTCCAATTTTTAAAAGCACATTGTTCACAATTCCCCTCGGTACAGCCTTGGAGGAATCAGCTATTTCAATCATAGTAGTTGTTTCTTTTAAATTGGTAAGTTTGATTTTTTTCAAATAAAGTGGCAGAGATAAGGTTTACCCCGACCCCTAAATCAGCTAATGCAGGAATCTTAATGTTACCAATAGTGCATGGGAAAATAAAACTTTCTTGGTATTCTTTGTTTTTCAGGAAGTTGACTTGGCAGGACCTCATTAGATGTTCTTTTATCATCCTCTCTTGGGTAGTTAATCCCGGAAAGATCATTAGTGATAGAGGATGTGCACTGCTCCTTCTTTGCTTTATCTTGCACAAATATGGCCTTGCAGGCAATGGCTTTAGCATTACTTGTTTCAAGGTTTTTAGCCAATTGCCCAACTTGTGTTTCGAGGTTCTTAATCGCAGCATCTTGGTTACGTAGGTTCATAATGGTGTCCTCCTTTACTTTTACCATCCACTCCTTGAGTCATCTCCCGTTTTTGTAGATTCTTCGATGTGTCGGTGCATTATTTCCTCAAGGCTAGGTTTAGGAGGATTATTGTTGATTCTCGTGTAGTACCCAGGGGATTTTTTCTATCGATATTTAGGTCCATTATTATTGTATTTGTTGAAGGAATTCTCTTCTATAGTTAACTTCTCCGATCATTTTAAGTTCTTCGTTAGAGGAACATTCTTTAGAAGGTGGAGCCCCGTTTCGCTCAACTTGAATGGAATGCACATTTTCCTTGAGCTTCTTCATTTCTCTCCTAAGGCTTTCTAATTTGTTGTTTATTCTTTGCAAGGCCTTCCATATCATCATTCTTACTTGGTTGCTTCCTCCATTGTGCCATTTGTGAGGTGGTCTGCCATTTTTGAATTGTTTCTAAAGCGGAGTGGGTGTCATACTAGGAATTGGCCCTTGAGAATCAATCATTTGTCTTGATGAGATGTTAGTCCCTATGAAGACATTCACCTTTTGTTGGCTGTTGAGATCATGAGTAGGGCATTTGTATAACAGTTCGTTATATCTTTCCTAAGCTTGGTATAACGTTTCATCACCCTCTTGCTTGAAGTTATGAATTTCTTCCAATTGCTTAGCCGTCTTAGATGGAGGACAGTATCTCTGAATGAAATACTTTTTTAAGATAGGCCAAGTGTTGACAGTCCCAGCAGGTAATCGATCAACCCATCTTTTTGTAGCTCCCGTAAGAGAAATAGGGAATACACGTAACATTATAGCATCGTGTGAGACTCTGGGAATCTTGAATAGGCTAAAAATGTATTCGACATTGTCTACATGTTCATAGGCATCATCGGTGATGCTTCCAGAGAAGGATTTGCACTAATTCTCTCATGAATTGAGGTTTGATTTGAATTGAGCATCTTACGCTATAGGCCTAACGATCCACGGTCCTTGTTCTTCTCTTGTCAACGCCAAATATTCCTCAAGAGTGAGGTCATCGATGTTAACACTTCCATGGTACACGAAAACTTGAAATATGATGCGTGAGAAAAAGTTTAAAAACGAAATTAAAGACTTAATATCAATCCTAATATAACTCCCCGGCGGCGTAAAACTTGATGCAGGTTATACTGACCAGGTCTTAAATTTATAGTGTCTCGCAATACCTATGGTCTACCCTAATGCACTAACGGGCAGTGTACCCGATTGTGTGTAGTGTAGTAATTGGTAAAGCCGAGGTCGTCCCAAGAGCTATGTGTGTTGGATTATTACTAAGTCTAATTGTCCCAGAATAATAATGGTTTTGATAGGATTTAATTAATTAAACTACCAATCGAATAAAATAAAGCAGACTAAATGGATAAAGAAATCAATAGAGAGAAATGGTGCTAACCTAGTTAATCATCCTAGCTAGTTATGTCTACGTCTACTTACTTCCAAATACTTGGTGGGGTCAAATTAGGAGGACGGTGGTCAATTCCCCTAACCTATCGCAAAGATGCCACCAAGGAGAAATCGGTGCACCATCATAAGTCTGTTGTTCCGGTCCTAAGCCAAGTCATTATAAGCTACATGCTAGATACATAATAGTGAGTGCGGGACCATTAGGAACTTAGATACTACACCCCCAATTCTTAAGTTCATCCAGTAGGTGATCAGGTTGGTCAAATCGCACAAGTAGAAAGGGCGTCAGTTGGTCATATCTTACCCTTCCCGTCTCAGTCCGCTCACCTAGAATTGGTTGGTCATATCTCTAGGCAATGGCCTCTACCATTCAAAACTACCGAGCCAAGGGTGGCTACCAATAAACTATGCATGCATACACTTAGAAATAATTATGCAGGTAAGGTAGCAAACAAAACAATTAAGGAACCATAACTAGGCTAGCACCAAAAGGTGCTTAGCCGCTCATATAATCATGCCAATCAATTCAATATTCAGGTACAAACTACATGAATTGAAAGTAAAAGAAATATAAAACGCTAATGCTTATCGTAGGGGGTGATTTCTCCCTTGGAAACAGTCCCGTATGCTCCTCTAGACCTGCCTTGAGCTTTTTCCCGTTCTCGAGTGTTGTGTGTGTGTGGAATGGGATGATTAGAAATTATGCAATTAGTGGGGTATTAATAGGCGGATCGGGTTACGGCGTAACCAATATAGGAATTACGCCGTAACCTTCTATTTCTTCGTAAAATGCACTAGATCTGCTGGTTACGGCGTAACCTAATGAATGAATACGCCGTAGTCTTCAATAAACTAGGATTCGTCGTAGAGATCTGATAGTTATGCGTAAAGTATGTGGCGTGGAACCTCTTTGGACCTAATGTAGTTACGTCGTAACCTTTGGGAGGAGTTACGCCGTAACCTTATGATAAGTTGGCTTACTGAGTCACGCAATAGTTACGGCGTAATGTGAGAGACGAGTTACGCCGTAACTTCTTCAAAATATCATACTGTGATAAATATTTTGATATGTTTCCAGTTCCGCGTCTCTTTTAGCTCCAATGCTCGTAATTTATATGAAAGTGGATAACAATGGAAAACAAGCGTAAATCCATATAAATGATATAAAAAACAAGCATTATCGGGGGAAATTGACACTTAATATTCAGGACTATTTGATGTTATCGAATTTCTTCTTCCTTCAACTCCTCTCGATCGGGATTTTCAAGACGTGATAAATGATCAGCGGCTAGATTCTTTGCTCCTTTCTTATCTTTGATTTCGATGTCAAATTCTTGGAGTAGCAGAATCCATCGGACAAGATGCGTTTTAAATCTTGCTTAGTGAACAGATATTTGTGTGCCGAGTGATCGGTGAACACGACTGTTTTTGAGAGTACGAGGTAGGATCGAAATTTGTCGAACGTGAAAACTACGGCCAGTAATTCTTTTTATGTGACTGTATAATTTTGCTGAGCACTATTCAGTGTCTTGCTAGCAAAATATATGGGCCGAAAGTGCTTTCCTTCTCCTTGGCCTAAGACGGCTCCAACAGCAAAATCGATTGCATCGCACATAAGCTCGAAGGGTAGTGACCAATTAGGTGAAACCATGATCGGAGCACTAGTCAGTTGAGATTTCAATGTTTCAAATGCTTTTATGCAATCAACATTGAAGTCAAAGACAAAATCTTTCTCAAGAAGTTTTGTCATCGGACGAGATATTTTTGAAGAATCTTTGTAATCGGTTGGTAGAAACGGCATGTCCTAGAAAACTTCTAACGGCTTTAACATTAGTTGGTGGTGGAAGTTTTGTGATAACGTCGATTTTTGCTTTATCTACTTCCATGCGCCTGGAGATTTTGTGGCCAAGCACAATTCCTTGGTCACCATGAAGTGACATTTTCCCATTAAGGACAAGATGTGTGCGGCCATCTTTCGAGCATTTTATCAAGATTGTAAAGACAAGCTTCAAATGAGTTTCCGAAAACTGAAAAGTCATCCATGAAAACTTCGATGGAGGTTTCAAGCATGTCTTGGAATATGGCTATCATACACCTTTGAAAAGTCGCAGGTGCATTATAAATACCAAAGGCATACGCCGATATCGTGGTTCCAAAGTACAAGTGAAAGTGGTATTTTCTTGGTCATTAGGATCGATTGGAATTTGAAAGTATCCTGAAAATCCATCGAGGAAACAAAAATTTATTTCTGCTAGTCTTTCAAGCATGTGATCCATGAGCGGGAGTGGAAAATGATCTTTTAAGTGGCTTTGTTTAATTTACGATAGTCAATACAAACGCGCCAACCAGTGATAGTTCAAGTAGGAACTAGTTCATTCCGTTCATTAGTCACAACCGTCATTCCTCCTTTCTTGGGAACACAGTGAACGAGACTTCACCAAGGACTATCCTCGATTAGGTAAATGATACCAGCATCGAGAAGTTTGATTATTTCCTTTTTGACAACTTCTTTCATGTTGGGATTGAGTCGACGTTGACGTTCCAAAAATTTAATCCCATCTTCGAAATTGATTTTGTGTTTGCAGAAATTGGAACTAATTCCTGGGATATCATATGTTTTCCAAGCGAAATCTTGTTTATTATTTTTGACGACAAAAACTAAACTTTCTTTCTCCTTGGCCTCGAGTAATGAAGATATGAATACTAGAAGAAGTGAGTTTTCGTCCAGGTAAACATATTCAAGATGATCAGGGAGAGGTTTGAGCACGAGATCTGTTGGTGGTTCTTCAAGAGAATATTTTATTCTCATCTCGTCATCGAAAGTTACTTCTTCAAAATTCTCTTCCTCCATTTCTTCCTCCTCCGTGTTATTTCCTTCGAATTCTACTTTCATGAAATCAACAAACTCTTTGTCAAGGTCTGTTTCATTGATTTTTTCGGAAGAAGTCATGAATGGATCAAATTCGTTAAGTAACGCATCTAATTTTTGTTAGTGACATCATCGATAACATCGATGTTGAAACAAGTGTCATCACTGGAACGTGGATAGCGCATTGCTTAATGATCAGAAAGGTGATTCGATCTTCTCAAACTCCAAGGTTGAGTTCTTTTCCTTTCACTTTGATGATTGCATCAGTGGTATTTAGGAAAGGTCTTCCTAAGATGAGTGGGACTTTACCATCTTCTTACATCTCTAGGATTACAAAGTCTACTTTACCAACTTGAACGAACATATTCTCAGCAATTCCAACAGGATATTGAAAATAATGATTTGCTAATCGAATGCTCATCTTTGTCGGTTTAAGGTTGTTGTTGCATAATTTGGAATACAGCGAATAAGGCATCAAATTGATACTTGCGCCAAGGTCGGCTAAAGCATGGCATTGAATATTATTCCCGAAAGTACATGGAATAAGAAAGCTCCCAGGATCTCCGAGCTTTGGCGGGATTTTGTTTTGAAAGATGGCTGAGCATTCTTCGTTAAGGAAGGTAGCTGATATTTGCTCTAGCTTGCTCTTGTTATTAAGAAGTTCTTTCAAGAATTTCCCGTAATTGGGCATTCCGGCTAAGACATCAATAAGGGGAACATTGAGTCTAACCTCTTTGATTATTTCAATGAACTTCTTATAACGCTCTTCCATTTTTTCTTTCTTAAGGCGTTGAGGATATGGAATTTTTGGTGTGTACGCCTTGACAGATGGGATGGTTTTCTTTTTAGTTGTTTGAGTTGGGTTGGTTTCCTCAGCTTCATCCTCACTATCTTGGGTGATAGGACTATTTTCGTTAGGATTTGGTGGTGGATTGTACGAGAGACCACCTTTTGTGAAGGCAGCATTGATATGCTCATTTCTTGTTTGTGGTGGACGATACGTTTTGTCGATTGATGGTTTTGGGTTGGATTGGGTGTTACTTGGTAACGAACCAGATGGTCGAGAGGAATGTTGGTCAGAAAATCTGCCAAATTTGTTCTCAAGATCTTGGTTAGATGCTTGACGATTTTTTTGTCCCTGCCCAACTTTGGCTTTGAGATTGAAAAATTGATTTTGGATGAAATCGTTCGCAAATTTTTGAGCAGTCACGAATTCTCTCATAGTTTTTTTGAATTCAGATTCTTCCACCTTTTTGTCATAGTTTTGTGGGGGCGGATTGTCAATTCGAGGCTGAGAACCACGGTTGTTATCCCTTGGTTGGCGGTCTTGCAAATTTCCATAATTTCTACCGTAATAATTACCACGATATCCTCCTCCACGGTATTCTCCTTCACGATATCCTCCTTGAACATAATTCGCTTCTCCTTTGTGAGGTCCACCCATGGGCTTATCGTCGCACTTAGACGATGGGTGATTTCCTCCACAATTGTTGCTTCCGTCTCGTATTTCCTTCATTTCTCCTTTGATATCTTTGTATTGCGAGTCGATTTTTGAGGTTAAGGCTTCCATTTTCTCCATGAGTTTTGAGGTATTGGTGTTTTCGACAAAAGCAATGGTTTTTCGAAGAGGTTTGGTTTTCGAATCTTTAGACCAATCGAGTTTTAGGAGTACTCGATCTTCGAGTAATTGGTGTGCATCGTTAGGAGTCTTATAGAGAAAAATTCCTCCCGCATCAAGGATGCCTTGAGAGATTTCATCTAGTCCATGGTAAAAGTGATTTGACAAATACGAAGCAAATCTTTCATCTAGTCCTTTGGATAGTCCATGTCCATGACAACTACGAAGCAAATCTTTCATCCGAAGCCAAGCTTTGACAAGTGATTTGTTAAGGTTTTGTGTGAAAGCACGAATTTCTCCCATTAATCGATCAAACATGGCAGGTGGAAAGAATCGGCTTACAAAGGCTTGCCTCATCTCCTCCCAAGTATTGATAATTCCTGGGGTCAATTCATTGTACCATACTTTAGCATCTCCGACGAGTGATGATGGGAAAAGTTTGAGTTTGATGGCATTGACATTTGTGATGCCATACCGGAACATGCCGCAAATTTCGATGAATTCGGCAATGTGCTTATGCGGATCGGCCCGCGCACAACCATTGAATTGGCGGTCTTTGATCATAGAAAGATGATGACCCTTCACAGTGAAGTTGTCACCAAGGTTGACATCAACAATAGCACTCCTAGGGGTTGGTGCTACGGCTCGATTGGTTCCCCACATGGGTTGATCGTCCGCCATGGGAAAAGGTAAATTGGTGAAAGAGCTGTAAACGACTTTGGCTTCTACGAGGTTATCAAATGATACGTTTGGTACCTTAGGTACATGATTATCTAAGGGTATAAAAGGTGTTCTTCTTCTTCTTCGAATCAAACGTTCAGGGTTGGTAAGAGGTGAGATTGGTTCTATTCCAGCTGTACGAGTGTTCATACAATAACCTAGAGAATCCCGGCAATATCTAAACACACGGACAAACAAACAAAACAGATTTCTGGAAAGAAACGAGTAACCGGATCGGTTGCGAGGAGCGACCGGTCGGTTAGATCAACTTGGTTATGGTTTTGGCGCAACCGGATCGGTTGTGAGACGACCGATCGGTTGGAGCTTTCTGAACAAAAAAAAATTAGAAATGGATCGACTGACGTGGATTCAAAACTTGCTGAAACGCAATCAAATACCCGGCAGCGGCGCCAAAAACTTGATGTGCTACGTATGTACAAGTTTTAGATTTATAAAAGACGATTTACCAATTTTACCAATAACACATACGAGCAAGTGCACTCGTCCGTTATAGCAAGATTTTGAAGGTAAGTCAGGAACGTTCGCAGGGATTTGAGTGAATCTGATTAACAAGTCTAAATCAACTAAGGCAATCCAAAAGCATATAACAACAAAAATAGATATAATAAAATTCAGATGATTAAAAACTACACTTGCTTAAACTAGTTTCTTATTCTTGATTTGCATGATTGTGTTAACCTCTTAACATGTTGGTTATGATAATTAGTTGGTGTACTAATCTATTGCTCTTACAAGTTAAACCTTCGTCAAGATTTTAGTTTATAAAAATAAGCATTAAGTTTAACCAATCAATTCAAGTTTCATAAGTTTACTTTCACAAACTTAAACACAAAAACATCCATTTGCTTAATCAAATTTGCTTAAGAAATGGTCAATACAAAAGGTAACCGATTATAGACAAAAGGTTACAATTTATTGTCAACAACTAATCATACGACCTTTTAGATGTTTCCAATCAATCCAACTTGATAATCAAAAAGCGTTCTTATTACAACCACACTTTAGTTTCTTTTCTTAATAAAGAATAATGGGTAAAAACAATCATCCATAGACAAATTGATTATAACTAGTTGAATAACAATAAGTTCTTCGACCTCTACGATTACTATCAACTAGTAAAACTTTATTAACAAATGTCAGTATGAAACTTTAGCACAATTGGATCTTAGAATCAACTTGAAATTGAATTAAAGCATGTTAACACAACCACAAACTAATCACATGATAATCAACATCATTTAAGCAAGTGTATAAAGAAACTAGCCACTCATAGCAAACATAAACATAAACTCAGAACTTTGAACATTAGAAAACATGATTAAGAGTCTTACAGTGCTTGGAATAAGATTACAAATGGTGAAGTAATGATTCCCAAAGTATTGCGGTAGAATCCTTGGGGTTTTGACCTCCAAATGTGGTACTTCTGGAACTCCAAACTTTTCCGGACTCCTAAGGACGAATTTGAGAGCTAAGAGCTTTGTTTGATAAGTAGAGAGAGTTGTATTGAAGTGTGTGTCTCATATACTCACAAGAGGTCTTTATTTATAATAATTCCAAGGCCTAGGGTATTAATTGCTGAACTTGGCCTCCAAAGAGTTAGGAAGGGACTAGAATGCACCAAGGGAAGGACCTAGAATCGTTTGGATACAATGGGAAAGCTTAGTGATGAAGATTTGGCAGAAACAGGTCTCCCAACCGGATCGGTCGAAGGTCCAGCCAATCCGGTTGGTCTTCTAGCATTACTCCAACCGAATCGATTGCGGGTGGCCACCGATCGGTTGGTCCGACTTCATAGGTACTTTTTCACCATCATCCAGCCGATCCGGTTGCGATTGCAACCGATTCGGCTGGTCTTCCTGAGTGACGGAAAATCGACCTTTAACTTTATTCTGACTTGTAGAGCTTGGTTCTTCAATCATCTTGGTCTTCTATGGTACTTGAAATACTGATTTGTGCTTGACATGCTTTATTGAAACAAGAATCTTCCTTTTATTGAACATTCTTTTACTTTTCCTTCCGTTTCCCTGCACTTGGTTATAAATACTAGACAAACATCTTTTGATGCGATTAAGTACTAAAATCATATAAATATAACCAAATAACATATACAAAAGCACACATAACGCTACTGAAAACATGTACAATCTAAGCGTTATCAGAAGCAGTTATGGCATAATTAGTAACAGTATAAAACACATCCTGGGCAATGCATCTGGAAATCAAATTCTCATTAAGGATGTGAATATTCTTCCTCTCAATCTCATTACTTTTAAGCTCAAATGCATTAACTCTAACCTCTTTTTCCATTTCTTTAAACATCATTTTCATTTCTTTAACTTCAGTATCTAAGGCCTTTTGAATACCTACGAATTGTTCTTTTAATTGTTTAAAGAATGGAATAACCTCTATAAGATAACTCTCTTTTGTTTGCTTAAAACCCCTTTGCCCTTCAGTAATTCCTGTTGGTGTAATTCTCTTCTTACATGTTTTCTCGAAATCAACAAATAGTTGGTAAACTACGTATATCCTTATTAAGGTTTTACTTTGAGTGGGAAGAGTTATAGGCACTAAATGCATCGGTGTATTGGGAGGATACACTGTAGCTGGAGGCAATTTCCTAAGGGGGGGATTATTTTGAACAAGTTCTTCAGCTTTTCTCTTATCCATATCTAACTTCCAAAACACTTGTTCAGGGATTAATTAAGTCTGAGGTCTAAACGTGGCTAGCCAATTATCCTTAGTGTAATTGGGAGTTTTCAAATTTAAATTATGACTCACACACAAAGGATCCTTCAATTTATTTTCCATTTTCTCTCTAGAGGCATTTTCTATCTCTATTTCCTCTTCAATGTTCTTTAAATAAGTTGGCTTTTGTTTAGGCTTAAGAATCTCACTACCATCATAAATCACATCATGAGCCCATTTTGCTTTCTTAAGATACGCAAGATTTGGATCTTTTACAAGGCCAATGTTGTGTTTATCACTTAATATTCTATGCTTTGTGATCATGTGAGCAGTTTGAATGGTGTTGCCTTGTTGATTACATCAAATAATCCTGAATATTTAGAGTCAATTTCCCCCGATAATACTCGTATTTTATATCATTTATATGGATTTACGCTTGTTTTCCCCTATATTTCTCTTTCAGGTAAATTACGAGCATTCGAGCTAAAGAGACGCGGATTTGGAGAGTTTATTGAAGATGTTACGGCATAACTCCCTCTCATTATGCCATAACTTGAGCGTGGCACAGAAAACCAACTGCTAAAGATTACGGTACGTAACTCTCTCCAAAGATTACGACATAACTAACTAGGTCAAATGAGGTTCCGCGCCGCTGCAAGATACGCCGTAACTATTGTCTAAACTACGTCGTAACCATGATTTATTTAAGATACGGCGTAACTCTTTCCTAATGTTACGCCGTAACCAACATTTTCAGTGCAAATTACGAAGATAATGGTGTTACGGCGTAACTCTCAACTTAAGTTACGCCGTAACCAGATCTGGCCTATAAATACCACGCGATTTTCAGCATTTCTAAGAATACGAAGTAGAAGGTTGAAGGCAGATCTTAGGGAGCATACGGATCCATATCCAAGGGAGAAATCACTCCCCTACGATAAGCATTAGCATTTTATCTTTTCTTTACTTTCAATTCATGTATTTCGTAATGTTAAAAATTAAATTGATTGTTTTTGTTAATATGAGCGGCTAAGCACCCCTGGTGCTAGCCTAGTTATGATTCCTTAATTGCTTTATTTATGTTTACATTGCTTCCGTATAATTATTTCTAGTGTATGCATGCATAGTTTGTTGGTAGCTACCCTTGTTTCAGTAGTTTTGAACGGCGGTAGTGGCTACTTACTTAGGAGATATAACCAACTGACCCTAAGTAGGTAGACTGAGTGGGAAGGGTAAGATATGACCAACTGACGACCCTTCTTCTCTTGTGCGATTTGACCAACTAATCACCTACCGTTTGGATGAACTTAAGAAGTCAGGGATGAGTGTTTAAGATGCTAGCGCTGAGAACTCATTGTTACAAATCTTGCATGTAGTGGTACTTAATGACTTGACTTAGGTGACTAAGAAAAACTAGAATTTCGACGGGTCACCTGACATCTCCAGTGGAACCCTTTGCTGATAGGTTAGGACGAACTGACCAAATGTTGTCCTAGCAACTTTTACCCCATCTTAATGTAATTGGAAGTAATTAAACATGAACTTAGCTTGATAGGATGAATAACTAGGTTAGCACACATCTCCCCTGTTGATCACAACCCTCGCCTCTATTTTCTTTCTTTATTTTCTTATTTTAGTAGTTAATTAATTATTTCAACCTTAAAATCTTTTAAAATCTGTGACACCTAGACTTAGTTTAAATCCGCACACATGGCTCTTGGGACGACCTCAGTTTTACCGAATACTACACTACACACGACCGGGTACACTGCCTGTTAGTGCATTAGGGTAGACCATAGGTATAACAAGAATTTATAAATATTAAAACCTGGTCAGTAAAACTTGCATCAAGTTTTTGACGCCGCTGCCAGGGAGTTATATTAGGATTTTCATTAAGTCTTTCATTTCTATTTGTTTTAAAATTTTCTCAATTTCTCAAGATCTCTTTTCAAGTTTCAGGTACCATGGAAGTTGTTAACATTGATGACCTCACTCTTGAGGAATATTTGGCATTGACAATAGAAGAACAAGGGCCGGGGCTCATAAGACCGGCGATTGGAGCTAATGTCCGTTTCGAGATTAAAGATCAATTTATGAGGGAGCTTCGTGCTGACCTTTTTTCTGGAAACAGGGACGAAGATGCGTATGAGCACGTTGAGAATATCTGGTACATCGCAAGCCTTTTCAACATTCCGGGTGTGTCTCATGACGCTGTTATGTTAAGGGTGTTCCCTATGACTCTTACTGGGGGACCAAGAAGATGGATCAAAAGATTGCCCGCCAGGGCAGTTGATACATGGGCTCTACTAAAAAAGCACTTCATCCAAAGATATTGTCCTCCGTCGAAGATATCTAATCAGCTCATGGAAATCCATAATTTCAAGCAAGATGACGATAAAACGTTGTATCAAGCCCGGGATAGAGCAGATCCTAATGGGATTTGAAGAATAGAGCAGATCCTAATGGGATTTGAAGAATAGAGCAAATCCTAATGGGATTTGACTTTTTGAGTTCTAAATTACAAAATGATGACTAAGTTGAATATAACTAGCCTAAATTAGACTGTAGTATCAGGACTTAAGCAACTTCTAACCTCTAACACCAACTTAACTGCTAATCCCAAACACTCTTTTCAAAACTGTTTTGCAAATTAACTCAACTAACTACTTGAACTAGCTTATACTAATACTTAAACTGAATCAAATAATCAATCTAACACCTAAATGATGCCATATCACCAACAAATACTATCAAATTATCAATAAGCTCAATAAAGAGATTATAACAGATTTGAGATTTTCAGAACTTACTTATGTCCTAGCCACAATGGCTTGCCAAAGAACAAATAGCCACTATCCTAACACTGATATTAACCCAGTTCCACCTCAGTTTCAACCCAATTCCATCATATCGAAATCGATTCAAATGAATATAACCACTTGCAGTTTGACTTTATTTGGTGAAGTGTAAATGAGTAGAATCTGAGTAGAACCTGAATAGCAATCAATAAGCTCTTGAAGAGCTTATAAGAGCTTAAACTAACATAAACATAAGCTGATTGCAGCTTAACAACAGATTTGAGATAATTTTTTATTTTTTTAGTATTTTTCTTATTTTTAGTGATTTTTGTTTTGTAAAGAGAAATGCTGAAAATGATTTTTGATAAGCTAGAATGAGTGACTATAACACTAATAAGCAACTGAAATTAATCAAACAGTAATTAAAACAAATTTAAGATAAAAACTGAATTTTCTTTAATGAATAAAATTTGAGATTACAATGAAACTGAAATGTAAGAAATACAGAAATGAAATTTAAACATTAAAACAATCTTAATCTACTAATTAACTACTCCAATTCTACACACATACAAGTGAGGAATGAAAGGGGTATTTATAGCCTAGCTTGAGCTCTTGGAAGCATCTGGAATGTGAAATCTGTGCTTCTTCTGAGTCGTTTATCACCATTAGATCAATCTCCACCTCATTCTTTTCATCTGGACCCTTGGATTATTACTTCCACGTTTCATCCACCAATGAGAGAGCAGGGATTGGAAATGTATCACGCGGATAGCTGACTTGGCACTGAGCACATGACAGATGGTGTCAGAAAGTACGAGAATGCCCCTTTAATTGTACCAATTTGAACTTAATTGCAAGAGGGTAATTTAGGGTTTATCTGGGTTTGGGTTTGGGGGAAAAACTTGGCGCGTGGAATTTTTTATATTTATTCGGTTTGTTTGACTCGTTGACCGGAGTTAGAATAACGGGTAAAAGGTAACGGGTCATGGGTATTAGGGGCTGGACCGGGTAAGTGTATGGTTGGGCTATGGGGCTTTATTTTGGGCCTAAGGATTTAAATTGGATCCTCATGTTAATTCAAGGACTAATATTGCACATCTGAAAATCAGGGGACCAAATCTGTAAATCGAAATTATTTTCCAAGGGTCATTCTTGTCAATCTCAAATAAACCAAGGACCAAATTTGCCAACTTTGAAAATTCCAAGGACCAAACATGACAATTCTGAATCTTCAGGGACTAAAACTGCCATTTTGAGAATTGATTGTCCAAACTTGCAAATTCCTTTCCCATCCTCGGCTTTTAGCATTCTTCTTTCTCTCGTGCTCGGTTTTCTTCGGTTTTGGCTTTCTTTTGTCTGTTTTGTCATATCCGTACCTGCACATGCAAAAACTCAAGAAACACGCAAATGTTAGCAATAAACGGCTCTTTCTTGGTTATTTTGGGTCAGTTTTGATAATGAAAAGGTATGTGTTTAAGCACATATCAAAATACCCCAGACGAGACCATTGTCGTGTCCCCACGTAATGCAATCAACTCACGCTTCTAAAACCAAAGATTTCAATCTCTTTCTACTAAACCTATGAAGAAGTAGCAAAGATTCCTCAAAAGAGATTAAGAACCCTTAATTCTAAAAACGCCTTGTTTACCTTTTAATTCACATATAGATATTACGATTAAGCACTTATCATTATGAGTGACGGTTTGTTGAACTTTCATGTCGATCAATAACTCCAACATTTTTCAAAAGACATGTTAGGATCACGGAGTAAGAAACACAACACAGCGTGAAGTGACCATACGGATAGAATACATCGTCCCGATTTTCACAAGTCCCCATACTAAGCGTAAAATCGAAATCATTGTTAAATATGACTCTAGATGCTAACACTACCCATGGAAGTTACTTGTGTAATTACCTTTTGCTCCCATTTTCCTATTTTCCTCTAGATTTTTTTATTTTTTCTGAGAACTGAATTTCTTCAAGTTTCTCGTTTCGATAACTTTTATTTAGATAAAGATATAAAACTAAGTCGCTAATTAGTTATCCATCTTCCCTCGAAAACCATTGCACACAAGAATGAGGTCCACATCAAGGTCCTAATTTCACACGATTTATGGAGAATATCCTTTTTATGGCGACCGAGACAACTCATCTACGAGTCCAGAGACAGAAGCTTTATTTAGACATCTCCCGGATCCGAAGTTTGGCTTAACACTATTTCAGCACATTTGCATTTATGCAATTTAGGCCCTTGGTCTTTTAAACTACCAACTCAACGGGATTACCGCTTTATCAGAAGTCTTATTATGACTTTGGATTTTCCTCTGCCTTTATAGAAGTCTATGACAACTTTTATAGCTTTGGATTTTTTAATTTTAAAACATTTGGGCTTTATTTCATGTTAATTTTTGTGCCAAACTCCAAACCCTACGGCTTTTATAACAATAGAAAAAATAGCAGCAAACTATCAGGAATCATTTGTCTATTACACCGTAACAGACGTACCTCGATGTGTACCCAACTATCATGGGAAAGGATTCTCTAAAGAAGACAAAGAACTAACTATCGCCAAAACTCAACATCTCTAATTATTATTAGACAAATATGGGGTGAAACAATTTTGTGGGAACAAAAAGCCATAAGTACCTTTGATGGGCTCTAAAGAGAACCATCTACTCCACGCTTAGCATCTAAACTCATAAGTAACTCTATCATTTCTCGATCTCCGCAAATTTAAAATCCCAAATAATGAGATCCGCGGATGCTTAGCCGATAATTTTTAGATTATCTATGGTTAAGGGAACAAGCTAGGGCTCAACACGCCCGGTCAAGTCAGAATTCTATTCCTACTCTCACCAGCGGAAAGTCAACAAGGTGTCAAAACATATATTAACTTAGCAAATGCTTTGTCTAAATGAAATTAAGTACTGCATATTTAAAGTCACTTAGGGAAACTTTCAAATTCTTGGCCTTGTGAGCTAGAATTCGCATTTTATAGCTTCTTGTCTAAGAGACTAGCAAACTTTTCTATCAAAAAGACTTAACAAAAGCTTAAAATTTTTTAAATTTTCTCATTTATAGCACAATTTTTTTCATTTTCTAAGGAAAAACGGGGTTGCGAGAGTACACGACAAAAATAAGCAAGTGCGGTCAAATCAAATCGAAGATTACCCTACCCCAGACTAGAACGAAACATTGTCCTCAATGTTTAAAAGCAAGGGTATCAACGAAAATCTAAAAGACGTTTATTAAGTATGCTCAAAGATAAACGTTAGTCGATAAGATTTCGGATATTGGATTTCCATCAGCAACGATCATGAAACTCGAGAGAAGAAAAGACAACTTCGAGCACGAGAGTCTTCATATCGGGAAAATCCTACACAACATCACAAACAACCAAACACGAGAAATAGAAGAGGCTAACCCCTTCACGTCACTTATTAGAAAATAGAAAGAAGATAGAGATAAGCATGGGGTGCCTCCCACGAAGCGCTACTGTTTTTGGTCACCGAGTCGCTAGCTTGACTCGATCCCCGAATTCAGTTGTCCTTAGGGAAAGTTTGGGGATCCGGGACAACCATAGATGGGATGTCCCCTCCAAAATAATGTTTCACACGATGACCATTCACCTTGAAATTTGGGCCATCGAGTGAGAAAGCTCCACTGTTCCATACGGAAAAACACGAGCAACGGTGAATGGTCCGGACCAATGGGTTTTGAGTTTGCCCGAGAATATCTTCAAGCGAGAGTTAAAGAGGAGAACTTGATCACCAGCGTTGAAAACGCGGTTTTTGATTTTAGCATCATGAATCCTCTTAGTCTTCTCTTTGAAAATCAAAGAATTCTCGTAAGCATGATCCCTAAGCTCATTTAATTCATTCAATTGAACTTTCCGGTGATCACCCGCGGTCTTAAGATCAAAGTTTGCATGTTTCAAGGCCCGGAATGCCTTATGTTCGAGCTCGATGGGCAAGTGACAAGCTTTTCCATACACCAACTTAAATGGGGTGCACTCGATGGGTGTCTTGTATGCGGTGCGGAAAGCCCATAATGCATCATCTAACTTATCGGCCCATGAAGCTCGATTTTCTCCTACGGTCCTTGCTAAAATCCTTTTCAAACCACGATTCGAGACCTCAACTTGTCCGCTCGTTTGCGGGTGATCGCGATAGAAAGACGATGGGTAACTCCATATTTAGCCATAACTTTAGCAAATTGTTCATTACAAAAATGGGTACCGCGATCACGGATGATAGCACGAGGTGCTCCGAATCGGGGAAAACAAATTCTTCAAGAACTTAACAACCACTCGGGCGTCATTGGTGGGGAGCGCTTTCGCTTTAACCCATTTAGACAAGTAGTCGACGGCCACGAGGATATACTTATTACCCTTACAAGATGGAAATGGCCCCATAAAATCGATGCCCCATACGTCAAAAATCTCGCAAACTTGAATAGCATTCTGTGGCATTTCATCCTTTTGCGAAATTTTCCCTTGACGTTGGCAAGAATCACAAGACTTAACTAAATCATGAGCATCTCGATATATGGTAGGCCAATAAAACCCGGAATCAAAAACCTTCTTAGCGGTGTAGCTTGCACCATGATGGCCACCAGTGGGTCCGTTATGGCAAGCATTGAGAATATCAAGGGCCTCGTGGCCATGAACACACCGCCGGATTACTTGATCCGCACAAATCTTAAACAAGTAGGGATCGTCCCAAAAATAATGCTTAACATCTTTGAAAAACTTTTCTTCTTGGGGCGACATCCCTTTCACGATGAAATTGCCTGCATGGTAATTTGCAAAGTCGGCAAACCATGGGGTGTTTGGGTCTTTCTTAGCAATCATCCCAAGTGTCTCAAGAGGAAATGTTTCCGTGATCTCCTTTTCTCGAGCACACTTTGATGGGGATTCTCAAGTCTAGAAAGGTGATCGGCAACAAGGTTCTCCGCTCCTTTTTGTCAAGAATAGTAACATCAAACTCTTGAAGGAGGAGAACCCACCGAAGTAATCGTGGCTTAGCATCTTGCTTTTCCAAAAGATACTTTAAGGCAGAATGGTCGGTATACACTATGGTCTTCGATAAGACAAGGTAGGGTCTAAATTTCTCGAAAGCATAAACAACGACCAATAATTCCTTTTCAGTAGTCGTATAATTGTGTTGGGCCTCAGACAATGTCTTACTCGCATAGTGTATGGGTTGAAAATGTTTCGATTTACGTTGCCCCAAGACTGCCCCAATTGCGTAATCACTTGCATCACACATGAGTTCAAAGGGCAAATCCCAGTCGGGGGCAACTAAGATCGGAGCCTCAGTTAATTTCTTTTTAAGAAAATTAAATGCTTCAATGCATTCGTTGGTGAAGATAAACGGAGTATCCTTCTCGAGGAGATGGGTCAGAGGGCGGGCTATCTTAGAGAAATCTTGGATGAAACGGCGATAGAAACCGGCATGACCCAAAAAACTCCGAATACCTTTGACGGTAGTGGGATGAGGGAGTTTAGCTATAACGTCGACTTTAGCTCGGTCGACCTCAATCCCAAATTTTGAAATTTTATGGCCAAGGACAATGCCCTCTCGAACCATGAAATGGCACTTCTCCCAATTCAAGACCAAATTGGTGTCTTCACACCGTTTGAGCATGTGGTCTAGATGAGAGAGGCAAGAAGTGAAAGAATCTCCATAAACCGAAAAATCGTCCATAAAAACTTCCATAGACTTCTCGATCATGTCATGAAAAATAGCCATCATGCACCTTTGGAACGTCCCGGGAGCATTGCATAAACCAAATGGCATTCGTCGGTAAGCAAACGTTCCATAAGGGCACGTGAAAGTCGTTTTCTCTTGATCTTGCGCGGTCGATCGAATTTGAAAGTAACCAGAGAAACCATCAAGAAAGCAATAGAACTCATTCCCCGCTAAACGTTCGAGCATCTGATCCATAAAAGGTAGCGGAAATGGTCCTTCGTGTAGCATCATTCAATTTTCGGTAGTCAATACACACCCTCCATCCGGTGACAAGGCGTGTGGAAATCAATTCATTATCTTTGTTCATAACAACGGTCATGCCACCTTTCTTAGGGACACAATGGATAGGGCTAACCCATGAGCTATCGGAGATTGGATAAATGATTCCGGCGTCGAGGTTTAAGAACTTCCTTGTTGATAACCTCATGAATTTTCGGATTAACCCTACGTTGTTGTTGAATAACGGGTTTGCAATCGTCTTCCATTAAGATCTTGTGAGTACAAAAGCGAGGGTTTATGCCTTTGATATCGGAAATTTGCCAAGCGATGGCACTCTTATGTTTTCGAAGAATATCCAAAGTGCGGTTTTCTCCTCATCTTTCAAGTTTTTAGCAATGATGACGAGAAACTTGTTCGGTTCTTCAAGAAAAGCGTATTCAAGATGAGGAGGTAAATCCTTGAGCTCGGGCTCCGGAGGTTTTTCGTTAGACATTTGTACTTCTTTGGTTTCTTCAATCGTAATCTTTTTCGGAGGGAGTGACGGTGATGGATCTTCATTCAATAATTTCTCAAGATAAAGGATATCTCCCTCCGAATCATAAACACCATCATCAATTCCCGGTGGAATCGATTCGTCATTAGCAAGAAACTCATCGATCTCTTCCAAAAGGAAGTCACCTCCCTCGAACGGAGTAAGAGAGGGGGAAGAGTCGGCAATTATAGAAAGTTGTTCAGAAGGTGAATCAGTAGAATTGTGAGCAAAACCAAGAACTTCTTGAGCGTACTCCTCACAAGAAACATCAATAACGTCGATTCGATTGATGGAAGCATCGTCGAAATTTGAGGAGTACCTCGTCGTTTGATTAATGTTGAATGTGACGGCTTCTTGATTAACTCTCAACGTAATCTCTCCTTCGAACACATCAATTAAAGCACGACCGGTCCGTAAGAAACATCTTCCAAGAATAATGGGTACTCGAGGGTCGGCATCGAAATCTACCACAACAAAATCCGCGGGAAAATAGAACTCCCCCACTTTGACAAAGACATCCTCGGCTATACCCTTTGGACGGGTCGTAGAACGATCGGCAAGCTCGAGGGTCATACACGTTGGGGTAAGTGGGGGTAATGAAAGCTTCTCGTAGATTGAATTTGGCATTAAATTGATACTCGCGCCAAGATCGGCCAAGGCGGAGCATTGAACAATTCCTTGAAAATCACATGGAATGAGGAACTTGTCGGGGTCACCTAACTTTTCGGGAAGTTTCTTGGGGATAACCGCCGAACAATTTTCATTCAGAGATGTCGTAGCAAGCTCATATAGTTTCTCCTTGTTTGTAAGCAATCCCTTAATTGTAGAAGCAAGTTTAGGCATCAAGAGAAGGGCATCATAAAACCGATCTCCACATTCAAGTCTTTGAAGATTTGGAAAAACGTTTCCATTTGATGATTAGACTTTTATCGAAGCGTTTGATCTTTAAGACGAGACGGATATGGGATAGACGGTTTCGGATTAGCTTTCTTCACATTCACGGGAGCATCTTCAGGCTCAGAATCTTGGACAACCGTGGGTTGGACATTTTCAGTACTCCCCTTATTAGTAGGAAGCACTGGGTCCTTTGTTACCCCGGTCTCACGGTCTACCACACGAGAGGAAGAAGAAGTGTTAGTGGTAGGAACCGTGGGTCCATCGTAAGCTACAGCACTTCGGGTAGTGATTGCTTTCATGTCACCTCTCGGGTTTGGAATCGTATTGCTCGGAAGAGAACCGGAACCCGAGGGTTGAGAATAAGACGTAGACGGCTGATTGGCTTGAAAGAAACTAGCCATCATATTCCTTATTTCATCATCTGTTTGTTACTTGTAGCTTCCATCTCCTTTTTGAAGTCCGTCCTCATGCCGTTAATTTGATTTTGCAAACTTTTAATGGTGTAATCGGAGTTCTTCATGTAAGTTAGAAAATCGTTGTTCGGGGAGACTTGAGGAGGTGCTTGATAAGGTTGTTGAGGAGGAGATGGTTGTTGGTAAACTTGAGGTGGAGGAGCTTGGTAGTGTTGATTACCATGATTAACATTAGCTCCTCGGTTCTGATTAATATGATGGTTACCATTGAAACGGTTTTGATTTTGGTTTTGTTGTTGAGGTTGGTTGAAACCGGGAGGTCCGAGATAATTGTTTGAACGGTAGCTAAGAAGATTTCGATCTCCTTGCGGTTGATTGTAGTTTCCCGTAGCAGCATAAACATTCTCATGTGCGTAGCCACCGATGGCTGGGCACTCGGAATAAGAATGTGTGGACCTCCACAAGTCTCACAAGTCGGGTGTACCGCTTTCACTTGTTGATTCTGATTCTGATTATTCATTTGAGTAATCCGTAAGATATCGTCGATCTTTTTGTTCATGGCGGCTATTTCGAGAGAAGAAGACGTATTTGATCGAGATGATGCACCCCTTTCAGCGGTAGAATCCCAATAATTGTAATGAGCGGTCATGTTCTCAATAAGATCGTAGCATTCCTCGGGACGTCTTTTCATGAAAGTCCCACCAGCAGCAGCATTGATTGTTTCACGGTGTCTCAACGTCAAACCATTATAAAACGTATCAATTTGAGTGACAAGCAACATGTTATGATTCGGACATCGATCAATCGCAAGCTTATATCGTTCCCAAGCTTCAAACAAAGATTCATCGGGATATTGCCGGAAATTACTGATATCGTTCCTCAACTTCGTCACCATCGACGGTGGAAAGTACTTTGCCAGAAACGTCGAAACCATTTCCTCGAAGGTATGAATCGAATTCTTCGGGAGTCGATCAAACCAAGAAGTGGCATGATGAGTCAAAGAGTATGGGAAAAGATACAGACGAAGGGCGTCATCGGAGACCCCATTCTGTTTCATACTCTGAGTAACGGTCAAAAATTTATCAAGATGCTTGTTTGCATCGTCATCTGGTAAACCATGAAATTGACAACTGTTTTTTACTTGTTCTATCATATGATGTTTCAAGCTAAAATCGGTAGCTTGAAAATTAGTCGGTGCAATGGGTCCTCCTCTCCCGTACATTGTAGGTTGACATAACTCGTCCATCGTTCGGAGATCGGGAGCTACATTTTGATTAACGGGAGGAGGATTAGGATCGGGGTTTGGTGGTCCGTTGGGAGCAGCCATATTACGTAGCTCGGTACGTTCGATTCTGATTTGAAGTCGTCTAGATCGAGATCGAGTGCGCATGCACTTAAAACCAAGGCAATTAAAATGATACGGTATTCGAAAACACAATGAACTTAACCAATAATCCTAAGTGAATAAATCACTTCTACAAGACAAACGCACAAGCGAGCGGAGAAGCTTTTTAGGTCAGCGCGAAGCTTATTAAAAACCGCTTCTTTTCAGCCGCAATTTAATGTCAGGCCGTCCTTATACCCACCACACAGTTTGTTTATCAAATAGAAATAAGTTGACTCACAAGCGACACAAAGGCAAGTTTTTGATCTTTGGTTCGGGAACTTACTAATGATAACACCTCCGTTGAGAATGTTATATATTTGATGTATTCTATTTAGCTCAAAAACAAAAGAGAAATTCTTTTTGTATTTTTAATATGATATATATATATAAAAGAAAAAGGAAAATATTTTTTTACTTTTTTTATTTTTATAAAAAATAGTAACTTCACAAAGGAAGGATCTCGAGTCACTAATCGTCAAACCTTTAACGATATTGTCGCGACACAACCTCCCCGGCAGCGGCGCCAAAATTTGATTCGTTGAGGTTTAGGGGTATGTGTGTATGGATAAAACCACAATATCGATATCAAAAATAACCACAAGGAATGACTTAAAATCCCTTTAGGAAAAAGGATAATGAATCAGAACCCGTGAGTGATAGTGATACGGATTAAGAAATCCGAGTCGTTTCCCAACGAGGAGTGAATGGGAAATGTCGTTAATGGTTCGTTATTAAAATGCTCGATGTTTTGGATTTTTGATTTTTGATTTAAACTACGGAAAATGGGAAATCAAATAAGGGAAATTAAACTACGGGAAATCCTAAGTTACGTAAACGAAACACAAATAAAATGCAACTACGTCTATTCTAAGTCCTAAAAATAATATAAAATTACTTTCTAACTAAAAATGATATTAGAAAATTAACTAAGAATTAAAACTATTTTTTAAGATTTTTCTGGAATTTATTTGAATTAAAAACTAATTTAAACTAATTTAAATTCTAAAAATTACAAATTAAACTAGGAAAAATATGGAAAAATTATTTTTTTGCTTTTTATAATTTTCTTAATCTAGGAAAATTGAAAAATTATTTTTTGGAACTTTTTCAAAATTAATCGAATTAAATGCTATTTAAAAAGTATTAAAAACTAGTTTAAATCAAGAAAAATAGTAAACAGTGACTAAAAATTATGAAAAATTCAGGAAAAGTCTAAAATTATATTCTAAGTCTATGAAAAATATCAAAACTATGACTAATGTGTGAGATAATGGAGCTGTAGTGAAACTGCCTTCTAAATAAGCACTTGTAATAAGCTATAAGTTATTCTACTAAACCAAAAGCTACCAGAAGCTTTTCTAAGCTAAAATCAACTTAAGTGAACCTAAAGTAACTAAGCTTAACCTCTTAATTTTTAGGATCCAAACAGCTTATCCTACTTACTTTAAGCTCATGCAACAGCTTATCTAATAAGCCAAAGTGAAAACCAAAACTGTGGCCCTCAAGACCACCAACCAAGGATCAATTATACCAGATTTGGGACCCTAACTAGCTATATTGAACCCTGTGCAAGTCCTGCAAAAAGCCTGCTCTCACTCAGTGTATGATGGGTGTGAACAGGGGAAAACTAGCTTAATGCACAGCTGATTTAATGCTTATAGAAACTTCCAAAAATTAGACAAAAATCAGATTTAATAAACTAACCAACTGAAGTTGTTTAATCCAAAATTTCACTTGTTATGAATCAAAAATGAAGCTATTAAAAATCCACAAAGTTTGATGAAAACTAGTTTTGACACTTTTGACTATTTGACAGAATTTGCAAAGGTTGACTAAAGTGAACTTTGATCTTCAAAAACAGAATGTAAATGAGGATTTAAGATGGAATAAGACCTGATTAAGCTATATTAATTGATTCTAATCCTAAATGCAAGCTAATGCTACTTCTACCCTAACTGATTTGAAGAATAGAGCAGATCCTAATGGGATTTGATTTTTTGAGTTCTAAATTACAAAATGATGACTAAGTTGAATATAACTAGCCTAAATTAGACTGCAGTATCAGGACTTAAGCAACTTCTAACCTCTAACACCAACTTAACTGCTAATCCCAAACACTCTTTTCAAAACTGTTTTGCAAATTAACTCAACTAACTACTTGAACTAGCTTATACTAATACTTAAACTGAATCAAATAATCAATCTAACACCTAAATGATGCCATATCACCAACAAATACTATCAAATTATCAATAAGCTCAATAAGGAGATTATAACAGATTTGAGATTTTCAGAACTTACTTATGTCCTAGCCACAATGGCTTGCCAAAGAACAAATAGCCACTATCCTAACACTGATATTAACCCAGTTCCACCTCAGTTTCAACCCAATTCCATCATATCAGCAAATCAGATTCAAATGAATATAACCACTGCAGTTTGACTTTATTTGACTGAAGTGTAAATGAGAGTAGAATCTGAGTAGAACCTGAATTAGCAATCAATAAGCTACTGAAGAGCTTATAAGAGCTTAAACTAACATAAACATAAGCTGATTGCAGCTTAACAACAGATTTGAGATAATTTTTTTATTTTTTAGTATTTTTCTTATTTTTAGTGATTTTTGTTTTGTAAAGAGAAATGCTGAAAATGATTTTTGATAAGCTAGAATGAGTGACTATAACACTAATAAGCAACTGAAATTAATCAAACAGTAATTAAAACGAATTTAAGATAAAAACTGAATTTTCTTTAATGAATAAAATTTGAGATTACAATGAAACTGAAATGTAAGAAATACAGAAATGAAATTTAAACATTAAAACAATCTTAATCTACTAATTAACTACTCCAATTCTACACACATACAAGTGAGGAATGAAAGGGGTATTTATAGCCTAGCTTGAGCTCTTGGAAGCATCTGGAATGTGAAATATGTGCTTCTTCTGAGTCGTTTATCACCATTAGATCAATCTCCACCTCATTCTTTTCATCTGGACCCTTGGATTATTACTTCCACGTTTCATCCACCAATGAGAGAGCAGGGATTGGAAATGTATCACGCGGATAGCTGACTTGGCACTGAGCACATGTCAGATGGTGTCAGAAAGTACGAGAATGCCCCTTTAATTGTACCAATTTGAACTTAATTGCAAGAGGGTAATTTAGGGTTTATCTGGGTTTGGGTTTGGGGGAAAAACTTGGCGCGTGGAATTTTTTATATTTATTCGGTTTGTTTGACTCGTTGACCGGAGTTAGAATAACGGGTAAAAGGTAACGGGTCATGGGTATTAGGGGCTGGACCGGGTAAGTGTATGGTTGGGCTATGGGGCTTTATTTTGGGCCTAAGGATTTAAATTGGATCCTCATGTTAATTCAAGGACTAATATTGCACATGCTGAAAATCCAGGGACCAAATCTGTAAATCTGAAATTATTTTCCAAGGGCCATTGTTGACATTCTCAAATAAACCAAGGACCAAATTTGCCAACTTTGAAAATTCCAAGGACCAAACATGACAATTCTGAATCTTCAGGGACTAAAACTGCCATTTTGAGAATTGATTGTCCAAACTTGCAAATTCCTTTCCCAGCCTCGGCTTTTAGCATTCTTCTTTCTCTCGTGCTCGGTTTTTTCGGTTTTGGCTTTCATTTGTCTGTTTTGTCATATCCGTACCTGCACATGCAAAAACTCAAGAAACACGCAAATGTTAGCAATAAACGGCTCTTTCTTGGTTATTTTGGGTCAGTTTTGATAATGAAAAGGTATGTGTTTAAGCACATATCAAATACCAAATAGACCGACCAAATTTTCTTTATGTATGGTTAGGTTAGGTATTCGTTCCCACGATCCCGCCAGAGCCGGAGGGATCTACCCAGGGACAATCCACTAGATAGTGTAGAGTCCTTAGGTATGATAAAAAAAAAGAGAAAAATGAGATATGGGAAGAGTGCGGACTGAGATAGAGCTAGAACTGGAATAAACCCAACAAGGTTCTTGTTATGAAGTCTCGGTAAGCACTGAAGGGGTTGAAGAATGAAAAAGAATTGGAATGAAAAAGGGGATGGCCCTCCAATAATTCAACCTTAGGGCAGATATCGAGTTCAATACATATGCTACTGGTGGTTACTAAGGTAACGCCAGTATTGAAGACAAGACATCATGGACCCAGTGACGCACTGCACTAAACTTCCCAAGCTACTCAAGTTCCTCTTAAAAGGGCGTGTTTCATTCTCACGGGGAACCTACATAATCTATCGACTTTCTCTTAGAGTTTTTTGATATTGAAGAAGAAGACCCTCTCCCTAGTCTCCGACATAGGAACCAAATGTGCACTATTGAGTCTAGAGCCACGAGATCATCAAATAAATCTCATTAGGACACCGTCAATGAAGACTCTGTTTCACACAATGTGAAAAGAGAGAATATTTTTAAGAGTCCTACGCATTATCCTTGTGGTATTGCCAGAACATGTGAGTGATATGCAAACATATTCACAATGAAGATGGAAAGCCTTCTAGAGCCAACATCAAACAAGCCCTTGGTAGGTGGCATGTGAGATCTATCCTATAGATCAACCATGTGACAACTGAACAGAAACAATGGGGCGATTCAAAATGATGAATCAATCCTGGTTCAGGTTATGGATTGACGGATGGCTTTGAAAAACCGGTCGTTGTGCTTAAAAATATTTTTCTTAGCACATCGACTGTGTATTAATATTTCAAAAATAAAAGGTGTTTATGATTGATAACTGATTTTTCCTTAAAACCTTCGTTGTATTACAAAAACACTTTATTAAGCAACACACGATTGTTTTTCAAATCTCTCTTCATCAATCAGTGAATCTCAAATTCGCTGGTTCACTCACTCCGTGTTGTCTTCTTTGAGACGTTCCGGTTTGAGAACAGCTAGAGCAGCTGCGAAACCCTGTCAAGGAGATTCTTTGGAATTATACGATCACAGGCATACTTGTCTTGATCAACGGGGAACAGTGGGCCGTGTACCTCAATTCAGCGAAAGTGATCAAAGACACTTTCGTGCGCTTTATTGCTAATTGTTTTATGCGAGGTGCCCGGCGTTTGCAGCTGGTCAGAATGGAGAGGTCAATCCATAGCCGCATGCTCACACAACACATTCACGTCTAAAGAAATCATGATAAGTGCATCAACGACTCTAATATTTTCACTCCATGCTTCTGCTACACTGCTGCAAATATCATGAATCAACTAAAGCTTCCGCTACTCTGATGAAAAGATTTCATGATCCAGAATGTGAGTATGTCGGTCCAAATGTCACAACATCACATACTGTCAACACCACAAAAGAAGAGTCAGAGATTTATGGTAGCTGATGATCTCAAAGCTGGCTCAAAACTCATTATCACGTGGATCAGTTAAAGACATCCACTTGAACTAACCAAACATGCAAAACATGAAGAATCAAAGACTACGGGCTACAGAGCAAAGAACATTAACAAGAATCTAAGAACAATCTTAATGTAATATCTGTTTGTATTCAATGTATTTTGAGGTGACCTCCCTTAGGGGGAGATTGTTAGGATTTAGTAAATCCAGTCATTAAAGTGTCGGTCACCTCAAGTATATGTAATTGTTAGAAAGCTCGTAGTCGTAGTTATTTAATATTAGGTAGTATTTAGTTAAGTAATACCGTGGAGGACGGACGGGTCTTTACCCAGTGTATGCCTGATCCACAGCCCGTAGGTGGCGTTTATGTAAGAAACTATAAATACTCTCTACCTCCCAAGGTAGAGGGTTGGAGCTCATAATAATACTTTAACTTTCTCTCACTAAGTTCCCTAAACCTCTAAACTTTCTCTCTCTAAAACCTTATAGTGTACGCCTACTTAGAACCATGGTTTGATGTGTTGGTGAAATCCAATATGTTACAGTTTGTCAGCTTATTTTTCTTTGATCCAAGTGTCCACTGGAGTAATCATTACCTGCACAAAATCTTATATACAAATAAAAAGAGTTTTATTAAGATGTGGCACCCCCCACACTTAAGTTCAACCAAGGGTTTAAACTTTGGGGCGTGACCACAGAAAATCAAATCTGAAACACACGGGTTGCCTCCCGAGAAGCGCTTGTTTTATTAAAGAGTCATCATCCTGACTCAAATCTTCCCGAATTTACTTGGGCGCAGTTGTAGCCTTGAACATCTTGAAAAGTTCGGGGAAATACATGAATTCTTCACCAGTTGCATCAATATCACTCCGGATGAACTCAGCAGATGGTTTCCAAGGAACACTTTGTGGGATTCTTCCTGGAAAAGGTGCTACAAAGGTGATGGTTTCGAATTCATTTTCAGGTGAAACTGTCTCAACTGATATTTCATTCATTTGCTCCTTATCGTAGTATAATTTGATTCGGTGCCCAATTACGATGAAACTTCCACCCTGTTTGTCATAAAGTTTGACATATCCAGATGGATATCCATGTTAAACGATATATGGTTCAAACCATCTTGGTTGTAATTTAGGAGCTTTGAATTTAAATTTCATGTTGAAAAGAAGCACTTTGTCTCCGGCTTTGAATTCTTTTGGAATTCTCAGATTTTTGTCATGATAAGCTTTTGTTCTGGCCTTATACAGTTTGGAATTTTCATAAGCTCGGAGTCTTAATTCGTTGAGTTCGTGAAATTGCAAAAATCTCTTTTCTCCAGCTATTTCGAGATCGGGTTACGATTCCTAAGAACCCGTAAGCACGATGTTCAACTTCGAACGGCAAATGACAAGTTTTTCCATCACAGTCGTAATGAGTTGTGCCAATAGGAGTTTAGTAAGCCGTACGAAATGTCCACAGAGCATCGTCAAGTTTCTTCGACCACATTGAAGGATTGTCCTTCACTATTTTTTTGAGTACTCTTTTAAGAGCTCTGTTGGTGTTTTCAACTTGGCCACTGGTTTGTGGGTGATAAGCTGTCTCGAATTGATGATGAACTCCATATCTTTTCTTGGTTTTCTCCATTTTTCGGTTACAGAAATGGGTTCCTCGATCGCTTATCAAGGCTTTGGGGTTTCCATAATGAACGAAAAGCCTTTTGAGAAAATTAACGACAACACGAGCATCGTTTGTTGGTAAAGCTTCGGCTTCTGTCCTTTTGGACACATAATCTATAGCAACGAGAATGTATTCGTATTTGTGGGATTTATGAAATGGTCCCATGAAATCAATTCCCCACATATTGAATATTTCACACACTTGAATGCTTTTTAATGGCATTTCATCTTTGCGTGAAAGGTTGGTGGTTCTTTGGCAAGCATCACAGTTTTGGACAAGTGTCTGTGCTTCTTTGAATATTGTTGGCCAATAGAATCCAGCATCAAAAACTTTTTTAGCTATGGTGCAAGGACCATAATGTCCCCCAGTTAGGCGATGATAACATTCATCAAAAATCTTGCGGGTTTCGGAACCAGAAACACATCTTCGGATCATTCCATCAGGGCACATTTTGAAAAGATATGGTTCTTCCCAAAAGTAGTATTTAAGTTCCGAAAATAATTTGCTCCTTTGAGCGCGAGTTAATCATTTTCTGAGAATTCCTCCAGCAAGATAGTTCGCAAAGTCAGCAAACCAAGGATCTTCGTTTCCATCAACGGTCATGAGGGTTTCATCAGGGAAGTAATCATCGATTTTGATGCAGGTTTTACAGACCAGGTCTTAAATTTATAGTGTCTCGCAATACCTATGGTCTACCCTAGTGCACTAACGGGCAGTGTACCCGGTCGTGTGTAGTGTAGTAAAAGGTAAAGCCGAGGTCGTCCCAAGAGCTATGTGTGTTGGATTATTACTAAGTCTAATTATCACAGAATAATAATGGTTTCGATTGGGATTTAATTAATTAAACTACCAATGCAGAATAAAATAAAGCAGATAAATGGAGAAAGAGAAATCAATAGAGAGAAGTGGTGCTAACTTAGTTAATCATCCTAGCTAGTTATGTCTATGTCTACTTACTTCCAATTACTTCAGGTGGGGTCAAATTCGAGAGGACAGCATTTGGTCAATTCGCCCTAACCTATCAGCAAAGATGCCACCACAGGAGAAATCAGTCGCACGTTCTCAGAGTATTGTGTATGGAATGGGATGATTAGAAATGCTAGAATTCGTGGGGTATTTATAGGCCAGATCTGGGTTACGGCGCAACCAATATAGGAGTTACGCCCTAACCTTATTTCTTCGTAAAATGCACTAGATCTGCTGGCACGTTGCGTAACCTAATGAATGGTTGTAGTAGTCTTCAATAAACTTCGGTTCGTCGTAAGAGATGCAGTTAATTCTGGCGTAAGTATCAGTGGAGTGGAACCTCTTTTGACCTAATGTAGTTACGTCGTAACCTTTGGGAGGAGTTACGCCGTAACCTTTTGATAAGTTGGCATAATGAGTCACGCAATAGTTACGGCGTAATGTGAGAGATGAGTTACGCCGTAACTTCTTCAAAATAGCATCCTGTGATAAATCTTTAGATATGTTTCCAGTTCTGCGTCTCTTTTAGCTCCAATGCTCGTAATTTACGTGAAAGTGGAAAACAATGGAAAACAAGCGTAAATCCATATAAATGATATAAATAACGAGCATTATTGGAGGAAATTGACACTTAATATTAAGGACTATTTGATGTTATAAAATATCCCCCCACTTGAACTCTACTTGCCCTCAAAGTGAAAAAGTTTTGCAATTTTAGGGCTACGGGTGTGAAAACAATTTTCCCATGTTCTATTCGACTAAAAAATAATTTTAGAAAAAAGCCGGGTATTTTTCCGACTTTTATTTTATTTTCTACGAATTAAAAACTATATTAAACTAATTAATTAATAAAAAATACTAAAAATTTTTGGAAAATTCTACAAAAATCACAGAAAATACCTTACATGATACTAAATCTAAAACAATATGAAAACCTACCAATGCTTTTTGAATTAAGCAGTTTAAAAGCTTAATAAGCTAATGGACCTAAACTACTAAACGTAGATAAATAATTAACAAATGAAAATCTAATGCAAGACAGGTACCCAGAGCAAATGGAAAGTGGTGTTGGGTTTGAGGTCGTGGGAGGCTAGAGGTCTTGGGTTCGAATCGCACCTCTAGCTTTTTTTTTTGGCACTTAATTTTTTTTGCTTTTCTCTTTTACAGCAGGTTTATAAGACTTAGTAGATGCATTTTTGTGAAAAACTTTTTTATTCAAAACATCAAAATAAGCAGTTTAGACTGCTTATCCACCTCAGCCTACCACAAAAGCAAACCAAACACCCTTTAAGGCAGACCTTAAGCCCACAGTGAATACCACAAATAGTTTAAACAAAGGATTAAGTTTTTAAATGAATTGAGGCACAAAAATAAGCTAAGAGGCAACAAACTCAAATAATTATACTAAAAGATTGAGCAGTTGGAAAATATAACTATTCTAGGAGATCCTTAGGCTAAGTCTATGGAAAATAAGCAATTCTACTCAATGCTAATAAGCTAACAATAAGCACTAATCAGTATTACTACACTAACTTAACTTAACTACCCTATTAAGCAACAAAGAATGAACCTGGATAAGCCAACAAATGCACCCAATAAGTACTCATGATTCTGCTGCTATAATGTGCAGTCCCCAAAACAGCCTGCTGTGGCTTTTTTGAGCTTATTTTAAGCTTAAAGATGAGCTGCAAACTGAGGCACAAGCTACAAAGATGAAGTTAGCATAGCAAAGAGTCATAAAAAACTGATTGGGGCAAAGAAAGGGATTGTAACAGCTTAGAAATAAGCTGTTATCAGCTTAATTCGAACCTGACTTGATGATCTGAGGAATAACAAAGATGAAAATTGCAGATTTAAACTCTACTTTAAACTATGCTAGAGGGGCTTTTGATGCAAGTAAAGTGGGCACAAACTGAGTTGGGCATACCAAGATTTAATAAAAACCAATTTTGCCAATTTTGAACTTCAAATAAGCTGAGAAAAATAGCCAAGAATAGCAGCTATGCTGCTGTCTCATGTCTAAGCACTGAAATCAGAAAAAAAATGCTTTTGTACCCTCCCAAGTCTGTGCAATGCTTGATAAAACAACTTCTAAACATTTAAACTATCCTAAATTTGTTAAAAGTAGTTTGACTTGGTAAGTCAAACGGGTAAAAACCACTGTTTTGACCAATTAACACCCTTAACCCAAACACTTCTTAAGGGAATACTTCATTCTTAAAAAGATTTAAAACTTAGAACTTAGATTTTTTTTTGATTAGAGCTAAAATACAACTTAACTAACACTATTTAGAAATCTTGATAATTACTAAATAAGCAGTGACTACTTGTAAAAAAAAAGACTGTAACAGATAAAAAGAAAGGAATGCTTTTCATTAAAAAAAACTCATTACAATAGAACTTAAAAACATAAAACTAATTTTAAAACTAAATTAAGGGTGCCTTGTCATGGCTACAATGAATCTTATTTATACTAGAGTCTAATGTCTTCAAGCCCTTTGAAGTGTGTTTCTTCCGTGAGTGAAAAAGGAACTTGGATCCATTTGTGCTTCTTTCTTTGCTCATCTCAACCATTCAAAGAGCCTTGGAGATTGATCCTATGATCACAGCCATCAATCTTCCAAAGATTCTTGTGCTCCAATGGGATCTTCTAGGATTGCCAAAGTGGAATGCTCCATGTGACGCTCTATTGGCTTCTCTTGTGCTGATGTCTAAGCTGAGAGTGACAGGGAGATAGTGGGGAGTGACTAGGAAGTGATGAGGATTTTTGGCGGGCTCTAAGGTTTATGGGTGGGATTTTTTATTTGTGTATCTGGTTTTGGGATAATGGGAGGAAGGGGAAAATGGGTGTAAAATGGGTTTGGGGGAAGGTCAAAGGAAAGGGTCGTGGGGTTGGGGGGTTCAAAAGGGTTATGGCAGGGGTTCACAATGGGTGATAGGGGGTTTAAAAAGGTTATGGCAAGTTTGTTTTATTTTTGTGAGGATGTTTTGGAAATTTGTCGGTATCGGGAAAGGGTGAAATGGGATTTGGGTTCGGGATAGGATTTTGGGTTGTTTTTCCCCTGATCACTCTCAAAACGTGTCTCGGGCTTTAGAAATGTAGAAAATCACTTCCCGGCGACGTCTTGACTGCACTTTTTCAGATTCAGCTCGATTTTTCCCGTTTTCGCTCTGTTTTCAATCCTTTTGTACCTGAAAGACATAGAACACACTCCGAGGATATTTTTAACATATTTTGAGCGTATTTGGGTGTTTTTAGTCATTTTTGAGGTCTTAGGCGGGTAAAAACGATGAGTGAATAAGCACTCATCAACCAAATCCATGGCCAAGACACCAAAGATTGCTCGTTGCATCACCTAGACATGCTTCATGACTAAAAGGGTAGGATAAGACATGGGGTATATAATTTGTGTAAAATAAAAAACAAGCAGGTAGTCTAAATCTATAACCAAGTCATCACCACTTACCGTCCGCCCAAAGTTCAAGCATAGAAGTCAAGAAACCGGATCATGAAATGCAATGTAGATGTGTCATTAGAGGACGTCGTGATGGGCAGACTACCTTTTCTCCAACTATTGGCATAACTACCAACTCCAATCTTCAAATGTGACCGAGGTGGCCTCCTCGATACTAAATCAATAAAGCTCATACTACAGTGCTTATAACATCGCACTTTACAATAGCATAATCATAACAACAAAATTTTTTTTCGAATCATTTATTTATTTATTTATTTTTTAATCATAACAATCAATACTAACATAATATCCCCCCACTTGAGAAGAACAATGGGAATACGGGGGGTCTTCAATGATCTTCAGAAATGTTGTCGGTGGAAGCGTGATTTCCGAACCCTTCCACTCGAACCTTGAACTTAGGCAAATGATGACTTCCCAATCACAAATAAAGACTACAGGGTAGGCTAAGGTGTATAGGTGTATCGAAACAATATATTGGGTGAACAAAATGAAAGGAATGGCTCAGAAGGGTGTATCTAGGGGTATCTTGCACTAAAGATGAGTGCAACAAAAAGGGTTTCACATGGGGGTCGAAAAGTCGAGGTGACTAATCGATAGACTCACAATGGTAGGCTGTTTGGGTGATAATCCTAAAATATTGCCTTCTAAAACTGAAAAGTTCAAATACATCGAGCCAACTCAACATACCTCGTCTATGGTCTCGAAATAATGCAAAGACCAAGTTCTAAAGTTTACAAGCTACTCGCACACTCATAATTTGGTGGATTTGGGGTAAAATATAGGAAACGGATAAGGCTAATCTCACCAAATAATATCAAGGGTTGTATGTACTCGGCTAAGGTCTAATCTAGTTAGGTTAAGAAAAACATGTCAAAATTTTAAAAATGGCATAATTTTTCAAAATAAACTAGAAAAATGAGGGCGAAATAAAGTTCAAGAGATAATTCTACTCCCGTCCCCCCACTTGAATTGTACAAAGTCCCTTTTGTACTAAGCATTTAAATAAAGGTAAAGAGAAAGGTAGAATTAGAGCGAGAACTTCCCTGAAATTTGCTCCATAAAGAAGAAGGCCCACGAACAAGAAAAATGCCTTCGTATAAGCGTCATGAACAAACTTCAATCCCTGAAATCACAATACCAACAAGCATAATTCTAAAACGAAAAAAAATGAAAAATAAAAAACAAACCTAACTCACTTTCATAGGAATCACGGTTGCATTTAGCGCATGCAACAAACTTTTTAAACCACTTGGTGTCCCAAGTGGACGAGTGAAGTCTCATAAGGGTTTTGTCACACCCCCAAATTACCTGTTTTGCAGCGGAATGGAATTCCTGGGGATTGACTGTCATAGCATCACAATCACAGTTATATTGAACGACCTAAAGTGTCGTTTGGAAAATACATCGTTTGATTTAATAAAACAATCAGAGTTTACAAAGATAGGTCCCAAATGAAAATCAACTTGTGCGGAAATAAGTTTGTACAATTCAAACGATGTTTTAAAGTACGTAAAACCCATGTGAGACGCGTCGTCACCACGACTCCATGAGGTGTCCAAATGCATGCCATGAAGTGTATGCCTTAGATACCTGAGATAAAACATGCTAAAAGTGTCAACACAAAGGTTGAGTGAGTTCATAGAGTTTGTTTTGAAATGAAAAGCCGTTCGAAATCGTTTATGCAGCAAAGGCATTGTAAATCGTTGAAATGTAAAGACTTTCAAAATCGTTTATGTAGCAAAGGCATTGTAAATCCACTCAGTTCCAAGTCCCGCCCATACAAAACTTGCAACCTGTGTGTTCACAACCCACTTCCAGAATATGTAGAGTTAATGTTCAAGTGCATGATGTCAAATGAATTCACAATATAGTACCTAACTCGGCGTAGAACAATAGCACATAATCAATAGTACTTAACTCGGCGTAGAACAATAGCACATAATCAATAGCACTTAACTCAATTTATCAGTAGTCAACTGATTTAGAACGTTATCTGACGTTAGTACCGTAGCACGCAACCAAGAACAATTTATATAGTATAACCTTTGATTTAGAAACAATGGTAATCATGATAGATTTTAGCCTTAAAAATCTAAAGTACTTGTGAAAAATAATTGAGCATGTATCTCCCCCAAAACAGTTATGAAAACAAGTAAAGCAGGGGAGACTCACGAAACTCACTTGGTAAATGCGAAATGACAAGAGTGAGTACACCGAGATGTAATGTGATACATAAATCTTGACCTATTATGAATGTTATGATATGTCATGAGTTGCAATGTAATGTTATGCATGCATTTCGTATGTTATTTATACCATTTGCGAGTTTTGAAAATATTACTTATCGTCGAAAAATACTCGTTTGACGTCTTGACCAATCAAAAATCACTTTTCAAGTTTTTACGTCAAAATGTCATCCTACAATGGTTTAATAATGATTTTTGGTGAAATTTCCACTTTTCGTCGCAAAACAATGTCGTCGAATTATCATGAAATCAACAAAAATGGCTCCGGAAAAATAGTTAAATAAAATAGTGTCGTGCACGTTAGAGAAACGAACTTCGACGGTTTTGGAAAGTTTGTATCGAAATCTAGAAGTTTCAGTTCAGGAGTTTTAGTCATAAAGGTCTCGAACATAAAGATAATAGAGGTTAAATATGGTGATTTTAGTTACCGTAACACTTATCTCGTAAAAATAATATAGTTTTTTCTAAAAATAATAGTTACGGCAATTTTATGAAAACGTGCATATCTTTGTCGTTTCAAATCCGTTTTATACGTATAATACGTCCTTAGCTTCGTATCAAAGTATACTAATATATTTTTGACAAGTCGAAATAATTTGTAAAGCTTAAGGCTCGTTTTTGACTCGAATAAAGTAAAAACATGTTGCTGAATTTTCTGAAAATAATATATTTAAATCGCCAAACTTTAAAAATTCACCACGACTTCGTTATAACTCCGTTTTCATCCGTTCAAGCGGCCACGGATTCGTTTTAAAGTATATTTCCTAAATATCAAGGCCAAAATGTCGTGGCTATGGTCGGATTTTCCAGAAAATCAAAACAAGGACAGATTACTTTTTATACTTATCGAAAATAGTTTTTCTCGGACAAAACCTATTCTAATCCCTTCAAATCAACTCCAAAGCTAATCTAATCCTACCATACACCTTCTTAGGGTGTCATGGGTTCCTAGACATCATCAAGACCAAAGAATACCATGGGAATAATTATAGGATGACCATATGTATAAATAGCTCTAAAAATCATGTAAAATGGTATAAACAACACAAGTCTTGCATGCTTGCTCCAAAAATGAAAGGATGAATATGAAATGAATATGTAAGATGAAAAATAAATATGAGATGCTTACAAGTGATATGATGAGGTGATTAGAACCAAGGATTAACCTAAACACCCTAGGTTTTTATTTCAAAACCTTAACAAGAGTGTGATCTAGATTGTTAAAATACTTGAGCTTGCAAAAATTTTGGTGATCCCTTGTACACTTATGATGAACCGTTTATGGAGAAGGAAGAACAAATAGAGAGAACTTTTTACTTGACTAACACTTACAATAATGAAATAAATGAAGTAAGTGAAGTATAGATTTAGTTTTGTAGAAAAATCTACCCACCAAGACTTTCTTTCCCCCCCTTGGCCGGATTTTAAGGGCTATGTTTCTCAAAAATTTTTTTTTTTTTTTTTTTTTTTTTTTTTTTTTTTGTATAAGTAATTGTGTAGGTAAAATGTATATACTTGTATACTTGTAAGAAAAGTGTAAGTAATAATAACTTGTAAGGTTTTGGTAGCTTTTAGGTACAAGTAAATTTTTAATAGATCAAAATAGAGTATAATGATATTATAAAAATTGTAAAAATACATTCCTTGTGAAATTTGAGTGATATAATAATTATAGTGTAGTTTTTAAGAAAACGTCGTAATAATATAAATTTAACGATTTATATACCAAATAAATTTAAAACACTAGGAAAACTCAAAATATAGTTTTTATAACTAAATGTAAGTATAGAAATGTGTCGGGATCATTTTTGAAAATAACGGATTAAATGTTCAAAATAATAACTCACGCGATAACGTTTATTTAATATAAAATTTACGCGTTAAATGTGAAATGTAAAATCATGAATGAACTAATATGATGCAAATGATGTTAATGAATTGTAGACTAAACTTAGTCCATATGAAATGTTCGTGATGTTATGATCATGAATTCGCCGCTAAACCATAAAGGTTACGCGAATTTGGAACAAGTAAACCAAGTTTACAATAAATGTTGAAATAATGAGGCAAGAATTGTTTCGAGAAATGACCTGAAAGTATGGGTTGTCACATTCGCCCATCCAAAAAGGAATTCAGTCCCTGAATTCAGTTCGTGTTGGTCTCTCGGGTTTAGGGTTTGATGTGGCAAACTTTCCCATTCCCGAGCAAAACCCTCAAAAGACTTTTTGGTAACCGATTTTTACTTAATCCCACAACTCATCAAACAAGAACTGTCATACGATTAGGCTAAATCGGTTTAGGTAACAACTTGTTTCTAGCTCGATCTTTGCAACTCATCAAACAAGAACTGTCCCGCGGATCAAACTGGAAACAAGTGGTTTGAAGAAAATCTTTTGAAAATTTGGCTCGATTACGGAATTGCTTACACATATAAGCCTACTACTCCCTTCATTGCATGATTCTTCCTGAATTAGACATAGGTGATCAGGCTATGTATAATTTAGGAGTAACTATGCAATGCTTGGACTAATCGACTCATATGATGTTTGGTGTTGAGTCAACTGATGTTAAAATTGTGATGAACATCGAGGAGAGAAGACATGGAGAAGTGTCGTTAAAATGATAGTTAAAGTAAAAAGAATTAAAATCCTCGTAAATGATAACAAATCGGAAAGAAAATAAAGTACAATAGATGAGAATATTTTACAACGAGTAGTTTAGCAAAAGTAGTACATCTTAAGTTATAAAGATTCGGGTACGATGGAAAACATAAACTTAGTACGACATGATACATAAGGAGAAATAAGGACTGTTAGTTCCGAATTTCTTCAATCTTCTGCGTTGTTGTGACCATGACGAGCTCCTCCTCCTCCTTCTAACATATATACATTCCCATGAGCACCTTCGACTTGTTGACCTTGGTTTTGAGGACATTGATTCCGATAGTGTCCTTGCTCCCCACATCCGAAGCATGTGACTACGGCTTTGCCCTTACAGTCCTTAGCAAGGTGTCCTACTTTGTGACAGCTAAAACATATACCACATGGACCATTATGATGTAGCGTGCATTGGCGACATCGTGGTAAGTTTCCTGCATAAGCTCTTCCCCTGGTTGGTGCAGCAACATAGCCCCTGGCGACTTCTTGTCTTCTATTATGTTGTTGGTGATGGTTAGTGTTATGGTTTTGGTTGTCGTTATCATAACCTCTTGGTCGTCTTCCCATTTCCTTTTGTTGTTGTTGATTTGGTTATCGTCGTTGTTGTTTTGGTTATTGTTGTAGTTGGTGCGGTTGCTGGGGTTGTTGTTGTTTTGGTTATTGTTGTAGTTGGTGCGGTTGTTAGGGTTGTTGTTGTTTTGGTTGGTGTTGGTGTACTTGCCTCTCTTCACTACCTGAGCCATGAGCTTCTGAGTCAATCAATAGCTTCCTCATCGTTTGCGGGTCAGAAGCAGTCACGTCTCCTTGAATAATTTCGGGAAGTCCTTCAATGAAAGCCTCCAGTAGCTTCTCATTATCTGAAACCATAGATGGGCATAACACGGCCAATTCTTGAATCTAGAATATAAGTGTCGATATCATACCCAATAGTTTTTAGTTCATAGAACTCCGTTTCCAACTTTTTCACTTCCGTTCGAGGACAAAACTTCTTAGTCACCAAACCCTTGAATTCCTCCCAAGTAAGCTTGAAAGCATTCTCCATTCCAATCGGTTGAGCATAAGAATTCCACCAAGACAATGCTCCATCGAGTAATGTGCTCGTAGCAAACTTAACCTTACTGTCATCCGGACAGTCACAAAGCAAAAACACCGATTCCAATTTTCAAACCATCGAATCATGGCTGTAGCTCCCTCGGTACCTCGAAACTTAGTGGGATCTCCACTCTTGAAATCCTTGTAAGAACAGCTCTTAACTCTGGGTCCTCCTGCATTTCCAGCAGTAGCAGCAAGCCTAGCGGCTTCAGCAGCAGTCGCGGTCTCAGCAGCAGCAGCCACTGTTTCCCTTTCAATCCTTAATGCCTCTGCTACACTATCCCTTACCAACTTTTGAATAGCCGCTTGGGTCATTACAAGTGTGGCTTTCTTCGGCGCCATAATTCTTCAAAATAAGAGGAAAGGGTGAGACGTAGCAAAATCCGATGTTAATAATAAACGCTCCAAAGAAATGTGATAAGAAATGATAAATTTGAGGTTATGTTTCAAAAATGATCGTCGGTTTCGAAAGATGGGTTATGAGGCGTTGTGAGTGCTTCAATGTATGATGGTTTAGAGACTTAATGTGTGAATAAAGTGTAACTCGACATGTTAGTGGTGAAACAAAGGAATGAGAGCGACTTCTCCCTATATAAAAGTTTATCTCGGCATTCGTCGTTATCGATGATGAATCAGCTGATATAAAAAAAATTGTGATAGGGAATGACAAGGAATTCTCCACGTTAGAGTATGGGGAAAGATAATGGAATGGGCATTTAAGGGCATCCATGTGACAATCGTTTTGAAATGAAAGTAAATAACTCGAAAAATGTACGTATAAATCGCATGCAAAGTGAACATGCACTTGTAAAGAAATGATGAGATGCTATGATGATGTAGTTATAGTCTAGGGTCAATGATGCAACCTAGTTCTCTATAACTGAAGCTCTGATGCCAATCTGTCACACCCCCAAATTACCTGTTTTGCAGCGGAATGGAATTCCTGGGGATTGACTGTCATAGCATCACAATCACAGTTATATTGAACGACCTAAAGTGTCGTTTGGAAAATACATCGTTTGATTTAATAAAACAATCAGAGTTTACAAAGATAGGTCCCAAATGAAAATCAACTTGTGCGGAAATAAGTTTGTACAATTCAAACGATGTTTTAAAGTACGTAAAACCCATGTGAGACGCGTCGTCACCACGACTCCATGAGGTGTCCAAATGCATGCCATGAAGTGTATGCCTTAGATACCTGAGATAAAACATGCTAAAAGTGTCAACACAAAGGTTGAGTGAGTTCATAGAGTTTGTTTTGAAATGAAAAGCCGTTCGAAATCGTTTATGCAGCAAAGGCATTGTAAATCGTTGAAATGTAAAGACTTTCAAAATCGTTTATGTAGCAAAGGCATTGTAAATCCACTCAGTTCCAAGTCCCGCCCATACAAAACTTGCAACCTGTGTGTTCACAACCCACTGCCAGAATATGTAGAGTTAATGTTCAAGTGCATGATGTCAAATGAATTCACAATATAGTACCTAACTCGACGTAGAACAATAGCACATAATCAATAGTACTTAACTCGACGTAGAACAATAGCACATAATCAATAGCACTTAACTCAATTTATCAGTAGTCAACTGATTTAGAATGTTATACGACGTAGTACCGTAGCACGCAAACAAGAACAATTTATATAGTATAACCTTTGATTTAGAAACAATGGTAATCAGGATAGATTTTAGCCTTAAAATCTAAAGTACTTGTGAAAAATAATTGAGCATGTATCTCCCCCAAAACAGTTATGAAAACAAGTAAAAGCAGGGGCTACGAAACTCACTTGGTAAACTGACGAAATGACAAGAGTGAGTACACCGAGATGTAATGTGATACGCAAATCTTGACCTATTATGAATGTTATGATATGTCATGAGTTGCAATGTAATGTTATGCATGCATTTCGTATGTTATTTATACCATTTGCGAGTTTTGAAAATATTACTTATCGTCGAAAAATACTCGTTTGACGTCTTGACCAATCAAAAATCACTTTTCAAGTTTTTACGTCAAAATGTCATCCTACAATGGTTTAATAATGATTTTTGGTGAAATTTCCACTTTTCGTCGCAAAACAATGTCGTCGGAATTATCATGAAATCAACAAAAATGGCTCCGGAAAAATAGTCGTAAAATAGTGTACGTCGCACGTTAGAGAACGAACTCGACGGTTTTGGAAAGTTTGTATCGATATCTAAAAGTTTCAGTTCAGGAGTTTTCGTCATAAAGGTCTCGAACATAAAGATAATAGAGGTTAAATATGGTGATTTTAGTTACCGTAACACTTATCTCGTAAAAATAATATAGTTTTTCTAAAAATAATAGTTACGGCAATTTTATGAAAACGTGCATATCTTTGTCGTTTCAAATCCGTTTTCTACGTATAATACGTCCTTAGCTTCGTATCAAAGTATACTAATATATTTTTGACAAGTCGAAATAATTTGTAAAGCTTAAGGCTCGTTTTTGACTCGAATAAAGTAAAAACATGTTGTGAATTTTTCAAAATAATATATTTCGTCAGCCAAACTTTGAAAAATTCACCTTTACTTCAAGTATAACTCCCGCTTTCATCCGTTCCGCCGCCACGGATTCGCTTTTAAAGTATATTTTCTAAATATCAAGGCCAAAATTGTCGTGGCTATGGTCGGATTTTCCAGAAAATCAAAACAAGGACAGATTACTTTTTATACTTATCGAAAATAGTTTTTCTCTGACAAAACCTATTCTAATCCCTTCAAATCAACTCCAAAGCTAATCTAATCCTACCATACACCTTCTTAGGGTGTCATGGGTTCCTAGACATCATCAAGACCAAAAGAATACCATGGAATAATTATAGGATGACCATATGTATAAATAGCTCTAAAATCATGTAAATGGTATAAAACAACACAAGTCTTGCATGCTTGCTCCAAAAATGAAAGGATGAATATGAAATGAATATGTAAGATGAAAATAAATATGAGATGCTTACAAGTGATATGATGAGGTGATTAGAACCAAGGATTAACCTAAACACCCTAGGTTTTTATTTCAAAACCTTAACAAGAGTGTGATCTAGATTGTTAAAATACTTGAGCTTGCAAAAATTTTGGTGATCCCTTGTACACTTATGATGAACCGTTTATGGAGAAGGAAGAACAAATAGAGAGAACTTTTTACTTGACTAACACTTACAATAATGAAATAAATGAAGTGAAGTATAGATTTAGTTTTGTAGAAAAATCTACCCACCAAGACTTTCTTTCCCCCCCTTGGCCGGATTTTAAGGGCTATGTTTCTCAAAAAATTTTTTTATTGTATAAGTATTTGTGTAGGTAAAATGTATATACTTGTATACTTGTAAGAAAAGTGTAAGTAATAATAACTTGTAAGGTTTTGGTAGCTTTTAGGTACAAGTAAATTTTTAATAGATCAAAATAGAGTATAATGATATTATAAAAATTGTAAAATACATTCCTTGTAAAATTTGAGTGATAAAATAATTATAGTGTAGTTTTTAAGAAACGTCGTAAATAATATAAATTTAACGATTTATATACCAAATAAATTTAAAACACTAGGAAAACTCAAAATATAGTTTTATAAACTAAATGTAAGTATAGAAATGTGTCGGGATCATTTTTGAAAATAACGGATTAAATGTTCAAAATAATAACTCACGCGATAACGTTTATTTAATATAAAATTTACGCTGTTAAATGTGAAATGTAAAATCATGAATGAACTAATATGATGCAAATGATGTTAATGAATTGTAGACTAAACTTAGTCCATATGAAATGTTCGGTGGTTATGATCATGAATTCGGCCAGCTAAAACCATAAAGTTACGCGACTTGGAACAAGTAAACCAAGTTTACAATAAATGTTGAAATAATGAGGCAAGAATTGTTTCGAGAAATGACCTGAAAGTATGGGTTGTCACAGGTTTACAGGGAACACACCCACAAAGTTCATTTAAATACTAATACAAGGTTACTGCGTTTTAAAATGAAAGAATTAAAGTAGAGGAAAGTTATGTCGTAACTCTTTTGGGGAGTTACCGAACTAGCAAAACCTCGAATGAGCTGCAGTTTAGTGGTTACAACAGAACCATCGAGATGGTATTACGCCCTAATTGGTGATGCGTCAAGAATTTCTGCCGCTAAAAGTTTGGTTACGCATAATCACTCAAGATGAGTTACGCCGTAACTGCTCGCATCAAGAATCGCAGCAGTAATTAGTTCCCCATTTCCTGCAAAACAAGTTAGAAAACACAAAACCCAACAGAAAAGGAAATAAAATAAAAGAAAGGGATAATTCGGGTTGTCTCCTAAATAGCACTTTTCTTTATTTTCGAAGTCTTCAAGTTAGACTCGAGTCGCGGGGCTTCTATGGGGGCCTTTGGACTTGGCCCACTTCTACCATTCGTTGGCACTCATTCATCCAATTGTCGAGCCTTTTTCCTTTTGAATTATTGATGCCATATGTTCCAAACTTATGTGAAAGCCATTTATCACATGATTTTCCTTGCTCATCATCTTCGAATAATACTATTAGTAATGCCGATGCCGGATCTTGTACCGCCTATTGTGTCGTTGAGATGATTGCACTTATACTGCTTAACCAGTCCCTTAATGATTTTTGAGTTTCCAAATTTTATTTTGTACCAATCTTCCAATGCTAACTCAACATCATGTTTCTCTCCCTTATGAGGGTATATCCATTCATTAGCCTTTCTTTCACATTTTTGAGGATGAGTAAACGGTGGCCATGTTGTCACTGATTTGCTATCTTTAGTTGACATCTAGTTGCAAAAATATTTGTTTGGATCCGGAGTTTCCTCAATTCTTTGGACAACTTCATCCTGTTTCTGCTTACATATATCAATATTCTCTCTACTATCATTAGTAATAGGATTAGAGTGTAGAGTGGGATCCAGCGATTGAACTTTAACAACGTCAATGTAATTAGAAATTTCAATTTTTGGTTTTAAATGCTCTTTCATACTAAAAGTTATTCTCATTTTCAGCCCAAAGAAATTTGTTTTTTGAAAACCTTAATCTGAGCCCTACAAGTGGCCAGAAAAGGTCTTCCAACAATTAAGTTGTAAGCCTCCCGCTTTCCCATGTCAATTACCACAACATCGGTAGGGAAGAAAATTTTCCAATTTTTAAAAGCACATTGTTCACAATTCCCCTCGGTACAGCCTTGGAGGAATCAACCATTTCAATCATAGTAGTTGTTTCTTTTAAATTGGTAAGTTTGATTTTTTTCAAATAAAGTGGTAGAGATAAGGTTTACCCCGACCCCTAAATCAGCTAATGCAGGAATCTTAATGTTACCAATAGTGCATGGAGAAGAAAACTTTCGTATTGTCGTTTTTCGAAGTTGACTAGGGACCTCGCCGCTTCTGTTTTATCATCCTCTCTTAGGTAGTTAATTCCGGAAAGATCATTAGTGATAGAGGATGTGCACTGCTCCTTCTTTGCTTTATCTTGCACAAATATGGCCTTGCAGGCAATGGCTTTAGCATTACTTGTTTCAAGGTTTTTAGCCAATTGCCCAACTTGTGTTTCGAGGTTCTTAATCGCAGCATCTTGGTTACGTAGGTTCATAATGGTGTCCTCCTTTACTTTTACCATCCACTCCTTGAGTCTATCTCCCTTTTTTTGTAGATTCTTCGATGTGTCGGTGCATTATTTCCTCAAGGCTAGGTTTAGGAGGATTATTGTTGATTCTCGTGTAGTACCCAGGGGATTTTTCTCGATATTTGGGTCCATTATTATGTAGCCTGTTGAAAGGAATTCTCTTCCATTGTTAACTTCTCCGATCCTTTTAACTTCTTCGTTGGAGGAACATTCTTTAGAAGGTGGAGCCCGCTCGCCTCAACTTGAATGGAATGCACATTTTCTTGAGCTTCTTCATTTCTCTCCCAAGGCTTTCTAATTTGTTGTTTATTGCTCAAAGGCCTTCCATATCAACATTCTTACTTCTGCTTCCTCCATTGTGCCATTTATGAGTGGTCTCCGCCATTTTTGAATAGTTTCTAAAGCCAGAGTGGGTGTCATACTAGGAATTGGCCCTTGAGAATCAATCATTTGTCTTGATGAGATGTTCAGTCCCTTGTAGAAGACATTCACCTTTTGTTGGCTGTTGAGATCATGAGTAGGGCATTTTTATAACAGTTCGTTATATCTTTCCTAAGCTTGGTATAACGTTTCATCACCCTCTTGCTTGAAGTTATGAATTTCTTCCAATTGCTTAGCCGTCTTAGATGGAGGACAGTATCTCTGAATGAAATACTTTTTTAAAATAGGCCAAGTGTTGACAGTCCCAGCAGGTAATCGATCAACCCATCTTTTTGTAGCTCCCGTAAGAGAAATAGGGAATACTCGTAACATTATAGCATCGTGTGAGACTCTGGGAATCTTGAATAGGCTGACAATGTATTCGACATTGTCTACATGTTCATGGGCATCATCGGTGATGCTTCCAGAGAAGGGATTTGCACGCAATTCTCTCATGAATTGAGGTTTGATTTTGAATTGAGCATCTTCTGCTATAGCTGGCCTAACAATCCCTGGTCCTTGTTCTTCTCTTGTCAACGCCAAATATTCCTCAAGAGTGAGGTCATCGATGTTAACAGCTTCCATGGTACCTGAAAACTTGAAATATGATCGTGAGAAAAGTTTAAAATGAAATTAAAGACTTAATATCAATCCTAATAACTCCCCAAGCGCCAAAAACTTGATGCAGGTTTTACTCGACGTGTCTTAAATTTATAGTGTCTCGCAATACCTATGGTCTACCCTAGTGCACTAACGGCAAGTGTACCGGTCGTGTAGTGTAGTAATTGGTAAAGCCGAGGTCGTCCCAAGAGCTATGTGTGTTGGATTATTACTAAGTCTAATTGTCACAGAATAATAATGGTTTCGATAGGGATTTAATTAATTAAACTACCAATCCAGAATAAAATAAAGTAGATAAATGGATAAAGAGAAATCAATAGAGAGAAATGGTGCTAACCTAGTTAATCATCCTAGCTAGTTATGTCTACGTCTACTTACTTCCAAATACTTCAGGTGGGGTCAAATTCGAGAGGACAGTGGTCAATTCCCCCTAACCTATCAGCAAAGATGCCACCACAGGAGAAATCAGGCGCACCATCATAAGTCCTGTTGTTCCTGGTCCCCTAAGCCAAGTCATTAAGTACCGCTACATGCTAGATACATAATAGTGAGTGCCCGACCATTAGGAACTTAGATACTACACCCCCAATTCTTAAGTTCATCCAAACGATAGGTGATCAGTTGGTCAAATCGCACAAGTAGAAAGGGTCGTCAGTTGGTCATATCTTACCCTTCCCGTCTCAGTCCGCTCACCTAGGGTCAGTTGGTCATATCTCCTAGGCAATTGGCCTCTACCGTCATTCAAAACTACCGAACCAAGGGTGGCTACCAATGAACTATGCATGCATACACTTAGAAATAATTGTACGGAAGTAAAGGTAAACGAAAACAAAACAATTAAGGAATCATAACTAGGCTAGCACCAAAAGGTACTTAGCCGCTCATATTAATCATGCCAATCAATTCAATATTCAAAGGTACGAAATACATGAATTGAAAGTAAAAGAAATATAAAACGCTAATGCTTATCGTAATGGAGTGACTTCTCCCTTGGAAACAGCTCCGTATGCTCCTCTAGACCTGCCTTGAGCTTTTTCCCACATTCTCAGAGTGTTGTGTATGGAATGGGATGATTAGAAATTATGCAATTCGTGGGGTATTAATAGGCCAGATCTGGGTTACGGCGTAACCAATATAGGAGTTACGCCGTAACCTTCTATTTCTTCGTAAAATGCACTAGATCTGCTGGTTACGGCGTAACCTAATGAATGGGTATGCCGTAGTCTTCAATAAACTAGGTTACGTCGTAAGAGATGCAGTAGTTATGACGTAAGTATCAGCGGCGTGGAACCTCTTTTGACCTAATGTAGTTACGTCGTAACCTTTGGGAGGAGTTACGCCGTAACCTTATGATAAGTTGGCTTACTGAGTCAATTTAATAGTTACAGTAATGTGAGAGACGAGTTACCAGAATTCTTCAAAATATCATACTGTGATAAATATTTGGATATGTTTCCAGTTCCGTGTCTCTTTTAGCTCCAATGCTCGTAATTTACATGAAAGTGGATAACAATGGAAAACAAGCGTAAATCCTTATGAATGATATAAAAAACGAGCATTATCGGGGGAAATTGATACTTAATATTCAGGACTATTTGATGTTATTAGATTTTTCTTCCTTCAACCTCCTCTCGATCGGGATTTTCAAGACGTGATATATGATCAGCGGCTAGATTCTTTGCTCCTTTCTTATCTTTGATTTCGATGTCAAATTCTTGGAGTAGCGTAATCCATCGGACGAGATGCTGTTTAAATCTTGCTTAGTGAACAGATATTTGAGTGCCAGTGATCGTGAACACGAATGCTTTTTAGAGTACAGGTAGGATCAAATTTGTCGAACGTGAAAACTACGGCCAGTAATTCTTTATAGATCAGATAATTTTGCCGAGCACTATTCGTCTTGCTAGCAAAATATATGGGCCGAAGTGCTTTCCTTCTCCTGGCCTAAGACGCTCCAACAAAGAAAATCGCTTGCATCGCAAATAAGCTCGAAGGGTAGTGACCAATTAGGTGAAACCATGATCGGAGCACTAGTCAGTTGAGATTTCAATGTTTCAAATGCTTTTATGCAATCAACATTGAAGTCAAAGACAAAATCTTTCTCAAGAAGTTTTGTCATCGGACGAGATATTTTGGAAGAATCTTTGATAATCTACGTAGAAACCGCATGTCCTAGAAAACTTTTAACGGCTTTAACGTTAGTTGGTGGTGGAAGTTTTGTGATAACGTCGATTTTTGCTTTATCTACTTCCATGCCCAGACTGGAGATTTTGTGCAAGCACAATTCTTCTGGTCACCATGAAGTGACATTTTTCCCAGCTTAAGGACAAGATGCAACAGATCTTACGAGCATTTTATCAAGATTGGAAAGACAAGCTTCAAATGAGTTTCCGAAAACTAAAAAGTCATCCATGAAAACTTCCATGGAGGTTTCAAGCATGTCTTGGAATATGGCTATCATACACCTTTGAAAAGTCGCAGGTGCATTATAAAGACCAAAAGGCATACGCCGATATGCGTAGGTTCCAAAAGTACAAGTGAAAGTGGTCTTTGCTTGGTCATTAGGATCGATTGGAATTTGAAAGTATCCTGAAAATCCATCGAGGAAACAAAAGAATTTATTTCCTGCTAGTCTTTCAAGCATGTGATCCATGAACGGGAGTGGAAATGATCTTTTCTGGTGGCTTTGTTTAATTTACGATAGTCAATACAAACGCGCCAACCGATAGTTCAAGTAGGAACTAGTTCATTCCGTTCATTAGTCACAACCGCCATTCCTCCTCTTGGGAACACAGTGAACGAGACTCACCCAGGACTATCCTCATGGGTAAATGATACCAGATCGAGAAGTTTGATTATTTCCTTTTTGACAACTTCTTTCATGTTGGGATTGAGTCGACGTTGACGTTCCACAACAAGTTTAATCCCATCTTCGAAATTGATTTTGTGTTTGCGTAAATTGGAACTAATTCCGGGATATCGATGTTTTCCAATTAAAGCTTGTTTATTATTTTTGAGGACAAAAACTAAACTTTCTTTCTCCTTGGCCTCGAGTAATGAAGATATGAATACTAGAAATAGAGTTTTCGTCTGTAAACATATTCAAGATGATCAGAGAGGTTTGAGCACGAGATCTATGGGGTTCTTCAAGAGAATATTTTATTCTCATCTCGTCATCGAAAGTTACTTCTTCAAAATTCTCTTCCTCCATTTCTTCCTCCTCCGTGTTATTTCCTTCGAATTCTACTTTCATGAAATCAACAAACTCTTTGTCAAGGTCTGTTTCATTGATTTTTTCGGAAGAAGTCATGAATGGATCAAATTCGTTAAGTAACGCATCTAATTTTTGTTAGTGACATCATCGATAACATCGATGTTGAAACAAGTGTCATCACTGGAACGTGGATAGCGCATTGCTTAATGATCAGAAAGGTGATTCGATCTTCTCAAACTCCAAGGTTGAGTTCTTTTCCTTTCACTTTGATGATTGCATCAGTGGTATTTAGGAAAGGTCTTCCTAAGATGAGTGGGACTTTACCATCTTCTTCCATCTCTAGGATTACAAAGTCTACTTTACCAACTTGAACGAACATATTCTCAGAATTCCAAAGGATATTGAAAATAATGATTTGCTAATCATCTTGCTTTGCTTAAGGTTGTTGTTGCATAATTTAGAATACAAATAATAAGGCATCAAATTGATACTTGCGCCAAGGTCGGCTAAAGCATGGCATTGAATATTATTCCCGAAAGTACATGGAATAAGAAAGCTCCCAGTGATCTCCGAAGCTTTGGAGGGATTTTGTTTTGAAAGATGGCTGAGCATTCTTCATTAAGGAAGGTAGCTGATATTTGCTCTAGCTTGCTCTTGTTATTAAGAAGTTCTTTCAAGAATTTCCCTAATCAGCATTCCGCTAAGACATCATTAAGGGAACATTGAGTCTAACCTCTTTGATTATTTCAATGAACTCTTATAACGCCTTCCATTTTTTCTTACTTAAGGCGTTGAGGATATGGAATTTTTGGTGTGTACGCCTTGACAGATGGGATGGTTTTCTTTTTAGTTGTTTGAGTTGGTTTCCTCAGCCTATCATCTCACTATCTTGGGTGATAGGACTATTTTCGTTAGGATTTGGTGGTGGATTGTACGAGAGACCACCTTTTGTGAAGGCAGCATTGATATGCTCATTTCTTGTTTGTGGTAGACTGTGACGCTTTGTTTCATTGATGGTTTTGGGGTGGATGGGTGTTACTTGTAACGAACCGATGTCGGTAGGAATGTTGGTCGAAAATCTGCCAAATTTTTTCTCAAGATCTTGGATAGATGCTTGATGATTTTTTTGTCCCTGCCCAACTTTGGCTTTGAGATTGAAAAATTGATTTCTGATGAAATCGTTCGCAGATTTTTGAGCAGTCACGAATTCTCTCATGGTTTTTTTGAATTCAGATTCTTCCACCTTTTTGTCATAGTTTTGTGGGGGCGGATTGTCAATTCGAGGCTGAGAACCACGGTTGTTATCCCTTGGTTGGCGGTCTTGCAAATTTCCATAATTTCTACCGTAATAATTACCACGATATCCTCCTCCACGGTATTCTCCTTCACGATATCCTCCTTGAACATAATTCGCTTCTCCTTTGTGAGGTCCACCCATGGGCTTATCGTCGCACTTAGACGATGGGTGATTTCTCCACAATTGTTGCCTGGCCTCGTATTTCCTTCATTTCTTCTTTGATATCTTTGTATTGCGAGTCGATTTTTGAGGTTAAGGCTTCCATTTTCTCCATGAGTTTTGAGGTATTGGTGTTTTCGACAAAAGCAATGGTTTTTCGAAGAGGTTTGGTTTTCGAATCTTTAGACCAATCGAGTTTTAGGAGTACTCGATCTTCGAGTAATTGGTGTGCATCGTTAGGAGTCTTATAGAGAAAAATTCCTCCGGCATCAAGGATGCCTTGAGAGATTTCATCTAGTCCATGGTAAAAGTGATTTGACAACTACGAAGCAAATCTTTCATCTAGTCCTTTGGATAGTCCATGTCCATGACAACTACGAAGCAAATCTTTCATCCGAAGCCAAGCTTTGACAAGTGATTTGTTAAGGTTTTGTGAAAGACGAATTTCTCCCATTAATCGATCAAACATGGCGGTGGAAAGAATCGCTTAAAGGCTTGCCTCATTTCCTCCCAAGTATTGATAATTCCTGGGGTCAATTCATTGTACCATACTTTAGCATCTCCGACGAGTGATGATGGAAAAAGTTTGAGTTTGATGGCATTGACATTTGTGATGCCATACCGGAACATGCCGCAAACTTCGATGAATTCGGCAATGTGCTTATGCGATCGCCCGCCGCATAGCCATTGAATTGGCGGTCTTGATCATATAGAAAGATGTTGACCCTTCACAGTGAAGTTGTCACCAAGGTTAACATCAACAATAGCACTCCTAGGGGTTGGTGCTACGGCTCGATTGGTTCCCCACATGGGTTGATCGTCCGCCATGGGAAAAGGTAAATTGGTGAAAGAGCTGTAAACGACTTTGGCTTCTACGAGGTTATCGAATGATAGGTTTGGTACCTTAGGTACATGATTTTCTAAGGGTATAAAAGGTGTTCTTCTTCTTCTTCGAATCAAACGTTCAGGGTTGGTAAGAGGTGAGATTGGTTCTATTCCAGCTGCACGAGTGTTCATACAATAACCTAGAGAATCCGTGCAATATCTAAACACACGGACAAACAAACAAAACAGATTGACGTAAAACGAGTAACCGGATTGGTTGTAGTGAGCGAATCGGTCGGTTAGATCAACTTGGTTATGGTTTTGGCGCAAACGGATCGGTTGTGAGATGACCGATCGGTTGGAGCTTTCTGAACAAAAAAAATTTAGAAATGGATCGACTGATGTGGATTCAAAACTTGCTGAAACACAATCAAATACCCGGCAGCGGCGCCAAAAACTTGATGTGCTACGTGTGTACAAGTTTTAAATTTATAAAAGACGATTTACCAATTTTACCAATAACACATACGAGCAAGTGCACTCGTCCGTTATAGCAAGATTTTGAAGGTAAGTCGGAACGTCGCAGGATTTGAGTGAATCTGATTAACAAGTCTAAATCAACTAAGGCAATCCAAAAGCATATAACAACAAAAATAGATATAATAAAATTCAGATGATTAAAAACTACACTTGCTTAAACTAGTTTCTTATTCTTGATTTGCATGATTGTGTTAACCTCTTAACATGTTGGTTATGATAATTAGTTGGTGTAGTAATCTATTGCTCTTACAAGTTAAACCTTCGTCAAGATTTTAGTTTATAAAAATAAGCATTAAGTTTAACCAATCAATTCAAGATCAATTCAAGTTTCATAAGTTTACTTTCACAAACTTAAACACAAAAACATCCATTTGCTTAATCAAATTTGCTTAAGAAATGGTCAATACAAAAGGTAACCGATTATAGACAAAAGGTTACAATTGATTGTCAACAACTAATCATACGACCTTTTAGATGTTTCCAATCAATCCAACTTGATAATCAAAAAGCGTTCTTATTACAACCACACTTTAGTTTCTTTGCTTAATCAAGAATAATGGGTAAAAACAATCATCCATAGACAAAATGATTATAACTAGTTGAATAACAATAAGTTCTTCGACCTCTACGATTACTATCAACTAGTCAAACTTGATTAACAAATGTCAGTATGAAACTTTAGCACAATTGGATCTTAGAATCAACTTGAAATTGAATTAAAGCATGTTAACACAACCACAAACTAATCACATGATAATCAACATCATTTAAGCAAGTGTATAAAGAAACTAGCCACTCATAGCAAACATAAACATAAACTCGGAACTTTGAACATTAGAAAACATGATTAAGAGTCTTACAGTGCTTGGAATAAGATTACAAATGGTGAAGTAATGATTCCCAAAGTATTGCGGTAGAATCCTTGGGGTTTTGACCTCCAAATGTGGTACTTCTGGAACTCCAAACTTTTCCGGACTCCTAAGGACGAATTTGAGAGCTAAGAGCTTTGTTTGATAAGTAGAGAGAGTTGTATTGAAGTGTGTGTCTCATATACTCGCAAGAGGTCTTTATTTATAATAATTCCAAGGCCTAGGGTATTAATTGCTGAAGTTGGCCTCCAAAGAGTTAGGAAGGGACTAGAATGCACCAAGGGAAGGACCTAGAATCGTTTGGATACAATGGGAAAGCTTAGTGATGAAGATTTGGCAGAAACAGGTCTCCCAACCGGATCGGTCGAAGGTCCAGCCAATCCGGTTGGTCTTCTAGCATTACTCCAACCGAATCGATTGCGGGTGGCCACCGATCGGTTGGTCCGACTTCATAGGTACTTTTTCACCATCATCCAGCCGATCCGGTTGCGATTGCAACCGATTCGGCTGGTCTTCCTGAGTGACGGAAAATCGACCTTTAACTTTATTCTGACTTGTAGAGCTTGGTTCTTTAATCATCTTGGTCTTCTATGGTACTTGAAATACTGATTTGTGCTTGACATGCTTTACTGAAACAAGAATCTTCCTTTTATTGAACATTCTTTTACTTTTCCTTCCGTTTCCCTGCACTTGGTTATAAATATTAGACAAACATCTTTTGATGCGATTAAGTACTAAAATCATATAAATATAACCAAATAACATATACAAAAGCACACATAACGCTACTGAAAACATGTACAATCTGAAGTATCGTTATGGCATAATTAGTAACAGTATAAAACACATCCTGGGCAATGCATTTGGAAATCAAATTCTCATTAAGGATGTGAATATTCTTCCTTTCAATCTCATTACTTTTAAGCTCAAATGCATTAACTCTAACCTCTTTTTCCATTTCTTTAAACATCATTTTCATTTCTTTAACTTCAGTATCTAAGGCCTTTTGAATACCTACGAATTGTTCTTTTAATTGTTTAAAGAATGGAATAACCTCTATAAGATAACTCTCTTTTGTTTGCTTAAAACCCCTTTGCCCTTCAGTAATTCCTGTTGGTGTAATTCTCTTCTTACATGTTTTCTCGAAATCAACAAATAGTTGGTAAACTACGTATATCCTTATTAAGGTTTTACTTTGAGTGGGAAGAGTTATAGGCACTAAATGCATCGGTGTATTGGGAGGATACACTGTAGCTGGAGGCAATTTCCTAAGGGGGGGATTATTTTGAACAAGTTCTTCAGCTTTTCTCTTATCTATATCTAACTTCCAAAACACTTGTTCAGGGATTAATTGAGTCTGAGGTCTAAACGTGGCTAGCCAATTATCCTTAGTGTAATTGGGAGTTTTCAAATTTAAATTATGACTCACACACAAAGGATCCTTCAATTTATTTTCCATTTTCTCTCTAGAGGCATTTTCTATCTCTATGTCCTCTTCAATGTTCTTTAAATAAGTTGGCTTTTGTTTAGGCTTAAGAATCTCACTACCATCATAAATCACATCATGAGCCCATTTTGCTTTCTTAAGATACGCAAGATTTGGATCTTTTACAAGGCCAATGTTGTGTTTATCACTTAATATTCTATGCTTTGTGATCATGTGAGCAGTTTGAATGGTGTTGCCTTGTTGATTACATCAAATAATCCTGAATATTTAGAGTCAATTTCCCCCGATAATACTCGTATTTTATATCATTTATATGGATTTACGCTTGTTTTCCCCTATATTTCTCTTTCAGGTAAATTACGAGCATTCGAGCTAAAGAGACGCGGATTTGGAGAGTTTATTGAAGATGTTACGGCATAACTCCCCTCTCACATTATGCCATAACGTAAGCGGGCACGTAAAACCAACTCGCTAAAGATTACGCGTAACTCTCCCAAAGATTACGACATAACTATCTAGGTCAAATGAGGTTTCAGCGCCGCAAAGATACCGTAACTATTGTCTAAACTACGTCAGAACCATGATTTATTGAAGATACGGCGTAACTCTTTCCAATGTTACCCGTAACCAAAGATTTTCGCTTATTACTAAGATAATGGTGTTACGGCGTAACTCTCAACTTAAGTTACGCCGTAACCAGATCTGGCCTATAAATACCACGCGATTTTCAGCATTTCTAAGAATACGAAGTAGAAGGTTGAAGGAAGATCTTAGGGAGCATACGGATCCATATCCAAGGGAGAAATCACTCCCCTACGATAAGCATTAGCATTTTATCTTTTCTTTACTTTCAATTCATGTATTTCGTAATGTTAAAAATTAAATTGATTGTTTTTGTTAATATGAGCGGCTAAGCACCCCTGGTGCTAGCCTAGTTATGATTCCTTAATTGCTTTATTTATGTTTACATTGCTTCCGTATAATTATTTCTAGTGTATGCATGCATAGTTTGTTGGTAGCTACCCTTGTTTCAGAGTTTTGAATCCGCAGTAGTGGCTACTTACTTAGAGATATAACCAACTGAATTCCCTAAGTAGGTAGACTAAGTGGGAAGGGTAAGATATGACCAACTGACGACCCTTCTTTGCTTGTGCGATTTGACCAACTAATCACCTACCGTTTGGATGAACTTAAGAAGTCGGGGATGAGTGTTTAAGATGCTAGCGCTGAGAACTCATTGTTACAAATCTTGCATGTAGTGGTACTTAATGACTTGACTTAGGTGACTAAGAAAAACTGGAATTTCGACGGGTCACCCGACATCTCCAAAGGGAACCCTTTGTCGATAGGTTAGGACGAATCACCAAATGTTGTCCTAGCAACTTTTACCCCATCTTAATGTAATTGGAAGTAATTAAACATGAACTTAGCTTGATAGGATGAATAACTAGGTTAGCACACATCTCCCCTGTTGATCACAACCCTCGCCTCTATTTGCTTTCTTTATTTTCTTATATTAGTAGTTAATTAATTATTTCAACCTTAAAATCTTTTAAAATCTGTGACACCTAGACTTAGTTTAAATCCGCACACATGGCTCTTGGGACGACCTTAGTTTTACCGAATACTACACTACACACGACCGGGTACACTGCCTGTTAGTGCATTAGGGTAGACCATAGGTATAACGAGAATTTATAAATATTAAAACTGGTCAAGAAAACCGCATCGGTTTTGACGCCGCCGGGGAGTTATATTAGGATTTTCATTAAGTCTTTCATTTCTATTTGTTTTAAAATTTTCTCAATTTCTCAAGATCTCTTTTCAAGTTTCAGGTACCATGGAAGTTGTTAACATTGATGACCTCACTCTTGAGGAATATTTGGCATTGACAATAGAAGAACAAGGGTCGGGGCTCATAAGACCGGCGATTGAGCTAATTTCTGCTTTCGAGATTAATGATCAATTTATGAGGGAGCTTCGCGGCTCAATTCCTTTTCTCGAAACAGGGACTAAGATGCGTATGAGCACGCTTGAGAATATCCGTACATCGCAGCCTTTCAACATTCCGGTGTGTCTCATGACGCCGTTATGTTAAGGGTGTTCCCTATGACTCTTACCGGGGACCAAGAAGATGGATCAAAGACACCACCGGGCAGCTTGATACATGGGCTCTACTAAAAAAGCACTTCATCCAAAGATATTGTCCTCCGTCGAAGATATCTAATCAGCTCATGGAAATCCATAATTTCAAGCAAGATGACGATAAAACGTTGTATCAAGCCTGGGATAGATACAACGATCTCCTCTACAAGTGTCCTACACATGATCTAAACAACCAGCAAAAGGTCAACATCTTTTATAAAGGAATCAACGCGACTACAAGACGATACCGGACTACCAAGGACCAATTCTGTTGGGATATGAAAGTGTCAAGATATCAAAGTAATCAAGATATGAAATTACCGTAGTTTAAAAGAACTGAAGAAGTCAAATAGTCAAAGTATCTAAATGACAGAGTCAAAGTAATCGCAAGAGGAAGTCAAAGTGCTGCTAGAACAAATAAACTGTTATATTCGTTTATGGAAAGTATTGTAGATTACTTGTCGTATAAGGTTATCAATTGTAAACCAACTAGGATATCCTTGAGCCTATAAAAGGACTCCTAGATTGGCATTAGAGGTAATGATTTCGTAAAAAGAGTTTTAGAGTTTACAAATTAGAGTTTAGAGAAAAGTTCGATTATCTTAGAGTTGTATTAGAGTATCCGTGAATAAGGCATTTAGAGTTTGTTAATAAAGTTTTTCTTCTTAGCTTTCTTAAGTAAATTCAAGTGACTTAATAAAGATTGCTCGTTGTTTCTTTGTTAATAACTTAGATTTATCCGGTTATTAAACCTTAAACAAGCTAGTTAAGTTAGTTTGATTAAAGTATATCGATCCAACAAGTGGTATTAGAGCTTGTGTGGAAACTCGGACTAGGAAGAAACCCTACTTCAACAATTTTAAAGATGTCAACTCAAGTCGCGTTTATCAACTCCTATCACATAGGTATGTTCTAAGTGTCATGATTTTTATCAAAAAGTACTTAATGCTTATGTTTACGAAAGAGATAATCAGATAGGGCTAGGTCCGAGGTAAAGTGTTATCAAATCACTTTAGAGTCTATAGAAGCTAAAATCATAACCCATGAAAATAATGAAATGGTTTCAAAAAATATGAACAACAGGATTACCAGCTAAAACTTAGTGAATGGAAACTAAACTGTAAAATTGCTGAAATTGAAAAATTAACTAAGGAAAGAGATGATTTGTTAGCTAAGTTTGCTGCTTGGAAAGAGTCTGGTTTGTCCCATGTTGCTTATGTTGAAAAACAGAGAAGGGCTTATATTAGAACAGGCTTAGGATTTGGAATGGATTTTAGTAACATAGATGAAAACCAAACTAGTGAACAGGATGATGGTGTTTTTGAGGACATAACTACTAGTGATGATGAGCTCATTAACTATGTAGATTCATCTAGTAATGAGGGCTCAAGTGAACCACCTCCCCAATATAAGAAAGACAATGGTTATCATGCTGTCCCACATCCCATTAGTCATCAACCCATAAGGCCTGATGTTTCTCGCTATGGTGTAGACAGTCTAGAGTTTAGGAAGAAGCTTGTTGCTCAATCTAGGTCTGAGAAACCCAAAGAAACTGTTGAACACAATGTTCAAAATCCAGCCAGCACTTTAAAACAAAGTATCAGCTCAACAAGCACCTTCTGTGAAACCTTTTCAAAACAAGATCGCTAAACCTTTTGGGATAATTTTAGTCAAAACAGATTTTATCAGTCTTCAAGAAGGCCAAATAATTTTGTGCATAGACACAAAAGAAATCACTTTGGACATATGGGTCAAAACCTGTGTTTTGTGTGTTATAGTCCTACTCACTTAATCAAAGATTGTGACAAACACTCGGAATATCTAAGCAAGTTTCCAAGGAATATGACTACCAACCAGAGACCTAGAGAGCACAAACCGCTTTGGACTAATTCAAATAGGATTAATCACAAACTTCACATCGATCATAGATACCCACATCGAGAAGACCTTCAAGATCTCACAAGACTTTCCAAAGTAATCGCCGTAGACAAGGTACTGATCACACTGCTTGGAATAGGAATCCTAGGAGATCTCAATATCAACCTAGAATGTCTCACAATTCATATAGGGGATCTAGATCACAGGAACCACCTGTTAAAACTAATGGGTAAAAGCGGGAAGTACCGTAAGGGAAACACAAAGACGCTCAACAAAAAGTGAATCAGATGTTTTTGTGATACAAGAAAAGGAGAATGAACTTGCAAAAGACAGTTTTGTTCAAAAATCACATGGTCTGAATAACAAGATAATGCCGATCATGCTCTAGAAAACAAAGGAGATTATGTACTCAAAGAATGTGAGTATATCACCCCACAGTGGGGAACACAAGTCAGTAATCGCTTGGGTTCCTCAAAGCCCCTAACTTTTTCATCTTATTAGACAGGGCAACCAAGAAGAGGAGCTTAAAGATCATTTTATTGTTGATAATGGTTGTTCTCGGAGCATTACAGAGACAAGAAGTTTCGCAGTGTTTTGGAGGATATTAGTTAGTACGCTATGTTTGAGGGGAGGACTATAAGGTGTTAGGTATAGTCCCGTGGTATTGCTTGAAGGGAGGATGTTTGTGTATTACTTAGTTTATATGAAGGTTTTGGCAAAGTACGTATTTCCCCGAAAGTACACCGCTGGGAAAGTACCGCAAAGTATCGCTTATGTGGAAAGTACCGCTTGTCGTATAAAGTAATGCTCCAACGGTAATATTGGAGGGTAATTAAAGCCAACGTTATTTTATTTTGGGCAGTGATTTTCAAAATCCTACCTATAAATAACAACTTTCCGATTTTCCCTCTCACATTATTCATTATCTCTTTTCCATACTTATCTTCCAATTACCATCTCTTTATTATTCGATATAATCTTTCTATTGTGATTACTTTTTCAACAATGGTGAATCGCTTAACCTGCTTCAAGCACAATATGGTGGCTAATTTGGATAAGACCGAGGCTTAATGTGGCTTTCTATGATATCATTGATTATCTAGTTGGGTCGCCTATTAGTTATGCTCTTTAGTTGAGCCGATGTTATTGAACCATAGATTCAAGAATTTTGGGCTAATGCTAGAGAGAATATGGAGGAGGATGAATATTATATTAGATCCTCAGCTGTCGGAAAGACTATCAAGATTACAGAGGTTTCCATTCGTGATGATTTATTATTTGGAGATGAAGAAGGGGCTATTAGATTTGCCAAGCAACTGATTTGGGATACTTTTCGTACTTTGGGCTATGAAGGTTCTTTGACCTAACAAACTTTTAAGAAGGCATTATTCGTCCTCAATGGAAGTTTTGATTCATGTTTTGCTCCATTGCATAAGTTCTAAAAGCACTTCTGGGAGCATTTGGGTCCACATATTGCGCCTCTGCAGTGGTTGGCTTAGCTACGCATGAGTGTTTAAGTTTTCACGACTTATTTTGGATGGAATGCTCTCTCATATATCATCTGGGGCAACTTGGTTGATGTATCCAAGGTTTATATGTGTTTTCTTGAACAAGCAATTGGTCACTGATGTTCCAAAACCCGCCGCTTACTACCTGCTATTGTGCAACAACCTAAAATCTATACTTTCATGGCTAGGAGAAGTAACTTGTTCAGAGGTGGAGATATTCCTTTAACAACATCCATGATGGAAATTGTACAAGCCGCTCGTGATGCAACAAGATGAGATGAAGAACCGGTACCGATATCGATCATGGTAATCGCTTCACAAGGTACTGCGCAAGTACCGCTCTCGCCATGCAAGGTACCGCTTCGCTACAAGGTGATGTTTCTTCAGTCCCGAGGTTCAAGCAGTAAATTGAGAAAACGCCTACTTCATCTTCTCAAAGTTCTATTCCTGCTTCAGAGGGCATTCACAACCTCAAGGTGATGCTCATTCTATACCTCGTGAAGCTTTGACGTTAGATAACTATGCTTTGACAAGGGAGCTAGCTAGGTTAAACAAGACCTGCTAAGGCCAAGCTAAAACAATTCGGAAGTTGAAGCGTAACTATTTCTGGTTGAGAAATTTTGTTAAACCATATATTCAAGGTTTCAACTTATGGGTTAAGGAGGAAAATAAACGTCAAAACTCTTCGAAGGAATTAAAAGAAAGAAGTTCCTCACCCATCTTCTCAATAACTTGGGGAGGAATTTAGAAAAGGAAAATTTGAAAGAAGATGTTATGAAGAAGAAAAAGTCTGAAGAAAATATTACAAAGAAGAAAGAACTTGTAAGTATTAGTTCGATTCTCGGAGAACAAGAAGAAGAAGTACAAGTTCAAAGTACCTGGTGTTCAAGGTAATCGAACATCAAAGTACTGAATTTCATGATACATCAAGGGAAGAAGTAATAACACCAATAACTCCAAGGGTATTAAATTTTGATGAAGAAGTTGGTCCTTCTACATTTGTTAGAGAAGAAGAGGAGGAAGCTACTTACATACCTATTCATTCAAATTTAGTGATGATGAATTAATTGCTACATTATTTGATTTGTCACAACCAAGAGGAGGAGTTACTATTAGAGAAGCACAAGAAGAAGAACAACCAAGAACTGATCAACCCGCAATTGATCCAAAAGACAAAGGAAAAGGTGTTCTGGTTGAGACTAAGAAAAGAAGCTCACTTTGGCGTAACTTAGAGCATTGAAGTGGCTAGGAATGAAGCCGCTGCTAGAAAAGTTCAAGAAGAATTAGATGCTAAAGACAGAGAAGAACAACAAGCTCAAGAAGCTAAAGACGAGAAGCAACCAAAAGGTGCAAGATGAGTTAGATGCTGAAACTATCGAACCTTACAGCCTCCAACACCGTTAGATTCATGTCAAGAACACCTAATTTAGCTAAAGAAAGGAATGCAATGATGGCATATTTAAAAGGCAGAGGATTTAAAGGATTGCAAAAGCTAAATTATGTGGATATGAAAAGATTATATGATGTCGGAGAGAGGCTTATAAGAAAGATGTTGCTGCATTAAAGACTTTAGAGAAGAAACTTATTGGACCTGAAGCCGAAGGAAGAAAAGCTTAAAGAGGAAAAGAAAAACTTATGTTACAGATGTTCAATTTTCAAAGAAAGAGAAGGTTGAATTAAGATCTGAGACTAGTGATGAATTGAAGAATTATCTCAGAGTGGTAGATTTTGATTATACCAAGGAAGATGATGATTTAAAGATGAATGATCAAAGATCAAGATTTTAAAGTTGTGAAACCCAAGAATGAAGAGTACATGGTTTTTCATAAGGAAGATAAAAGTTTTAAGGTTTTCAAAAGGTTATGGGATTTGTTGCATGTTATTGATAGAGTAGATCTATTCTACTTATATCAAGTTATAAAGGCGTATTTTGAAGATCATCCATTAGAAGGTATTGGATTGCTTTTACATGGGGATCTTGTAACTATGTGGGAAACTGATGAAGAAAGCACTCGATGATATTTGGAAGGATCAAGAAAACGGGAAATAGTTTGCTGGAGATTCTTTGATGAATCTGAGTTCATGTCCCGAGCTAGAAAATGGAACAATGATTCACATGTTTGCGTAAAGAAGATATCCTCTTACAGTTGATCTAATGAGAAGAATGCTTGAACATGGTTGGAAGTAGAAGAGGTCGATGAAACCGCTTTTGCATGGTGATTAATTTGTTTATAGACTGGACTACCATTGCTGAAAATGATCTTTAACTGGTATGAATTTTATTTGAATAAATGCTTTTGATATATCAAGATACTTTTATTCAAAGTATCATGCCGATCACAAAGACTTTCATCAAAGTACTGTTTGATGAATTAATCCAGCTTAAATAACTTTTTAGAAGAAACCTTTTGCTTAATAATAAATATTTTGAAATAAAGGTTGAATAAATGGTTTTTGTGATGATAACATAAATAGGTTATCAATCCACCATGGTTACAAAAGGATTGACTAATCCATGAGCAAACGGCTCGGGTAAAGATATATCAAATCGCTTTAGTTGTCAACTTGCTAATAAGTTGGATGGTCATCAACTCACCATATCAAGAATGTGAAGAGTTGGCTAGCCCACAAGAAATGGCTTGTGGTAAAGGCAGTGGAAAACCATTATTGGTAATTGCTCACCATTAGATAAAAGAACTAACTAGTCCGTATGGTACAAATTTTGGTAAAGACTAATCAAATCTGTTGATAGCTGGTGATTTGCTAAAAATCATATGGTTATCAATGTACCATGGTCTTACACACCAAAACATTTGGCTACCCAAAGATAATGGCTTTAGTAAAGAGTTCTAAATCCATTGAATTTTCAATGATTCACTTTGAAAGTGATGAGAATAGTATGCAACTTAAATCAATCATCTGCACAAATTGTCATATGTTGCCGTGTTGTCAAAAGATGGAGATTACCGGATGTCATTGCTGGGAGAAAAACAATTCTAAAGAGATACTTTGAAAAGCACTGATTCTACGTAGAGATATAATCTAAAGATCAAGAACAACTGCTTTAAAGATGAAGCTTTTCAAGATATATTCACAAAGGAACTTGAAGTCAAGCAAGTAGAATTCAAGTTGGGAGGATTGTTGATATGAAAGTGCCAAGATATCAAAGTAATCAAGATATGAAAGTACCGTAGTTTTAAAAAGAACTGAAGAAGTCAAATAGTCAAAGTACTGCTAACTGACAGAGTCAAAGTACTGCAAGAGGAAGTCAAAGTACAAGCTAGAACAAATAAACTGCTTATATTCGCTTTATGGAAAGTATTGTAGATTACTTATCGCATAAGGTTATCAATTGTAATCCGACTAGGATATCCTTGAGCCTATAAAAGGACTCCTAGATTGGCATTAGAGGTATGATTTCGAAAAAAGAGTTTTAGAGTTTACAAATTAGAGTTTAGAGAAAAGTTCGATTATCTTAGAGTTGTATTAGAGTATCTGCATAATAAGCAGATTTAGAGTTTGTTAATAAAGTTTTTCTTCTTAGCTTTGTTAAGTAAATTCCGCGTACTTAATAAAGATTTCTCAGTGTTTCTTTGTTAATAACTTAGGATTTATCCGAGGTTATTAAACCTTAACAAGCTAGTTAAGTTAGTTTGATTAAAGTATATCGATCCAACAAATTCCGAGCATGACTCCTACTCTCTCGATTGAAGCCATCCAAAAAATGGCCGATCACTCCCAAAAATGGCACGATGGAGGTAACAAGAGAAGTCTAGGGAGAAGTCTTGATGGAATAGCCGCCATCACTAACAAGCTAGAAAATCTTGGTCTGGAAATGTTCAAGATCAGAGAAACTATTCATGACATCCAAGTGGGTTGTGAAAGCTGCGGAGGAGGACATCTCACCAAAAATTGTCCTCACATTAACGAAGATAGCACGATCGAAGAAGCTAAATATCGAGAAAATCGACCATTTTATGGGGAAAATTAGAATAGTAATGGCTATCGTGGAGGACCTAGTGGAAATTACAACCGCGGGCCTTATGGAGAAAAAAGGCCCAGTATTAAAGAGACCATCAAAAAATTTATGGAAACCTCAGCCCAAAGACAAAAGGAACAAGATTAATGGCTGAAAGAATTCTAGGAAAACACTGATAGAAGTCTCTCCAATCACGACACAACCCTAAAAAACCTTGAAACAATGGTAGAAAAACTTATTGAGAAGGTAAGGAAAAATAACACTAAACCGTAAGTGGAAAAACCTATGATAGAATGCAAGGTCATCTTTGCCGATGAAGATTCAAAGTTACAAGTCAATTCCTCCCACCAAAAATCCGCATGAAAGTAAAAATTTCGGTGACAAGTGGATCGGGCTACGCCAGAACATCTCTCGACGAAAGTTACGGCAGAACTACGTTTAGAAAACGATCGCGGAATTATGAAAGATACCGATGCCGATGACATGAGTGAGTTACGCCAGCAACCAAGTATCTAAGTTACGACGAATCGGGATACGTGGTCCACAAATTTCCGGAGGTAGATGAATCAGTGGACGAGGTTATCAGATGGTCCAATGATATTAATTTATGCCCTCAATCTCCATCTAAAAGGAAGTATCACCGTGCAATAAAATTACATTAGCTAAGGGGAATGGTACGATCTACGGCTTCATGCAACCCTGAACGAAATTTCTATGATATGGAGGAATCGATAAAGATAGGGTCAAGGATAACAAATTCATGTGGCCTGAATATACTGATGGAGAAAGGTTGGAAAAGCTCTCATTCAAAGATGAGGAGGAACCTCCTATTAGGCACTGTTGCACCTCGATAATTATCACTGATGACGAGTCTACACGAGCATGGCCTACATGCAATCCTTTCCGCGAGTATTGCAACGGGGGTGGTAACATGAAATATGAGGAATGGACATGTCCGCCTGAGCTTGAAAGACATGATATTAAGTTCGGGGATTTATCCTTTGATGACTGGTATGCGCATACCCGTGAGATGCTAAAATTAACCCAAATCATAAAGAAGCTCAAGATTGATTACGAGGAGCAATATCTACATAAAAAGCCCATAAATAATGATATCTACTGCATGGAGGATCCCTCGAGGTAAGTCAAGTCATTAGTGTGTGAGAAGATAAGGACACCGGCTAAGCTTTTTGGCATCTTGCAACCCGTATGATGATAAATGCAACGGAGGAAGCAATTTTAAGAAAGTTGGGAAGGATGAATTCTTTTGGACTTCAAACAAATGATGCGAAAGGACCTAATTACTTTTGTTAGACAATCTAGGATTTTACAATTGGGTAAAAATCAAATATGGGAAAGTCGATGCATTGACCAAGGAAAATATATGGAAGGAATATATGAGTAAAGGAGACCCGAAAGCCAAGAAATTATCAACGCATAAGTGAAGTAACGATGAAGATATCGTGGAGTCAACATGAAATGAGAAAGAGGAATAAAACGAGTACTAGTGGAAGATTTACTGACGCATGAATGGTTTAAAAGAACCGAGTCCGACGATGATGATATAGAAGGGATTTTGGATTACCTAGAACTACAAGGGAAGATGGATACACCTGATTCCCGACGATGAAGCGTATGAGCAAAGAAGGTGCAAACTTCTTGGCATTTTGTATAAGTGGCCACCACCGATTATATCCGAAAAATATGAGTTTACTGGATACCACTTGGGGCCAGACAAAAAGTTTTGCAAAGTTCGGAAGATCGAAACTAAAGAGTACCTCCGCACAGATACTAATGTTGCTTGGGTCAGACATTACTTGATGAAGGATATAGAGGAATTGGCCAAATCCAAAGGCCACCATAAAGCCCCGAGGCTTTGAGTCTAACATAAAAACTCGTAAATAAAGAAAAGTGCTCTTTCGAGATACAAACCGAATTATCCCTTTCATTTGTTTTATTTCTATTTCTGTTGGGTTTTGTATTTTTAACCATATTTACAGGATTTCGGGGAAAAGTTTATGCAAGATGTCAATCTGACTCGATTCGCCATAGTTACGCCAGAACTCATTCAAAATGGTTACGCCAGAATATACTTTTTGCAGCAGCAATTCTTCTCGAGAGCATTACCATTTACTGCATAATCCCATTCAATGGTTACTACGCTGTAGCTACAACCTCGTAGCGCCTCAAAAAGTTTTGCACTAATTACTACAGAACTCCTTATAAGGGTTACGATGCGAACTATCCTCCTCGTAACACTTCTTTATTTTTAAACACAATAACCTTGTATTAGTTTTCAAATGAAATTTTTAGGTATTGTTGAAAACTAGAAGGGGGGGTTGAATAGTTTTCCAATTAAAACTTCCTTTTAATCTATTTAGATCGACTTATTTCAATCTATTTGGATGTGTGTGTTGGATGTTGATAAACAAGCATATAAAGGTAGGTAATGAAAAGATAAGAGTAAGAAGCACAAAACCACAACACGAGTATTTATAGTGGTTCGGCTACAAGGACACCTTCCTTGCCCTACTCCACTCCCCAAGTCACCTACTCGAGAGTTCGTAATCAATACACCAATCTCCTTATGGCGGAGAAGCCTTCACAACGCCGCCACCCTTTTTCCGCTAGGCTAACCACCGGTTCTTTCACTCCAAGGTGAACCACACCTACACAACGTCGCCACCCTTTATAAGGTACTAGGCTAAGTACCTAGTTCTTTCACTCCAAGGTAAACTACACCTTTCACAACGTCGCCTACCCTTTATTAGGTACTAGGCTAAGCACCTAGTTCCATTGCAATGGAGGAACTACTACCACACTACACCAACGACTAATCCCAAAGGAGATCTACTCCTTTACAACATCATCAAGGATATCAATATCCTTGGATCTAATACTAGTCTATCTTGTACATCGAAACACACCATATCGAATGTACATCTAAGGCACCTTTCACTAATGCCTTTGACTAGATCTACAAGACACCTTTCACTAATGTCTTGTGTCTTGACTTCTAAGCACCTTTCACTAATGCTTCTTTGTCTTGACTTCTAAGCACCTTTCACTAATGCTTCTTTGTCTTGACTTCTAAGCACCTACCACAAGTGCTTATCCTATAGACGATAGATACCCTTCACTAATATCTTCGTCTTGACACTTGAGACATCTTTCACTAATGTCTTCAACACTACACTCCTTTGAAGAAAGAAAGGAATCATCAACAAGAAGACTTCAGTAGCCTTGATGATGAGGAAGCATGGCAACTCATGGACTTGAGCTTGCTCGACTTCAAAGGTGGTGATCTTGCCTTAAAGAGGAACCTAAAAGATCACACAAAAACAAAACTACAAACATAGATCTCTTGGATCTGAGGTTAGTGAGTTTTTAACTCAGGAAGAAAGTGTGTTAGAAAGGGGTGAGAAATAATGAAGAAATGGCTCACTATTTCTAGAGGAAAAATCCCATCGTTCCCCGGATCCCATGGATCCCTACCACAAGGGATCCGGCTAGCACAAAGCTAGGGATCCATGGAACGCTCCTCTTTGCCCATGGGTATTTTGGTTATGGGTCATGGGTCATGGGTTGAACCATGGATCTTTGGCTAGATACAATGTATCTTTGAGTGCATTGCACGTAGTCACTTGGGTATGGGTTGATTCATGGGTTATGGGTATTATCCATATGTGATATAAGCATGATGTCATGCAATGGGTTATGGGTCAAGATCCATGGGTTATGGGCTTTGGGTTGTACCCAACTACATTCAATGTATTTGCCCAATGGGTTGTGATACTTAAGTTTCTACTCATTTATATTACCCAATATACTACATACTAGTTATGTGTATATTTTACCCTAATATGTAAACACTAGTTGTTGTACATATGTATTACTAAATCATAAAATCACTTATACTTGTTTTAGTGTTTTATGTGAAAATGTGAGTATGTTAGAAACTATTAGTTCAAACCATTTACGTATTTTATTTGTTTCGTTAAAATGATTTTACGTTTGTTATCGACAAAACATTAGAAGATCGTAAAATATAAATAAACGTTTTTATGGCTTATTTGTATTAACAATCTCCCCCTTTTTTTTATAACAAAACATAGAATTATTTTAAGGAAAATCTAAAATTCGTAAAAGTTTGAATTTGTAGTTTTTACTTTCTTCTCCCCCTTTTTGTCGAAACAGAAAGTGTTTGAAGGAAAGCAACAAATCGTTTTTAAGAAAAACATGTGAAAGAAATTAAAGTAAAAAGAAATAGAGAGCAAGTAACGGGAAAGGATCTCGTCTTTACTCCCCCTTGACGAGTCCATCCCTATGTAAAGGCGTCAAGTAAGTGATACTATTCTAGTTTGTTTGAAAATAAGTTTTCAAAAGATTTCGTCTAAGAGACGAATGTGCTCCCCCTTGATGATTGCAATTTTGCAAGGGGATGTCACGAAATGTAAACCTAGTATTGCAAGTAATTTTTAATGTATTGCTTTGACATAAAGCTCCCCCTAGCTTTAGGATGTCAAAGTCTTCATATGAAAATTGAATAACTACAAAACAAAGGTTAGAAAGCAAGTATAATTCACAATTTCTTGCAAATGTGATTCAAGTTAGAAGAAAGAAAGCTTTCTGTCTCACGGATCCCACGGTTCCCTCCTAGTGGGGATCCGCCTAGGCAATTCTGAGGGATCCGTACTAGCTGATTAATTTCAGCAATGGTGATATAACAACTAATGTTATCACAAAATGAGATAAGAATACAAAGTGATCATATTCTCAAAAAATAACAAGTAGCATGTAATTCCATTTAATAAAACTAGAGTTATGATATACATGACTCTAAAAACTAAGAAAATAATAAAATACATGACTAGGAATTTCTAAACCAACTATCGCTTGATGCTAGGACACCACTAAAAATATTCTAGCTCAAGTTTTGTTTAGGTTTGATCTCGTTGAAACGTTCGAGGAGATGATAGAACATGAAACGTCGGTCTTCTCGTACTTCATGTATCAAACTTTCAACATGTTGACAATGATAGCAATCTTTTTCATGGCTAGGTAGTGGTGGTGGAAGAAATGAAATGGCTTGACGCGAAGGATCAAGTGAAGCCGCTTGTGGAGCTTCAAACGATTGAGGGATTGGTGGAGGTGCATTTGAGAATGAATCAACCAAGAATGATGGTGGTGGTAGAGAAGTGTCAACTTCCATATGATCAGGTGGTTGACTTTGATGATTTCTCATAATCCAAATGGGATTATATGATGGAAACGGCAAAAAGGAAGCCGGAGCAAGTGTTGACTCAACACCTTGATTTTGAACTAGTATTCCTCTTAATGAGGAGAATGTTGTCGGCGGAAGCGGATGAGACGGCCTAGGAGGCAAGTCCTCTAAATTGTAGAGGTGTGGTGATGATAGTGGGGATGTAAATGAAATAGCTCTAGGAACCAATGGTGATGGTTTAGTAGAGATGATATTGTTTGGCCTAGGAGGTATGGTGGTGTTTGGCATAGGTAGTTTTGTGGGTACTATCCTTTTAGGAATTGGTTTGATTGGATGATGAAGGATTCTATCATTTTTTGGCTTGACCGGAGATGATTCGGTTGAGGAGATTTCCTGTATAACATGAGCCTTTTTCATGGGTGGTTCTTTAGTGGATAAGTTATTGCTTGGGGTTTTCCTCATGATGAGATGATTTCAAGAGGTTGCAAGAGCTAAAAGTTAGGATGAGAGTGATGACTATGGAGGTCCTAACAAAGTGGTTTATAAACCAAGAGATTTGGCAAGTGCATTTAAGCCTTAAGCCACTAGGATACATTGGAATGTGATGATTAACATGCACAAGAGTCAACTTCAGAGTTTGCACTGTTCTAGGAACTCATTTAAGATGAGATGGAGTGTTTGAGTTAGGAATATGAGTTGAAATGATTATTTTAGCAAGATTTGACATAAACTCGTCACCCGATCCCACGGTTCCTCCTCGTGAGGGATCCGCCTAGGCTAATCCTAGGGATCCGCTCGGCAGATATGAAAGAGTGGAAATGATGTTTCTAAGATCTAAGACCTATAATCATCTTGAGTGTTTCAGTCCTCCTAAGTGTCTTAAGTGAAGGGGTGCTTAAGTATTTGAAGGTAATGAGTGATGTAGCTAATGATTGTATTTTATGAGTGATAGGACTATTTTCGTTAGGATTTGGTGGTGGATTGTACGAGAGACCACCTTTTGTGAAGGCAGCATTGATATGCTCATTTCTTGTTTGTGGTGGACGGTACGTTTTGTCGATTGATGGTTTTGGGTTGGATTGGGTGTTACTTGGTAACGAACCAGATGGTCGAGAGGAATGTTGGTCAGAAAATCTGCCAAACTTGTTCTCAAGATCTTAGATAGATGCTTGATGATTTTTTTTCCCTGCCCAACTTTGGCTTTGAGATTGAAAAATTGATTTTTGATGAAATCGTTCACAGATTTTTGAGCAGTCACGAATTCTCTCATGGTTTTTTTGAATTCAGATTCTTCCACCTTTTTGTCATAGTTTTGTGGGGGCGGATTGTCAGTTCGAGGTTGAGAACCATGGTTGTTATCCCTTGGTTGGCGGTCTTGCAAATTTCCAGAATTTCTACCGTAATAATTACCATGATATCCTCCTCCACGGTATCCTCCTTCACGATATCCTCCTTGAACATAATTCGCTTCTCCTTTGTTAGGTCCACCCATGGGCTTATCGTCGCACTTAGACGATGGGTGATTTCCTCCACAATTGTTGCTTCCGTGTCGTATTTCCTTCATTTCTCCTTTGATATCTTTGTATTGCGAGTCGATTTTTGAGGTTAAGGCTTCCATTTTCTCCATGAGTTTTGAGTTATTGGTGTTTTCGACAAAAGCAATGGTTTTTCGAAGAGGTTTGGTTTTCGAATCTTTAGACCAATCGAGTTTGAGGAGTACTCGATCTTCGAGTAATTGGTGTGCATCGTTAGGAGTCTTATAGAGAAAAATTCCTCCGGCATCAAGGATGCCTTGAGAGATTTCATCTAGTCCATGGTAAAAGTGATTTGACAACTATGAAGCAAATCTTTCATCTAGTCCTTTGGATAGTCCATGTCCATGACAACTACGAAGCAAATCTTTCATCTGAAGCCAAGCTATGACAAGTGATTTGTTGAGGTTTTGTGTGAAAGCGCGAATTTCTCCCATTAATCGATCAAACATGGCAGGTGAAAAGAATCGGCTTACAAAGGCTTGCCTCATCTCCTCCCAAGTATTGATAATTCCTGGGGTCAATTCATTGTACCATACTTTAGCATCTCCGACGAGTGACGATGGGAAAAGTTTGAGTTTGATGGCATTGACATTTGTGATGCCATACCGGAACATGACGCAAATTTCGATGAATTCGGCAATGTGCTTATGCGGATCGGCCCGCGCACAGCCATTGAATTGGCGGTCTTTGATCATAGAAAGATGATGACCCTTCACGGTGAAGTTGTCACCAAGGTTGACATCAACAATAGCACTCCCAGGGGTTGGTGCTACGGCTCGATTGGTTCCCCACATGGGTTGATCGTCCGCCATGGGAAAAGGTAATTTGGTGAATGGGTTGTAAACGACTTTGGCTTCTACGAGGTTATCAAATGGTATGTTTGGTACCTTAGGTACATGATTTTCTAAGGGTATAAAAGGTGTTCTTCTTCTTCTTCGAATCAAACGTTCAGGGTTGGTAAGAGGTGAGATTGGTTCTATTCCAGATGCACGAGTGTTCATACAATAACCTAGAGAATCGTGCAATATCTAAACACACGGACAAACAAAGAAAACAGATTTCTGGACAGAAACGAGTAACCGGATCGGTTGCGAGGAGCAACCGATCGGTTAGATCAACTTGGTTATGGTTTTGGCGCAACCGGATCGGTTGTGAGACGACCGATCGGGTTGGAGCTTCAAAAAAAAATTTAGAAATGGATCGACTGACGTGGATTCAAAACTTGCTGAAACACAATCAAATACCCGGCAGCGGCGCCAAAAACTTGATGTGCTACGTGTGTACAAGTTTTAAATTTATAAAAGACGATTTACCAATTTTACCAATAACACATACGAGCAAGTGCACTCGTCCGTTATAGCAAGATTTTGAAGGTAAGTCGGGAACGTTCGCAGGGATTTGAGTGAATCTGATTAACAAGTCTAAATCAACTAAGGCAATCCAAAAGCATATAACAACAAAAATAGATATAATAAAATTCAGATGATTAAAAACTACACTTGCTTAAACTAGTTTCTTATTCTTGATTTGCATGATTGTGTTAACCTCTTAACATGTTAGTTATGATAATTAGTTGGTGTACTAATCTATTGCTCTTACAAGTTAAACCTTCGTCAAGATTTTAGTTTATAAAAATAAGCATTAAGTTTAACCAATCAATTCAAGTTTCATAAGTTTACTTTCACAAACTTAAACACAAAAACATCCATTTGCTTAATTAAATTTGCTTAAGAAATGGTCAATACAAAAGGTAACCGATTATAGACAAAGGGTTACAATTGATTGTAAACAACTAATCATACGACCTTTTAGATGTTTCCAATCAATCCAACTTGATAATCAAAAAGCGTTCTTATTACAACCACACTTTAGTTTCTTTGCTTAATCAAGAATAATGGGTAAAAACAATCATCCATAGACAAAATGATTATAACTAGTTGAGTAACAATAAGTTCTTCGACCTCTACGATTACTATCAACTAGTCAAACTTGATTAACAAATGTCAGTATGAAACTTTAGCACAATTGGATCTTAGAATCAACTTGAAATTGAATTAAAGCATGTTAACACAACCACAAACTAATCACATGATAATCAACATCATTTAAGCAAGTGTATAAAGAAACTAGCCACTCATAGCAAACATAAACATAAACTCGGAACTTTGAACATTAGAAAACATGATTAAGAGTCTTACAGTGCTTGGAATAAGATTACAAATGGTGAAGTAATGATTCCCAAAGTATTGCGGTAGAATCCTTGGGGTTTTGACCTCCAAATGTGGTACTTCTGGAACTCCAAACTTTTCCGGACTCCTAAGGACGAATTTGAGAGCTAAGAGCTTTATTTGATAAGTAGAGAGAGTTGTATTGAAGTGTGTGTCTCATATACTCACAAGAGGTCTTTATTTATACTAATTCCAAGGACTAGGGTATTAATTGATGAACTTGGCCTCCAAGGAGTTCGGAAGAGACTAGAATACACCAAGGGAAGGACCTAGAATCGTTTGGATACAATGGGAAAGCTTAGTGATGAAGATTTGGCAGAAACAGGTCTCCCAACCGGATCGGTCGAAGGTCCAGCCGATCCGGTTGGTCTTCTAGCATTACTCCAACTGAATCGGTTGTGGGTGGCCACCGATCGGTTGGTCCGACTTCATAGGTACTTTTGACCATCATCCAGATCGGTTGCGGTAAGCAAACCGATTCGGCCGTCTTCCCGAGTGACGGAAAATCGACCTTTAACTTTATTCTGACTTGTAGAGCTTGGTTCTTCAATCATCTTGGTCTTCTATGGTACTTGAAATACTGATTTGTGCTTGACATGCTTTACTGAAACAAGAATCTTCCTTTTATTGAACATTCTTTTACTTTTCCTTCCGTTTCCCTGCACTTGGTTATAAATACTTGACAAACATCTTTTGATGCGATTAAGTACTAAAATCATATAAATATAACCAAATAACATATACAAAAGCACACATAACGCCATCAAAACATGTACAACTGAGCGTTATCGTAAGCGCTGTTATGGCATAATTAGTAATGTAGATAAAACACATCCTGGGCAATGCATCTGGAAATCAAATTCTCATTAAGGATGTGAATATTCTTCCTCTCAATCTCATTACTTTTAAGCTCAAATGCATTAACTCTAACCTCTTTTTCCATTTCTTTAAACATCATTTTCATTTCTTTAACTTCAGTATCTAAGGCCTTTTGAATACCCACGAATTGTTCTTTTAATTGTTTAAAGAATGGAATAACCTCTATAAGATAACTCTCTTTTGTTTGCTCAAAACCCCTTTGCCCTTCAGTAATTCCTGTTGGTGTGATTCTCTTCTTACATGTTTTCTCGAAATCAACAAATAGTTGGTAAACTACGTATATCCTTATTAAGGTTTTACTTTGAGTGGGAAGAGTTATAGGCACGAAATGCATCGGTGTATTGGGAGGATACACTGTAGCTGGAGGCAATTTCCTAAGGGGGGGATTATTTTGAACAAGTTCTTCAGCTTTTCTCTTATCCATATCTAACTTCCAAAACACTTGTTCAGGGATTAATTGAGTCTGAGGTCTAAACGTGGCTAGCCAATTATCCTTAGTGTAATTGGGAGTTTTCAAATTTAAATTATGACTCACACACAAAGGATCCTTCAATTTATTTTCCATTTTCTTTCTAGAGGCATTTTCTATCTCTATGTCCTCTTCAATGTTCTTTAATTAAGTTGGCTTTTGTTTAGGCTTAAGAATCTCACTACCATCATAAATCACATCATGTGCCCATTTTGCTTTCTTAAGATACGCAAGATTTGGATCTTTTACAAGGCCAATGTTGTGTTTATCACTTAATATTCTATGCTTTGTGATAATGTGAGCAGTTTGAATGGTGTTGCCTTGTTGATTACATCAAATAATCCTGAATATTTAGAGTCAATTTCCCCCGATAATACTCGTATTTTATATCATTTATATGGATTTACGCTTGTTTTCCCCTATATTTCTCTTTCAGGTAAATTACGAGCATTCGAGCTAAAGAGACGCGGATTTGGAGAGTTTATTGAAGATGTTACGGCATAACTCCCCTCTCACATTATGCCATAACAGAAGCGTGGCACAGAAAACCAACTCAGCTAAAGATTACGGCGTAACTCTCTCCAAAGATTACGACATAACTAACTAGGTCAAATGAGGTTCCGCGCCGCTGCAAGATACGCCGTAACTATTGTCTAAACTACGTCGTAACCAGGATTTATTGAAGATACGGCGTAACTCTTTCCAAATGTTACGCCATAACCAGCATTTTCAGTGCAAATTACGAAGATAATGGTGTTATGGCGTAACTCTCAACTTAAGTTACGCCGTAACCAGATCTGGCCTATAAATACCACGCGATTTTCAGCATTTCTAAGAATACGAAGTAGAAGGTTGAAGGCAGATCTTAGGGAGCATACGGATCCATATCCAAGGGAGAAATCACTCCCCTACGATAAGCATTAGCATTTTATCTTTTCTTTACTTTCAATTCATGTATTTCGTAATGTTAAAAATTAAATTGATTGTTTTTGTTAATATGAGCGGCTAAGCACCCCTGGTGCTAGCCTAGTTATGATTCCTTAATTGCTTTATTTATGTTTACATTGCTTCCGTATAATTATTTCTAGTGTATGCATGCATAGTTTGTTGGTAGCTACCCTTGTTTCAGTAGTTTTGAATGGCGGTAGTGGCTACTTACTTAGGAGATATAACCAACTGACCTTAAGTAGGTAGACTGAGTGGGAAGGGTAAGATATGACCAACTGACGACCCATCTTCTCTTGTGCAATTTGACCAACTAATCACCTACCGTTTGGATGAACTTAAGAAGTCAGGGATGAGTGTTTAAGATGCTAGCGCCGAGAACTCATTGTTACAAATATTGCATGTAGTGGTACTTAATGACTTGACTTAGGTGACTAAGAAAAACTGGAATTTCGACGGGTCACCTGACATCTCCAGTGGAACCCTTTGCTGATAGGTTAGGACGAACAGACCAAATGTTGTCCTAGCAACTTTTACCCCATCTTAATGTAATTGGAAGTAATTAAACATGAACTTAGCTTGATAGGATGAATAACTAGGTTAGCACACATCTCCTCCCCTATTGATCACAACCCTCGCCTCTATTTGCTTTCTTTATTTTCTTTTATTAGTAGTTAATTAATTATTTCAACCTTAAAATCTGTGACACCTAGACTTAGTTTAAATCCGCACACATGGCTCTTGGGACGACCTCGGTTTTACCGAATACTACACTACACACGACCGGGTACACTGCCTGTTAGTCCATTAGGGTAGACCATAGGTATAACGAGACTTTATAAATATTAAATACTGGTCAGTAAAACTTGCATCAAGTTTTTGACGCCGCTGCCAGGGAGTTATATTAGGATTTTCATTAAGTCTTTCATTTCTATTTGTTTTAAAATTTTCTCAATTTCTCAAGATCTCTTTTCAAGTTTCAGGTACCATGGAAGTTGTTAACATTGATGACCTCACTCTTGGGGAATATTTGGCATTGACAATAGAAGAACAAGGGTCGGGGCTCATAAGACCAGCGATTGGAGCTAATGTCCGTTTCGAGATTAAAGATCAATTTATGAGGGAGCTTCGTGCTAACCCTTTTTCTGGAAACAGGGACGAAGATGCGTATGAGCACGTTGAGAATATCTGGTACATCGCAAGCCTTTTCAACATTCCGGGTGTGTCTCATGACGCTGTTATGTTAAGGGTGTTCCCTATGACTCTTACTGGGGGACCAAGAAGATGGATCAAAAGATTGCCCGCCGGGGCAGTTGATACATGGGCTCTACTAAAAAAGCACTTCATCCAAAGATATAGTCCTCCATCGAAGATATCTCATCAGCTCATGGAAATCCATAATTTCAAGCAAGATGACGATGAAACGTTGTATCAAGCCTGGGATAGATACAACGATCTCCTCTACAAGTGTCCTACACATGATCTAAACAACCAGCAAAAGGTCAACATCTTTTATAAAGGAATCAACGTGACTACAAGACAGATGCTGGACTACCAAGGACCAATTCCGAGCATGACTCCTACTCTCGCGATTGAAGCCATCCAAAAAATGGCCGATCACTCCCAAAAATGGCACGATGGAGGTAACAAGAGAAGTCTAGGGGGAAGTCTTGATGGAATAGCCGCCATCACTAACAAGCTAGAAAATCTTGGTCTGGAAATGCTCAAGATCAGAGAAACTATTCATGCCATCCAAGTAGGTTGTGAAAGCTGCGGAGGAGGACATCTCACCAAAAATTGTCCTCACATTAACGAAGATAGCACGATCGAAGAAGCTAAATATCGAGAAAATCGACCGTTTTATGGGGAAAATTAGAATAGTAATGGCTATCATGGAGGACCTAGTCGAAATTACAACCGCGGGCCTTATGGAGAAAAAAGGCCCAGTATTAAAGAGACCATCAACAAATTTATGGAAACCTCAGCCCAAAGACAAAAGGAACAAGATTAATGGCTAAAAGAATTCCAGGAAAGCACTGATAGAAGTCTCTCCAATCACGACACAACCCTAAAAAACCTTGAAACAATGGTGGAAAAACTTAGTGAGAAGGTAAGGAAAAATAACACTAAACCAGAAGGGAAAAAACCTATGATAGAATGCAAGGTCATCTTTGCTGATGAAGATTCAAAGTTACAAGTCAATTCTCCCACCAAAAAATCCATTCAGGTACGAGTAAAAATTCCGGTGACAGTGATCAGTTACGCCGTAACACTTCTGACGAGTTACGGCGTAACTACGGTTTAGAAAACGATCAGGGAATTATGAAAGATACCAATGCTGATGACATGAGTGAGTTACGCCGTAACCAAGTATCCAAGTTACGGCGTAACTGGGATACGTGGTCTGACAAATTTTTGGAGGTAGATGAATCAGGGACGTAGGTTATTAACGGATGGTCCAATGATATTAATTTATGCCCTCAATCTCTATCTAAAAGGAAGTATCACTGGTGCAAGAAAATTCCATTAGCTAAGGGGGAATGGTACGATCTACGGGCTTCATGCAACCCTCAGAACGAAATTTGCGATGGAGGAATCGATAAAGATAGGGTCAAGGATAACAAATTCATGTGGCCTGAATATACTGATGGAGAAAGGTTGGAAAAGCTCTCATTCAAAGATGAGGAGGAACCTCCTATTAGGCACTGTTGCACCCCGATAATTATCACTGATGACGAGTCTACACGAGCATGGCCTACATGTAATCCTTTCCGCGAGTATTGCAACGGAGGTGGTAACATGAAAGATGAGGAATGGACATGTCCGCCTGAGCTTGAAAGACATGATATTAAGTTCGGGGATTTATCCTTTGATGACTGGTATGCAGTACAATTCAGAGATGCTAAAATTAACCCAAATCTGCTAAAGAAGCTCAAGATTGATTACGAGGAGCAATATCTACATAAAAAGCCCATAAATAATGATATCTACTGCATGGAGGATCCCTCGAGGTAAGTCGAAGTCATTAGTGTGAGAAGATAAGGACACCTGGCGAAGTTTTTTGGGCATCTTGCAACCCGTATGATGATAAATGCAACGGAGGAAGCAATTTTAAGAAAGTTGGGAAGGATGAATTCTTTTGGACTTCAACAAATGATGCAGAAAGGACTGAATTACTTTTGTTAGACAATCTAGGATTTGACAATTGGGTGAAAATCAAATATGGGAAAGTCGATGCATTGACCAAGGAAAATATATGGAAGGAATATATGAGTAAAGGAGACTCGAGCGAAGAAATTATCAACGACATAAGTGAAGTAACAGATGAAGATATCAGGGAGTCAACATGAAATGAGAAAGAGGAATAAAAACGAGTACTAGTGGAAGATTTACTCGCCGATGAATGGTTTAAAAGAACCGAGTCCGACGATGATGATATAGAAGGGATTTTGGATTACCTAGAACTACAAGGGGAAGATGGATACACTGACCCTAACAATGAAGCGTATGAGCAAAGAAGGTGCAAACTTCTTGGCATTTTGTATAAGTGGCCACCACCGATTATATCCGAAAAATATGAGTTTACTGGATACCACTTGGGGCCAGACAAAAAGTTTTGCAAAGTTCGGAAGATCGAAACTAAAGAGTACCTCCGCACAGATACTAATGTTGCTTGGGTCAGACATTACTTGATGAAGGATATAGAGGAATTGGCCAAATCCAAAGGCCACCATAAAGCCCATAGGTTTTATTTCGAGATACAAACCGAATTATCCCTTTCATTTGTTTTATTTCTATTTCTGTTGGGTTTTGTATTTTTAACCATATTTACAGGATTTCGGGGAAAAGTTTATGCAGCATGCTGAACGGGGACCTGATCTGTCCATAGTTACGGCGTAACTCATTCAAATGGTTACGCCGTAACATACTTTTTTGCAGCAGTCCTTCTCAGAGCATTACCATTTACGGCATAATCCCATTCAATGGTTACGCCGTAGCTACAATCCTGTAGCGTCTGCCAGGTTTTGCACTAATTACGGCGTAACTCCTTATAAGGGTTACG